>CM067306.1:60920748-61077374 GCA_034231615.1 Meghimatium bilineatum
TTGTTAATATGGTCTATAGGAATGGTCTATAGCTTTTCAGCGGAGTTTGTGAACACACAGAAGAAGAAAAAGAGTACTTAAATATATTACATATGAGATAGGTAAAAGTGCACGGTACATGTTCCCAGAGATAACTATAGGTAAAAGTGCATCGTACATGTTCCCAGAGATAACTATAGGTAAAAGTGCACAGTACATGTTCCCAGAGATAACTATAGGTAAAAGTGCACGGTACATGTTCCCAGAGATAACTATAGGTAAAAGTGCAAGGTGCATGTTCCCAGAGATAACTATAGGTAAAAGTGCACGGTACATGTTCCCAGAGTGTTCCCAGAGATAACTATAAGGTAAAGTGCACCGTACATGTTCCCAGAGATAACTATAAGGTAAAAGTGCACTGTGCATGTTCCCAGAGATAACTATACCATAAAGTGCACTGTACATGTTCCCAGAGATAACTATACCATAAAGTGCACTGTACATGTTCCCAGAGATAACTATACCGTAAAGTTCACTGTACATGTTCCCAGAGATAACTATAAGGTAAAAGTGCACTGTACATGTTCCCAGAGATAACTATACCATAAAGTGCACTGTACATGTTCCCAGAGATAACTATACCATAAAGTGCACTGTACATGTTCCCAGAGATAACTATACCATAAAGTGCACTGTACATGTTCCCAGAGATAACTATACCATAAAGTGCACTGTACATGTTCCCAGAGATAACTATACCGTAAAGTTCACTGTACATGTTCCCAGAGATAACTATAAGGTAAAAGTGCACTGTACATGTTCCCAGAGATAACTATACCATAAAGTGCACTGTACATGTTCCCAGAGATAACTATACCATAAAGTGCACTGTACATGTTCCCAGAGATAACTATACCATAAAGTGCACTGTACATGTTCCCAGAGATAACTATACCATAAAGTGCACTGTACATGTTCCCAGAGATAACTATACCGTAAAGTTCACTGTACATGTTCCCAGAGATAACTATAAGGTAAAAGTGCACTGTACATGTTCCCAGAGATAACTATAAGGTAAAGTGCACTGTACATGTTCCCAGAGATAACTATAAGGTAAAAGTGCACTGTACATGTTCCCAGAGATAAATATAAGGTAAAAGTGCACTGTACATGTTCCCAGATATAATTATAAGGTAAAAGTGCACTGTACATGTTTCCAGAGATAAATATAAGGTAAAAGTGCACTGTACATGTTCCCAGAGATAACTATAAGGTAAAAGTGCACTGTACATGTTCCCAGAGATAACTATAAGGTAAAAGTGCACTGTACATGTTCCCAGAGATAAATATAAGGTAAAAGTGCACTGTACATGTTCCCAGAGATAACTATAAGGTAAAAGTGCACTGTACATGTTCCCAGAGATAAATATAAGGTAAAAGTGCACTGTACATGTTCCCAGAGAAAACTACACGGAGAAAACATCTCAAATTCTCTTTCAGACATTTCGTTTCATTTATTATAAAACTACTTCCGGTTCCTGGTGTGTTATCGCCAGCATCTCTGGTTAAATAGACACACATGTATGGGGGTCAAACAGAAGTTGATCTAGTAATCTGAAACTAATTTAAAGGAATGACATCAATGACGTTTTTACTTTGCCAGTGCTATGTCAGAGGGATGTTTACTTTGCCAGTGCTATGTCAGAGGGATGTTTACTTTGCCAGTGCTATGTCAGAGGGATGTTTACTTTGCCAGTGCTATGTCAGAGGGATGTTTACTTTGCCAGTGCTATGTCAGAGGGATGTTTACTTTGCCAGTGCTATGTCAGAGGGATGTTTACTTTGCCAGTGCTATGTCAGAGGGATTTTTACTCCTCATCAGATGGTTCCAATCTGGAGAAATCTTGCTATATATTAACTACCAAGTCTACCTAGTAATTTCTTTCTTAGAATTTGATGAAGTTTCCAGGAAAAAATAACGCATGACTTAAAGGTAAACGGTGAACGAATATCATTATCATCACAAATATCATCGGCGTCGTCACTGTTAACATACATTATCACCGCCATTTAAACGTGCAAAAGTATTCAAACGGTGCAGATGACTAACTTCATTAGGTGAGGTTAGGTATGTTGATTATCTTCTTCGCACACCGGACATGTACATAGGTGCTCAGATCTCTACTTCAGTAAATCTATCAGAGTATAACTGCTGATGTTTCTCGGTTCTATGCTGGCTCAGTGCTCTTTTTGAAATATTTGAGGTATTCTCTACGGGCCACGCATATCCTCACTCCAACGTCACGCATTTATCTCAAAATTCTATGTTGGTGCGGACTCACGAAGACCACTGAGTGTATCTGCTCTGTCCATAGATTGATCATCTGTTATGGAGGCGAGGCTAGCTAATTGATCGATCCATTCATTTCCCTTCACACCCGCATGTCCGGGGACAAAGATAAGCGTGATTTTTTCGCATTGAGGTCTACATTTTAGTTCTCTCTAATGACTCCACCCATCCCCTGCATGCATTACTTGTTTTGACTTTCTGAATCATATTCATTAAGTCACTTAGTATCAATCAACCAATCAATAAACCCATAACGCTTCAGGGTCGTAGGAGTACCACATTGGATGCTTCAGCACATAAAGTCCTGCAGCGAATTATATCCTCAGTGATGCGGATGAGTGTGGAAATATCTAGCCCTGTCCATTCCTTGATGTTGTCTGTCCATGTCTTTATTTGTCCTCCTCTGCTTCTTCCACCCTCGACAGTTCCCTGCAGTATTGTTTTTGACAAGGAATTGTGCCTGCATACATGTCCGAACCATGCTAGTTTTCGTCGTTTCACTATTGAAAACAATGGTTCCTGAACACCTGCACACATCTCTACTTTATTTCTTACGTACACATTGGTCTTATGTTACCTATAGGAAATTCGTAGAATTCGTCTGTAGCATTTGTACTCGAAAGCCTGTAATCTTCTCTCCATGTCCGCAGTGAGTGTCCAACTCTCACAACCATACAGCACAACAGAAAGCACCTTTTAACATTGCAAATTTTGCGAATTTTAACATGACTTCATTGTATTTAGGTTTCCCCCACATTTACTACGTCCCTTTCGATGATACAGCACACAGGCCTGTCGAAAGTACCATTTATAGCATGTAACTAGATTCAAGTGATAATCTAAGGGGATCACTGAAAACACCCACGGTGCAAACATATCCCCCGAGACGAATGGTGATCTACAGTGGAAAAAAAAAGGCACATCATCTTGTGAAAAGAGAAGTGCAGCAGATCAACAGCGGAGAGTGGCTAGAAAGTCACGGGTAGACCAAAAACCATCTATAGTGGTCATCCTATGCCCGGACTGTCCAATGAGATTTGCGGACAGAATAGGAATTATTAGTCATCAACAAAATCATAATCAACGTCATAACTCTAACAGAATTTCAAAAGTAGACGTAACAAATGGTCACCATTGTGATGAGAGAACAACAGAATTAACGGGAGGAAATATATATGACAACCAAATGAGACATTTGGCAAACTGTTGACTTGATTCGATGCATACAGAAATAATGGTGAAGCATGACTTCTACATAAACTCCTTCTCAGCCGATTATGTATAATTGTTGTGGTGAAAGGATTACCCTCGACCTGCAATGTTTTTTATTTTCACTAGTTCTCGTATAACCAAACTAGATTCACATCCGCGGTTGAAAGCAGAGTACATCACTATAAGAGATACAAACTAAGTGGTTCAGATGCAAAGTAGGAGCCTTCTTCTCAAAGAATTTCACACTGGTGAGAGTTGATGCACATCGGTGAGAGTTGGTGCACACCGCTGAGAGTTGTTGCAGACCGTTGAGAGTTGGTGCAGACCGTTGAGAATTGGTGCACACCGCTGAGAGTTGGTACACACTGCTGAGAGTTGGTACACACCGCTGAGAGTTGGTACACACCGCTGAGAGTTGGTGCAGACCGTTGAGAGTTGGTGCACACCGTTGATAGTTGGTGCACACCGCTGAGAATTGGTACACACTGCTGAGAGTTGGTACACACCGCTGAGAGTTGGTGCACACCGTTGACAGTTGGTGCACACCGCTGACATTTGGTGCACACCTCTAATAGATGGTGAACACCGTTGATAGCTGGTGCACCCCGCTGATAACACAACTAAAGAACAAAACTAACTTTCCTTACACCTTGCATATTCTCAATTGCAATATAGGCCTATTGGTGCGCATCTTAGACAATTACCAAATAATGTGAGAAGAGCAGGATTGCAGCATGTGAAACAAACTGTTACAGAAGAATCCTAGCGGGATATTCTGATAGAATTGAGAGTAAAAGAAAACTGGGTAATCTACAACGTTCTCTCTGAAAAGTGGCAATATTTTGACCATATAAACGCCGTGATATCTTGGAAGATCTTACTGGAGGGGATGATTCTAGGTAACGAAAACGAAGTAGGAAACGCAGTGTACTGTTGTCTTTTATTTGTTCTGATGAAGGCTTTTTAGTCGAAACGTCGTCTGTCACTGTATATCGTTGTTAGGTTGTTTTATTTTGGTAACACATCTATCTATTTTTGTTTATCTTGATATTTGCCCTGTGTTACTCCAGCCATCTACTTCCTGTTTGTAGTTGTTACCCTACACTGGAACATTTATCCATATCAAAGACCGCCTGAACATTACACAGAAGCTGGAAGATTGGCTTAAGATCGACTGGAGTTTCGAAAGGCTGCCACGACTGATACAACCCGCCTGTGATATGCTACCAAATTAAATATATGTGGACACCAGACAGGAAAAGAAAACAGGGAATACCACAAACAACGCTCAGAAGAACATCTACGAATGAATTAAAATCAACAGGCATAAATGCACAAGACCTGCAATCCTTGGCAACTGACCGACAGTCATGGAGAACTATGACATCCATCATATGGGCCAAATTTGACAAAAGAGTAACTGACTGACTGATATATATATATATAAGCTCCGTAGCTCTTAATAAACGAAAAAAGCATCTCTACAAGCTTGATATATTTACATTGCTGGTAATCTTAATTACATCTGGCACAACAAAAAAGCTTTCTTAATAACAATGCCTTTCGCCTTTCACTTCAGAGATGCAAACTGCGCCAGAATATATATTGACATACCTGTGTAGTAATGTTTATTATGTCCACAATGAAAGCGAATCGTTCAAAATAATAAGTTACTTGTGTCCTACTGTTACAATATCACGAAAAAAAAAATTGAACTTAGTAATCCAAGCACGTTCAACTACTGTACACAGAACAGTAGCGACCACAATATGCACAATGCTACTCTGAACTGGCCTCCTCGGCTGTGAATAATTCTGGCTACCGACACCGTTTCTTTCCTACATCTCAGAGCGAAAGGGGAGGGGATGTGGTAGGGGATTGGGGTGGGGCCGGAGAAAATGTACAAGAGGTAAATTAAGGTAGGCTGTTCGCACGCAGCACAACTTGTTTTTCTAAAGCAGTGTTTTTTCACACTTTGCGTGTCTGCGTGTGCCGTGGCTAAATACAAATCTCATATTTGCAGGTATCACTTAAAAAGACATGGTGCAGACATAGGCATATATTACGGAATAACACGAGACAGCTGAAGTACTGTATATATAATTGGTAGCATATCATATTCTTCTTCTTCAACGTTCATTCTCAAACTCCCGCTGGATCTCTCTTGAAGCAGGACAACATTCTCAAACTCCCGCTGGATCTCTCTTGAAGCAGGACAACATTATCAAACTCCCACTCGAAGCAGGACAACATTCTCAAACTCCCGCTGGATCTCTCTTGAAGCAGGACAACATTCTCAAACTCCCGCTGGATCTATCTTGAAGCAGGACAACATTCTCAAACTCCCGCTGGATCTATCTTGAAGCAGGACAACATTCTCAAACTCCCGCTGGATCTCTCTTGAAGAAGGACAACATTCTCAAACTCCCGCTGGATCTATCTTGAAGCAACAACATTCTCAAACTCCCGCTGGATCTCTCTTGAAGCAGGACAACATTCTCAAACTCCCGCTGGATCTATCTTGAAGCAGGACAACATTCTCAAACTCGCGCTGGATCTATCTTGTAGCAGGACCATGATCCATTCTAGATATCCAGCAGGATGTAGTCCAGAGAATGAAAATGCGTTGTATCGCCGTTTTATTTGCACAAATGGCCCGACACATCCGTCTTTAGCGGATATCCTATTCGGGACGTAGATATCAGCCCAGAATTGTGTGGCTCTGTTGATTATTTAGGCAATATAAATACGTTCAGTAGGTTGTCATTACTTTAATACGGCCTAGATGGATAGCTGCCGGTGGTGGGGTTTGAACTTAGTACCTTGGATATTCGAGACGAGCTCTGTACCGCTCCGTGACAGAACCGGACACCACATATAAATACTACAGAATAAAACCATGACAGACGCCATGTTGAAGTCAGAGGAGACAGGCCGAAATTCACAGAAATCGCAGCTAAGAGGTACAGCATGGCACAACGAATGGACACGAGAATCCGTTCTCGTGACTACATCCTCTTAGTCTGCTGGAGTTTAAGAACGCATCGCAGAAAAAGAAGAATATGTTATTGAACTTCAATCTTGATCATCGGATGTTGAAATAAGATTATGAAGTAAATGACAAGACGTTGCCTACTGCAGTGGTTCTCAACTTTGCAATATAGCCTCCCTGGGAACCACAGGGACACATTTTGAAATTAGTGCCGGGCACACATCACTCCAATGGAGGTCACAAGGAGGTAGCCACTTTAACGAGAAAATGAACAATTATAGTGACAAAGTTTAGACAGCGTTAGTGACTTGTAAAGACAGCCAATTATCTTTTTTTAGTCACTAAGGGGGCTACGGTCTAAAAAAATTGAGATCCACTGGTTTATGGTATGATGAAAATTACTGCCACTAAAATCAAAAAGTGATACGAAAAGGAAATTGTGGGAACTCTGCTGCGAATCCACAGATGGGGTATCTTCACTAGATCTGAAGTATTTGGCCATCGTCTAGGGCTCTGGGGTCATTTTGCTAAATTTGTCTCATCTGTTGTTTTTTTTTTAAACAAATAAATCCTAAGAATTTAGCGAAACTACGGGTAAACCCACCTCAGCCGAAACGAGTTTCGAAATGGTTACCAAAAGTTTCATGGAAATTATGGATTGAGCACGAAAATAGATGAATGATCCTTTTTTTTATATAGGTATGTTCGCTTCCCCTACTGAGTTCCTGGCCGTATTTATATTTAATCGATAGTATGGTGATAATCTGGGGTTTTTTCCAATGAATTATGGGGTTATTTCTAAAACGTCAGTGGCAACACTGGTACTAAAGATAAGGAACTGTAGGCAAAAAGAGTATGACAAGGAAAGAACGAGAGATAAAGTTGCACACAGAGAATTTGAGTGTAAACCAGTAGGCCATGTTTGAGCAATTCTTTCACCTGCAGCCCTACCAACGACCTTTTGAGCTTTAACGTAGGTGTTGGAACAGAAGCAGGTTGGTAGGCGAAAGTACAGACCTGACGCACGCAAATATATTTGATGGGTTGAGCTAAATACACCGTGAGCAATTGTAACAGTCATACATGCAGCTGATATTATTAGAATATTGGCGGAGGTGAAGCAAGAAACATAATTTGGCACTGTCATTCTAGTACATGTGTCATTCTAGTACATGTGTTATTCTAGTACATATGTCATTCTAGTACATGTGTCATTCTAGTACATGTGTCTTTCAAGTACAGATGTCATTCTAGTACAGATGTCGTTCTAGTACATGTATCTTTCAAGTACAGATGTCACTCTAGTACATGTGTCATTCTAGTACATGTGTCATTCTAGTACTTGTGTCTTTCAAGTACAGATGTCATTCTAGTACAGATGTCGTTCTAGTACATGTATCTTTCAAGTACAGATGTCACTCTAGTACATGTGTTATTCTAGTACATATGTCATTCTAGTACATGTGTCATTCTAATACATGTGTCTTTCAAGTACAGATGTCATTCTAGTACAGATGTCATTCTAGTACATGTGTCATTCTAGTACATATGTCATTCTAGTACATGTGTTATTCTAGTACATGTGTTATTCTAGTACAGATGCCATTCTAGTACATGTGTTATTCTAGTACATATGTCATTCTAGTACATGTGTTATTCTAGTACATGTGTCATTCTAGTACATGTGTCTTTCAAGTACAGATGTGATTCTAGTACATGTGTCTTTCAAGTACAGATGCCATTCTAGTACATGTGTCTTTCAAGTACAGATGTCGTTCTAGTACATGTGTCATTCTAGTACATATTAAAGATTAGTACATATGTAATTCTAGTACATGTATCATTCTAGTACATGTGTTATTCTAGTACATATGTCATTCTAGTACATATGTCGTTCTAGTACATGTATCTTTCAACTACAGATGTCATTCTAGTACATGTGTCTTTCAAGTACAGAAGTAATTCTAGTACAGATGTCATTCTAGTACATGTATCATTCTAGTACAGATTGAAGATTAGTACAGACGTCATTCTAGTATATGTGTAACTAGTACAGATTGAAAATTAGTACAAATGTCATTCTGTTACAGGTGTCATTCTAGTACAGATTGAGAATTAGTACAGGTGTCATTCTAGTACAGATTGAAAATTAGCACAGGTGTCATTCTAGTACATGTGTCATTCTAGTACAGGTGTCATTCTAGTACAGGTGTCATTCTAGTACAGATTGAAAATGAGTGGTACAGATTGAAAATTAGTACAGATGTAATTCTAGTACAGGTGTTATTCTAGTACAGATTGGAGATTAGTACATAGGAATATGCCACTATAGTAGAGAGTACAAATGTCAGTACATATGCCACCATAGTGCCGATGTCATTTAAGTACGTGGCATTCTAAACTGGAGATTAGTACGGCGGTAATTCTAGTACAGATTTGAGCTTAGTGCCATTCTAGTAGAGGATACAAATGTCAGTTTAGTATATGTCAGCGCAACACACCCATGGAATTTTGGCCAGAAATTGGGCGGTGTCAATCACCCAGCGTTACCTGGGTTCTGCCTCTCGTACAACGCATGTCGGCAGGAAGCTGGGTATTTGCTCTCGCCAGCGCATGTCGGTCGGAGGCTGGGTGTTGGCTCTCGCCCAGCGCATGTCGACCCGTAGCTGGAGAGCCAATCGCCCAGAGATTGTTAGCAGAAAGCTGGGCGGTGGTCACCCTGCACAAGTCAGCCGGAACCTGGGTGTTGGCTCTCGTCCAGCGCATGTCGGCCGTAAGCTGGGCGGTGATCACCCTGCTCAAGTCGGCCGGAAGCTGGGCAGTTTCGATCACCTAGAGCTGGGCGGTATTGAACGCCCGGCAAATTGTTGAAGATGTCGGAAGGAAACTGGACGTTGCGGATCATCCGGCGTATATTGGCCGGAAATTGGCGGTGATCACCCTGTAAACGAGAGATCACAATTGGGGAGGATTGACTTTCTCGGAATATATGTACATAAACGCACCGACACAAAAACGTAGCAACCCGATGACAAATAACGTGTAAAAAAGAACGTCACTCGGAGAATATCTCAACAACGAAAAATTGCATTATTATTGCTAAAAGGGATAGTCATTAGAGGAAAGTAAAAAGGGAATTCAATTCATTGATAGGTTGTATCTCAGACTCATGGAACGGAGGAAGCCTACAAGCGTAAAGTCACAATCAGGAAGTCATCTATCAGCTAGGATGAAGGGAACTTTCATATTTCGGTTGGACACGTTTGTGTGGTGTGGTCATTTCTATTCATCGCTATTTTATGTTTTGTGCCTATCATGATGAAGGCCTTTTGGTCGAAATGTTGATTATGTCATGTGTATTGTTATTTGTATGATTTTAGCTTGTTTTCCGTTGTGTGTAATGTTTCATGTGAGCTTTCCATAGTGATAGTGTGTTAGTCGTCCTGCAGTAAAAGTTCATCAACTATTGTCTAAGTACTATTTTCATGCAGTTTTACTATTATTATTATTATTACCTTTTATTGATGAAGGGAACTAAGAGAAAGATTTTTGGTTCTATAAATTTGTGAGAAAATAGCAAATAAGAGACGAGTGGACATAATGACAACCAAAGGATTTGCTGCCTTGGTGAACATCGAACATACAGGAGTATAGAGCTTCTAGTATACGAAATAAAAGGATGAAGAAATGAAGTCTATAAACTTCACATTTAACGGGAGGTAGAGTATTGGTTAGAAGTATTGGAAGAAGTTCAACAGAAATAAGATGTAGAATAGGACAGGCAAAAACAACATTCAGAAAAATGAAAAATATATTGTGTAATATGATCTTGTCATTAGAGGTGAGAAAGAGAGTTCTGCAATGCTATATAACTCCTATACTAACATATGGGTGCAAGTCTTGGATAATAAACAAACTGGAAAGTGGGAGATTGCAGGCAACAGAGATGTGGTTCTACAGAAGAATGCTGAGAATACCATGGACTGCCAGAAAAACTAATGTAGAGGTGTTGAAAGAGTTAAATGCGAAACAGACCTTAATCAACAATATAAGAAAAAGGCAATCTTCTTTTTTTTGGCCACTTCATGAGACAGGCAGGTTTAGAGAACATAATCATAACAGGCAAGAGTGAAGGCAACAGAGACAGAGGGCGACAACGTGAGAAAATATTAGACAGTTTTACAACCTGGCACGGCAAGGAAACAACAACGACTTTGATACATAATACTGTGGACAGAGAGCTGTGGAGTGCCATGACCGCCTACGCCACCCGGCATGTCACCTGATGATGATGAGAGTATTGGTTACATGGATATACTGCCCTGGTCATGCTGGAGTCAGAGAAAACGAGAGAGAGAGCCGACTTATTGGCAGGCAATGCGGCGATAGACGGCACATTACTGAGAAGAGATAAAGTAGACTTAATGAAGGCAGTAATAAATTCATTTCAAGATGAAGATAATGTCAATGAGACTGAGAACGTACGCATTCGGAGAATGTTAGAAATGGGAGTATCTAGAGGTGAGGGAAGGAAAAGTAAATTTTTTGGAAAGTCCCGAAGATCACACAATCAACACCTTACTGGGACTCTTTAGGATGGAACGGAGGGCGGAGCACTTATGGGAATGCCCCGCGTGCCGTGGAGTCAGTTTCTAATCAAGAAGGAAGAGTATGTGTACGTTACACACAAAAATAACCACGTCAGAAGAAAGTTATCTACGGATGAATGTGGGTAATGGAACACACTGACCGCAGAAACGGAAGTTGGGAAACACTGACATGATTGGAAGATGACAAAGTAAAAGACTATTTTGTATATTGGAAACTAAATGAGGAGCAGAGATGTAACTACGGTGAAACGTAATATGTGAAGTAATCAAGCTGGTGAATCATTGGTTGGATGGTTGGTTGGTTGCTGATCCAGCAGTCCATGGGCTCATGCTCTTTGACCCAATGCCATTAAATGGCATTATATTGCTGGGAAGTCTGGATTTTTGGCCCACCCCGGGACAGAGCCAGAGAATAACTATCACACCTCCAGGAAGGTAGGTTTCAACCTATGCACGGCTCCTAGCCACTGTAGCCAAGATAGGGTTCACTGTGCTCATTCCCCGCCACCAATTGACTACTGGTTATACCGAACTTCTCAATTGCTCCAGGCATGCAACCAAATGTTCACGTCCTTCGTGCATACATCAGCAGAAAATCTGGCTACAAGGCATGAGGAAGACCAAGAACTAGATGGGCAGAGACAACCAAGAAACATTAAATAGACACGGTCTTACCATGGCCAATGCAACTCAAATGACCAAAGACAAAAAAAAAACGCAAATATCCCCCCTCTCCCAACGCTTAAAGGAACAAGTGGAAATTATAATAGATATATAGATAGAACAAACGTCTAGCTTCCTGGGGTTAAGCTAGTCATGACAAATCAAATAAGAAAGTTATGCTAGTCATGACAAGTCAAATGAGAAAGTTAAGCTAGTCATGACAAGCAAAATGGGAAAGTTAAGCTAGTCATGACAAGTCAAAGGAATACAGTGGACAAAACGTTTTCTAACACTAGTTGCAAAACCAAGTACAACAAACAAACAGTCCTTCTTAGGACTACATCCCAATCCCACAATATTCTGTATCCTTATCAGGACACACAGACCAGACCCCACGTCAAACCACCAGTCCCTAACAAGACAACCCAGGCCATTGTGCCACAATATACGCCCCGATATAACCACAGGAAAACTTTTCCACGGTTGAAAGGGGCTTGTCTGACTCTATACAGACAAATCCACCAACTACCGCCGAAGACGGATGTGTTGGGCCATTGGCGCAAATAAAACGGCAACACAACGCATTTCCATTCTCTGGACTACATTCAACTGGAAATCTTGTAGGATCATTGTCCTGTTACAAGAGAAATCCAGTGGGAGTTTGAGAATGAACGCTGAAGAAGAAGAAGAATCCACCAACTAACAAATAACACTAGCAGGGACATTACAAATTAGACTGAACATATAGCCAGTTTACAACCCTGCGTATGTCGTTCAGAAGCTTGGCAGTTTCGATCACCTAGACACCGAGTGATGTTACTCTCCCACTTGTATCTCTGCCTACCTCTTGCTCGCGTCCCTTTGACTTTACCCTCAAGTAAGGCCTTCAACAGAGTGTCTTTTAATGTGTCCAAAATATTTGATTTGTTTGATCTTTACTTCTCCTAGTAATTCTTTCTTCATATTACGTGTTTTTAGAACCTCTTTGTTTGTCTCTTTGTTTTCATCTCTTTCGATGATGTTCTCCCTATTATTCTATATATCCACATTTATTTAAAAGGCATCAATTCTGTCTTCTAATTATTTGTTTATTGTCCATGTTTCTGAGCCATACATTAATATAGAATAGATGTAGCATTTGGTGTTTGTAATTTGTTTAGATGTTAGTATTTTCCTCATGTCATTGAAGCTACTTTTAGCCATTCCTATTCTCCTTTTAACTTCTGTTTCACATCTGCCGTCATTTGTGATTATGTGTCTGAGATATTGATATTGGTTATTCTAGTATACATTGGAGGTAAGCACATATGCCACCGAGTACACATGTCATTCTAGTGCATACTGGAGATTAGTACAGATGCCACTTAAGTACATACTGAAGAATAGTACATATGTCATTATAGTACATACTGGAGATTAGTACAGATGTCATTATAGTACATACTGGAGATTAGTACAGATGTCATTGTAGTACATACTGGAGAATAGTACAGATGTCATTATAGTACATACTGGAGATTAGTACAGATGTCATTATAGTACATACTGGAGATTAGTACAGATGTCATTATATTATAGATTGAAGTTCATTACATACATTATTCTAGTACAGATGGGGGATTAGTACAGATGTAATTCTAGTACAGTTTGCATATTGGTACATATGTTATCTAGTACATATTAACTCTTTGTAAATATTGAGAATTCATCTTTTGAAAGCAAATCCTACTCCAGAATAGCTCTGGGCATATATCACAAAGATGGTCAAGTTTCTTGTAAGATGTTACTGATCAGTGGTCATTTTGCGCATCTTTATATCGCCAGTCAAGGAAAAGCCGGCAATAACGTCGGATCTGCCAATATCAGTGACGTTATTTGGAAATATGTTCGCAGAAGCGATGTCACGGCTGGGGTTTTTGGCCAAATGTATCTTAATCTAAATCTGGGTTTTTGTGTGTTTTTTTTTAAAGGAAATCCACTATATGAAATCAGAACACAACTTTTAGTACAAAAATGCGGGTGAACCGATTGCGGGTCACGATTAACGAGATTTTTTTTTGACGAAAGGTCATCAAAAGGCACATGGAGTGATGGAATTTCATAGGAAATTGAGCGAAGGTTTTTGTAAGGCAATTTCGCTTTCTAGCTGAAGACATGTCTCAAATCCGGGTCTTATTTAGATGTGTTTTATAGTCTGGGGATTATCTTAGTTTTGTCCATATAATAATAAGGTGTTATAAGGTGTTATCTCTAAAACGTCAGTGGTAACACTGCTTTTCAAGAATATTCTGGAAGATTTGCTATAGAGAATTTCATCCAGTCTGAGTACTTAGATTGAAAATCATTTCCTTGTTACATCTCCTGTCTTCACATTTCTAGATAGAAGTAGGTGTGTGTGTGTGAGAGAGAGAGAGAGAGAGAGAGAGAGAGAAGGGCGGAAACAGAATCAGATCAACCGCATACCAAACATACTACTCAGAACTGGTAGTTCCTAGAGAGAGAGAGAGAGGGGGGGAGAGATAGAAACAAAACAGGTGCTAAGTGGCATCGAGCCTCGCTCTCTAGCAGTAGTGTACCTGAGTTATATGAGAGTGCACAGGACACGGAGCAGATTACATGGATGTCAAAACTTTAACACATCAATACTGTAGCATGAATAACTGGACACATCCAGATATGGCTAACTGGAAACATCAATACTTTAGCATGAATAACTGGACACAGCCAGATATGGCTAACTGGAAACATCAATACTTTAGCATGAATAACTGGACACAGCCAGATATGGCTAACTGGAAACATCAATACTTTAGCATGAATAACTGGACACAGCCAGATATGGCTAACTGGAAACATCAATACTTTAGCATGAATAACTGGACACAGCCAGATATGGCTAACTGGAAACATCAATACTTTAGCATGAATAACTGGACACAGCCAGATATGGCTAACTGGAAACATCAATACTTTAGCATGAATAACTGGACACAGCCAGATATGGCTAACTGGAAACATCAATACTGTAGCATGAATAACTGGACACAGCCAGATATGGCTAACTGGAGACATCAAGACTGTAACATTGCTAACTGGACACAGCTTGATAATAATATGGCTAACTGGAAACATCAATACTGTAGCATGGCTAACTGGAAACATCAAGACTGTAACATGATTAACTGGACACAGCTTGATAATAATATGGCTAACTGGACACATCAAGACTGTAACATGGCTAACTGGAAACATCAAGACTGTAACATGGCTAACTGGAAACATCAAGACTGTAACATGGCTAACTGGACACATCAAGACTGTAACATGATTAACTGGACACATGAAGACAGTAGAATGAATAACTAGTATACATGTTGTGTAGTACCAGATAGCTACAACGATATATAGCAAACTGCTCTATACATCAACATTATCGAACTCGTTATGCCTACACAGTAATTGACCGAAGTAGAAGTCGGAGACAATACAACATCAACTCTGACACTGAGAATACACCATCAACTGACATTGAGAATACAACATAAACTCTGGCATTGAGAATACACCACCAACTGACATTGAGAATACACCACCAACTGACATTGAGAATGCACCACCAACTGACATTGAGAATACAACATAAACTCTGACATTGAGAATACAACATAAACTCTGACATTGAGAATACAACATAAACTCTGACATTGAGAATACAACATAAACTCTGACATTGAGAATACAACATAAACTCTGACATTGAGAATACAACATAAACTCTGACATTGAGAATACAACATAAACTCTGACACTGAGAATACACCATCAACTGACATTGAGAATACAACATAAACTCTGGCATTGAGAATACACCACCAACTGACATTGAGAATACACCACCAACTGACATTGAGAATACAACATAAACTCTGACATTGAGAATACAACATCAACTCTGACACTGAGAATACACCATCAACTGACATTGAGAATACAACATAAACTCTGGCATTGAGAATACACCACCAACTGACATTGAGAATACACCACCAACTGACATTGAGAATACAACATAAACTCTGACATTGAGAATACAACATAAACTCTGACATTGAGAATACATCAACTCTGAGATTGAGAATACAACATCAACTCTGAGATTGAGAATACACCATCAACTCTGAGATTGAGAATACAACATCAACTCTGACATTGAGAATACAACATCAACTCTGACATTGAGAATACACCATCAACTCTGACATTGAGAATACAACATCAACTCTGACATTGAGAATACAACATCAACTCTGACATTGAGAATACACTATCAACTCTGACATTGAGAATACACCATCAACTCTGACATTGAGAATACACCATCAACTCTGACATTGAGAATACACCATCAACTCTGACATTGAGAATACACCATCTACTCTGACATTGAGAATACACCATCAACTCTGACATTGGTTTGCTTCCTGGCCCAGTAACACAAGATCATGTTACCCGGTAACAACGATAAAGAAAATATATACCCTATATAAAAAGCGTTAAAAAAGTCGAGGATTGACTTCATTGTACGCTGGTTTCTTGAAAACATATTCAGCACATCTCAACAAAGTGGCACGTCGCCCGTAAATACCTAGGTAAATTGATAATTCAGAGGGATCAAAATATTCACATTGTAAGCAAGAGGTAACTAACTGAGATTCAAACCCTCGACCTCTTGAGCATAAGATAAGCAGCTTTAAACACTGCATCATGGAGATCCCCAAATATGTAACGAAATCGAGAGATATGCACTAACAAAAACATCACTACTTTTGAAGTTTCACACCAATTCCAAATTCCTTAAATGGATACGCTATCAACTCCTTTACGCATGTAAAGTTCCTTTACGCATGTAAAGTTCCTTAATGGCTCACTAGACAAACCACTCATACAACTGAAAACCTTAGTAGATGACATGCCGTTATATTTAGGTTCTCTTATTGAAAATTATAGCATGTCATCTATACAATTATAGACCCACTCGGAGAAAATACTCCTTTTATAGGCACTGCACTAAGCTGAAATCTCCTAAGTATGAAAGATAGAAAGCACAGAAAACCCACACTACTGCACATAGGAGGTAAGAGCTAATCCCTGACAATTCCTGGGGTTCTTAATCAAACAAACAACATCAACTCTTTTTATGACACCTGCAACGGCCATCATAAACAGGGTCCGTTGTTATAAACAAATAATTGGGATATCCTTAAAGTAAATAATAAAACCTTCGCTCGAATAGTCCGGCGCTCTGATCTCATGTGATGTCCTTCATCTTGGCTGATGTGATGAATTATTGGTCGCTTTGAATGTACTTCGTAACTCCAGCCAATGAAATGCACGGTAAAAGTCGTGTAAGCAAAGATAAGTAACCCTTTGTGAGATCAGAATGAAGGTATATCACAGAGAAGGGCTTGGTATACACGAGACTCATACATTTTGCAGATACACTCGTGAGTAATGGTTCAAGAACGGGGCATCCTGGCAAAGCTTTTTGACAACCGGTTCTTTTTGTAAAGCAATAGCATGGCCTTATACCGGGTAAATACCACAAAAGACGGATGTGTCTGGCCTTTGGCGCAAATAAAACTTCGACACAACGCATTTCCATTCTATGGACTACATCCTGCTTGGAAATCTAGTAGGAACGTTGTCTTGCTACAAGAGAGATCTACCGGGAGTGTGAAAATGAAAGCTGAAGAAGAAATACCGCGTATATACTCACTGTACTCATTTCCATTGGTGGTGAGCCAAGCCCGCAGATAACGAAGTTTAAGGGTGCTCAACCACCCCCCACCCCAATCACAACATGACTTTAGTACTTTGTAGTTCAGTAGTTTGCCATTGCTTTCTGAACGCTCCAGATGCACAATGCCATATACAGAGCCGAACTTTACCAAAAAGATCACCAATAATCTCCAGAAACAAACCTCAGCGAATTACTTTTACTTAATAAAAAAAAAGGATAAACCCCCACTCTCCTCTCCCCCCCCCCAACCGCCTGTAATTGTAGCCGTATTTACAAAGCTGTGGGGACACTACTTCACGTGAATTCTAGATTATTTAGTGCGAACCAATGTCACGTCAGTGCACAAACGACTGTAGTCACCCTATATATATTTAAATATATGTATGTATGGATAGCGATGGACAGGTTACAGTCTAGCAGAGTGCACCACCAAGACAAGAGACAGGAGATGTTGGAGATACGTTGCAGCCAACCTTCATTGCGAAGACGGTACTTGATGATGATGATGTATGGATGGATAGATAGATAGATAGATAGATAGATAGATAGATAGATAGATAGATAGATAGATAGATAGATAGATAGATAGATAGATAGATAGATAGATAGATAGAAGAGCGAGGATACACACACGGTAACACCATGCATGCATCACCTCGGTATCCTAAGTACCTTGCAACAAATGTGAGGAATCTAAAAGCACGAGACGAGGATTCGACGAGTGCTGAAACATTGCTCTAACTTAGATTTTCTAATGGCCTAAATAGGCAAAAAAATATTTTATGCTTGTCAATATTACGTGTTTTTCCATTGATGACGCCATTGAAATAATCATTTTCACACACCTTACATATTTCATCACCTTGAACTTTCAGATTTAGCAAAAGGTTTGCTGGCGTAGAAAGTGTCACAAATTGAGTAAGTCGACATTTACGCATGTACGTTTGCAGGAGTACGTCAGCGAGGTCTTACAACAAAGTACAACGCCTGAATGTGTGTGTGTTTTTTTAATTTACCAAGAAATATCTATCCACCTATCTCTTTTCATACACAACAACAGAGAATTCCAAATATAAGCCGATATGCTCTAGCAGATTTGTTAAAGTGGGTATATAAAACACCTATGGATATGTCCAGAGTTCGAAGACGACAATCGTCATACCAATCAATACTTAAGCCCACATCACATTCAACTCAATACAAATATATTAATTTCTTTTTAAAACTTGCATTACGTTTTAATAAAACTATTCTTTGTCTATTGCCTTTCCCCAGGTGAATGATTGTTGATCGCATTCACACTTGCCGTTAAGCGTAGGGGTGAGAGCGTAAGCTGTCGTTCCAAGGCCAGATGTGTCGCCGAGGTTGAATTTAGTCCATGTTTGTTCAAGGCTATCTTGAAGTTTTCTATCCACCGTTTTCTTGGTCTAACTTTGGCTTTACTCCGGGATATTCTTGTATTATATGCTCTTATTGGTATTTGGTTTGACTTCATTCTCATAAGGTGGCCGAACCATTTTACTTGCTGTCTCTCAATATGTTCGATACATGATATTATACCAACTCTTTTCTTAATTTCTTATTTTATCTAGTTTGGTAACCATTGCAGCTTTCCTCAGACACTTCATTTTACATGTGACAATTTTTCTTTTCTGCGAGGCTGTTAAAAACCATGTTTGACATTGGTAGCACAGTGTTGGTATAAAAATTGTAGATATTATTTGTTTTTTTAATTTCCATCTTGATCTTTGTGTGAAGAAGTAATGGTGAAAGTTGGTAAGTCACTGTGTTTGCTTTCTGGCACCTTGTTTCTATTTCTCTGTCTAGTCTTCCATCTTCGGAAAAAATGCTGCCTAGATATTTCAATTCTTTGGCTTGGTAAACTATCCTTAAACATGCATAAATCATGCGTAATCATCGTCCACTAACTACTGGCACCCACACATATTAAAATGGGTAATTTGACGGTGAAAACCCTGTGTTATGTTGTGAAACATTGCCAGCTATTTCGGTTGTGGCGTACCTGTGGATTGCTTTTGTGACTTCTGGTCGGTGCTGCAGCACAGGTAACACATGCCTAGTTTCGTCACTGAAGCACGTTCAACCCTCTTAGCCGCATGTTACACCATGCATGACAGGTAGCAGTCTTACTAATAATTACTCCCAATTCGAGACTCTCTGCACCTGTGTGTTGCCGGGGCACGAAAGGGGAGCAAAAAATAGCAACACTCTTTACCTTCCATGCATGTCATAAGAGGCGACTAAGGAGGTTATATGATGGAGTTGGCTATCCCATCCCATATAGGGTCAGTGACCCAAAGCCATGCTGAAGTCGGATGTGTCATGCCGAAAGGCGCAGATATCGCAACAAAGCTGTAAACTATGACACAACACATTCCGTTCTCTGGACTACATCCTGCTAATCTGCAGGAGTTTGAGAACGAACGCAGAAGAAGAAGATACTCCCAGCTTGACAGGTGGGCGCAATCAAATAAGAGAATAAATGCTTGTGTGTTTCAGGAGATGGAAAGGAAATCACAGAATAGCAGCACATATGTCATAAGAAGCAACTAAGAAAGTTATTTTAGGGTTGGGTTGATTACAATATTCCATAGAGGATCAAAGTGACCAAGACGCCGTGCTGAACATGGATGTGTCATGCCGAAATCTGCAGATATCAATTCTAAGCTGTAAACAATTGCTCGCCGCATTCCATTCTCTGTGATTACATCCTGGTAAACTGCAGGAGTTTGAGAACGAACACAGAAGAAAAGAAAATACTAAATCTCGCGAAATCGTACAGCTATACAGTCTAGTACACTCTACACACTGTCGAACACACAGGCACAGTCTCTCTTCACTAATACATTACACGTACAAGTTAGGAGGGACAAACATGCACGTACAGACACTAGCAGACTAGAATTCCTTCTAGTACTCGCAATTTCGTGGGCTGGAAGCACGCTCGGCAGTCTATTATAACACGGAAGTATGATTCACACAGTGGAACCAGGTAGTCTGACATCCATTTTTTTGGGGGGAGTGGAGCTGGGGGGAAGGAGGTTTACTCATTCCGTGGCTTTTTTTTTTTATCATCCAAAAAATTCCATTTACCGTTATGTCTAATAACGATATTAAAGGGATTGTGTGAATGTTTCTAAATGAAGTAATAGTATCCTGGCAGATATTACTGAAGTGTAATATAATACATTTCTTCTATCCTAGTGCTTACTTCAGCGGCGTTTCCGCATCTCAAATTTCCTAATCTCACACTCTTTTTATACTACCTCAAACTCTCTGACATTCGCAATGCCAGTCACTCTCGCTGTCATTAATTCACTATTTCTGACACCCATTCATAATTCAGACATTCGTTTATTCTTTTCTCCCTCTCTTATCACTCGCAGGGACGTAGATACGTTTACCTAGTAGAGGGGGGGGGTGTACCTAAAAAATCGGTATGTTTTCGGATGTCAATTTTTCCTTCTGAAGAATGTGATAACTTTTTGTGGAAAATCGCCAAAAGAGGAGAGGGGGTGGGGGGAGTTTAACTTTTGTCCCGCCTTTATCTACTCCTAGTACTACAGCCCATAGAAAGCCTCCCTTCACATGAAAACATGCAGTCACGAAAGAAAGTACTACAAGTCATGTTCTCATTTTCTGGGGGATTTGCCAATGTTGTCAAATTTTGATTCCAGTAGTTGGTATTTGTTTGTTCGTGTCTTGATAAAGGCCTTGTTGTCGAAACGTTGATTCTGCTAACCCCCCTCCCACTTTTATATACGGACTTTATTCATCCGTCATGTTTAAAGAACTGTATGGCTGTAGGAATCCTGGTTCCTTCATGCAATAAGTACTACTGTCAACTTGAATAGATTTATTTCTGGATTTCTTAACCATAGATAAAAGCAATGACAATCTACTAATCAGCCTCTAAACAGAGTAGGTATACTCAGTGCTTCTCGTCAGTTCGCATGGTCAGACGATTTGGAGATACAAGAGTATGAGTCCGTAAAGATAATGCGCGAACTGCGTAGCCAGTAGAAAACCAACAAAGATTTCAAATAGAACACCGGATTTTGTAATAATGACAGTGAATAAATAGTGATTGAATGACAAGAAGAGTGAGTGACTAAGTCAGTGAATGAAAGAAAGAAAGGATGAATGATGGAGTGACTAAGTGAGTGAAAGACAAACAGAATAATTAAAAAATTGATATAGGGAACCAACAAAGATTAAAAAATAGAACACCGGACCAGCATAGAACCTCAAACATTAGCCGTTAGGGCCTATACCCTGAGCAATTTACTTAAGCGGAGCTCTGACCACCTATGGACATGTCCAGGTGGCGAAAATGATAATCAACATACTGAATAACTTTTTTTTGTCATGTGACGTACTCCTTCCAGAACGTTGTCTTCCCAATAAACTCTCTGAACCTCTCTCTGTCTTGGGCAATGTGGCTTGCATTTTCTAGTGATGTATTCATGTTATCTTTAATGTCGTCAGTCCATCGTCTTCTTCTTGGTCTGCCCCTTCTCCTCTATCCAGGTATTCTTCCCTCCATTATTTGTCTTTCTAAACAGTTATGTCTCTATATATGACCAAACAGGTGTAGTTTTCTTTTTGTTATTGTGTTTAGTAACTAACACTCTGGAATATTCAGTGTGTTTATAATATCTGAGTTTCTGATTTTATCCTTCCATGATATTCGAAGTATCTTCCTGTAGCATTTCAGCTGGAAGACGTTGATCCTCTTTGCCGCTGTTTTACTTAGAGTCCATGTTTCACAGCCGTATTCAAACATACGACTGAATACCTACTGAACATATTTATATTGCGTAGAAACCCACATCACAGATGAAAAATCTACAGCAAGGGGCAAACAGGAAAGCAAAGTTACAACTATTTAGAAGCTATATTTTTCCAGTGGCAACATGTGGTTGTGAGACATAGACAATGACATCCACAGTGGAAAATAAAATATCAGCATTCGAAATTAAATGATATAGACAAATCCTAAGAATATCATGGACTGAAAGACGAACCAACGGATAGACCTGAACATAAAAGAAGAGTGGCTCCTCAAAATTATAAATAGACGCTAGCTAGCATATTTCGGACATGTACAAAAAGACACAATGGTTTAAAAAAGATTAAATCATAGAGGGAAAAATGCCAGAAAGAGAACAAGAGGCAAATCAAGACTATGATGCACACGGGATATCGAAAATATTCTGAATATGAGACTGGAAGAGGCTGGGAAGCTTGCACAGAACCGAGAGACTTAAGGAGAGACAGTGAAGACAATGTTCTGTAAAGGTCACGTGACATAGATAGAAAATAACTACAGCCAAAAAATGTGATGATTGTTACCTACTGAGTAGAATATGTTACAAACTTTTTATCCATAGATAATAAACATGCTATCAATTTTTTAACCATAGACAATAAACATATTACCAACTTTTTAACAAGAGATAATAAACACGCCCCCAATTTTATAACCATAGACAATAAACATATTACAAACTTTTTAACCAGAGATAATAAACATGCTACCATTTAATTAACCATAGATAATAAACATGCTATCAGCTTTTTATAATAGATAATAAACATGTTCCCAACTTTTTAACTATAGATAATAAACATATTACCGACTTCTTAACCTTAGATAATAAACAAACAAATAGAAAACAGAATTGATGTCGCTGAGATGTGGATATTGTAAGGTGCATTGCAGAGAAGTTAGAGCCTTGGTTTCATACCTGTTAGATCCAGAGTTCTATCCCTGGAAATAACTGGAGTTTTTTTTCTATTTGAGTGTAATTAAAAAAATCACACTGAACATGACAAGACTGCAGAACAGGCATGCAGCTGTTCTCACACATACCACTGGAAATCTAGATTCTTGATTCTTCTTGATTCTTGATTAGAAACTGGCTTCATAGCACGTGGAGCAATCGCATAAGTGTTCCGCCCTCTGTTCCAGCAGCCATCTGACTCGATGGTGTTTCGAATCGAATACCGGTGAAACAGACGTCGACATAAGGCACAACTCTGGCCCTTGCGACAGGTTTCTTTGTTGTTCCGCCCACCCACGCCGTGCCCGTAACTAGTTCAAGCATAACGTCGGCCTGTCGGAACAACATGGTAACTGTTATCGAAGGTTACGACTATGGGATTGTATAGATGAAGTGCCATGAAGCTTCTATAAGAAGATAACCTCAATATAAAGGCATGTCATCTACTAAAGTGTTCTGGTGCATGGAAATATCCTAACAACTCCCTAATGGGGAAAATACAGTAGTAACAGTTTGTTTAAGATGTGGATATATATATATATATAAATTGAGATATTCTTTCCAAAACAGAGTCCTGGATCTTCTAAACTCCACATGATTCAGGACAAGTTCACCTGCCACAATGTAGATGTGGATATATTGAAGAATAGGGAGAACTTCATGGGGGGAAAAAAAAGAAGAAAATGCACAAAGAGGTTCTGACAACAATGCTTATGAACAAAGAACTATTTAAGACCACGCCGTGGATAAGGAGATGGTCTGGGATGTCAACCCCCTCATTAGATTTTAGCATGATATTTAGTACTAGCAAGAAGGCCAAAAAATTAACCCCTCTCACTCGTTTGGGTTTCCAAAAACAGGTCCAAAAACAGGTCCAAAAAAATTAAGACTGATATGCTAGAAATTCATTCTCTCTAAATTCACTCATTCTGTCTCTCTTTCCTACTGTTATTCATTCACCATTTTTTAAAATTATTCTGTTTGTCATTCATTCACTTAGTCACTCCATCATTCATCCTTATTTTCATTCACTTAGTCATTCCATCATTCATCCTTATTTTCATTCACTTAGTCATTCCATCATTCATCCTTACTTTCATTCACTTAGTCACTCCATCATTCATCCTTATTTTCATTCACTTAGTCACTCCATCATTCATCCTTATTTTCATTCACTTAGTCACTCCATCATTCATCCTTATTTTCATTCATTTAGTAACTCCATCATTCATCCTTATTTTCATTCACTTAGTCACTCCATCATTCATCCTTATTTTCATTCACTTAGTCACTCATCATTCATCCTTATTTTCATTCACTTAGTCACTCCATCATTCACCCTTATTTTTATTCACTTAGTCATTCCATCATTCATCCTTATTTTCATTCACTTAGTCACTCCATCAGTCATCCTTATTTTCATTCACTCACTTAGTCCAGTCACTCTTCTTGACATTCAATTCACTGCCATTATTACAATTTTTCATCACGTTTGTTGTCGGGTCCAAAAGGCGAGGAAAGAATAGCAACACTTGTTATCTTTCATGCATGTTATAAGAGGTGACTAAGGAGGTTTTGAGGTGGAGTTGGCTGTTCCATCTCTTATGAGGTCAATGTGACCCAGAAGCCAAGCTGAAGTTAGATGTGTCAGGTAGAAATACATGTGTATTGTAGCAAAGAGGCAAACCAAGACACAATGCATTCCATCCTCTGTACAAATCTTTATCATTTGCAGGAGTTTGAACACAAACACAGAAGAAGCAGACAAAATTTCAATCCTTCTGTCACTTGCTCTCATTCATCCACTCTTTCTCTCATTGCTTCACTATCCAGATCTCTCCGTCTTTCATTCACTACTCACGCACACTGTCTTAACATAAAACCTTTTTCTTTCCTAACATAAAACCATAGATAATATAACACAACATCGCCCGTGTGTTGACGGAGTCCACATGGAAAGCAATAAACACTTAGAAAGTTATAGCATTGGCTTTCCAAAATAGAAGTCATCCGTGACAAATTTATATATATAATTATTGATAAATATTGATAAATGTAAGTTTAAACTGATGATGATGTTCCTCCTTCGCAAGCGAAGATGAGCATGGCATGAAAAACATTAAATCAATAGGAAACGGAAAAAAAATAATAATAATTAAAATTGGTAATTAACTAATTTGGTTTGTGAGTTCGTAGATGCCCGATAAGTCAGATTCATGCACGGAAAGTTCTATTGCAGTGCATGCAGGAGTGCTGAAGGTTCGGGGTAGGAGAATTTACGGATTTGTCCTTCCGCTTCTTGCGCTTGTGGATTGCCCGCAGTGATCTGGGTGTGCCAGGCTGAGCGATCGAATGCTGTGTCTCCCAAGAGCTAGGATCAATGCTGCAGTGCTTGAGAGAGCTTTTTAGGTGATCATTGAAGCGCATTTTCTGCTATCCACTTGAACGTTTACCTTCGCACAGCTCCCCATAGAATAATCTCTTTGGAAGGCACTTGTCTGGCATACGGACGATGTGGCCAGTCCAGTGGAGTTGGGACCTAGTCAGCATTGCATTGATGCTTTGCACACGGGACTTCTGAAGAATTTCCGTATCTAGTACATGATCTTGCCAACATACTCCCAATTGGTTTCGTAGGCACAGAAGATAAAAGAGTTAAACTGTCGAGCGTGTCTCGCATAGACAGTCTAGGATGACGCAGCATAAAGTAGTGTTGGTAAACCACTGCGAGGTACACGTCCAACTTAGTTGTCAGACTGAGACCACACAAGATCCAGACGTTGGCACGAAGGCTCCCGAATGCTGCACTGCCACGAGGAATATGCAGGGCAACATCCTCATCAATTGTCGCAGTTTGTGATAGTGTGCTGCCAAGATATACAAACTTATTGGCAGCATTAAGTTTTTGTCCCTTTATTGTAATCACTGGTTCTGTGTAGGGGACACCTGACGCTGGTTGATTCATTACTAAAGTTTTCGTGGTGCTGATGGAGAGACCGAACGCATCACAGGCCAAAGAAAAGAGGTCCATGCTGTATTGCATGTCTTTCAGACTGGTAGCATTTAATGCACAATTGTCGGCGAAGAAGAGGTCATGAACAATGCCCATCGTAGTTTTGGTCTTGGCCTTCAATCTACTAAGATTGAATAGTCCTCCGTCAGCTCGATAGCGAAAACAAATTCCTGCACTGTTATTCCGGAAGGCATCATTTAACATGGCAGAGAACACCATTCTGAAGAGCGTCGGAGCCAGGACGCAACCTTGTTTGACGACGTTGGTAATTGGAAAGGGGTTTGGAGTTTGCGTTGTCATCTTGCACACAGGCTGTCATACCATCATGGAACTGGCGAACCATGTTGGTAAATTTTTCTGGAACTATTTTTTTACACTATTCTCCTGTGAAACTATATGTAAGTTTAAACTATAGTCTTGTGAAACTATATGTAAGTTTAAACTATAGTCTTGTGAAACTATATGTAAGTTTAAACTATAGTCTTGTGAAACTATATGTAAGTTTAAACTATAGTCTTGTGAAACTATATGTAAGTTTAAACTATAGTCTTGTGAAACTATATGTAAGTTTAAACTATAGTCTTGTGAAACTATATGTAAGTTTAAACTATAGTCTTGGGAAACTATATGTAAGTTTAAACTATAGTCTTGTGAAACTATATGTAAGTTTAAACTATAGTCTTGTGAAACTATATGTAAGTTTAAACTATAGTCTTGGGAAACTATATGTAAGTTTAAACTATAGTCTTGTGAAACTATATGTAAGTTTAAACTATAGTCTTGTGAAACTATATGTAAGTTTAAACTATTGTCTTGTGAAACTATATGTAAGTTTAAACTATTGTCTTGTGAAACTATATGTAAGTTTCAACAAAAGACACAACAACAGAAGATAAAGCCATGCTGAAGTTATCAACGCCTTGGCCCGAACGCGCAGATATCACAGCCATGATGTAAGCGATGAAAAAGAATTCCCACTCTCTAGACTACATCCTGCTAATCTGCAGGAGTTTGAGAATTAATGTAGAAGAAGAAGAAGCAGAAGCACATACCTAAAACAGCATCATCTAGCTCATGCTTGGAGAAGATCAAGCTGTTATCAGACACAGCACATGTGTGAAACTGGCACTGCCACATGACTTCCCTCTGGCCAGATCTAGTTTTCTTGTGGTAGCACTTAATGAGTATATCACCACGCAGGGGGATCCCAGGTGAGATGGATATGCAGACCTTCTGCATGTTGTCTGTAACATTGCTGTAGATAAAAAAAAACATGAGAGTTTAAGGTACTTGCAATTTGTGGTTATGTGTACACTTGAAGTCATTTTGTTCTGTGAGGAATTATATTGTAGGTTGAAAGTACTTTTTTGTGAGGAATTATATTGTAGGTTGAAAGTACTTTTTTGTGAGGAATTATATTGTAGGTTGAAAGTACTTTTTTGTGAGGAATTATATTGTAGGTTGAAAGTACTTTTTTGTGAGGAATAACTATATTGTAGGTTGAAAGTACTTTTTTTGTGAGGAATAACTATATTGTAGGTTGAAAGTACTTTTTTGTGAGGAATAACTATATTGTAGGTTGAAAGTACTTTTTTGTGAGGAACAACTATATTGTAGGTTGAAAGTACTTTTTTGTGAGGAATAACTATATTGTAGGTTGAAAGTACTTTCTTGTGAGGAACAACTATATTGTAGGTTGAAAGTACTTTCTTGTGAGGAACAACTATATTGTAGGTTGAAAGTACTTTCTTGTGAGAAATAACTATATTGTAGGTTGAAAGTACTTTCTTGTGAGAAATAACTATATTGTAGGTTGAAAGTACTTTCTTGTGAGGAATAACTATATTGTAGGTTGAAAGTACTTTCTTGTGAGGAATAACTATATTGTAGGTTGAAAGTACTTTCTTGTGAGGAATAACTATATTGTAGGTTGAAAGTACTTTCTTGTGAGGAATAACTATATTGTAGGTTGAAAGTACTTTTTTGTGAGGAATAACTATATTGTAGGTTGAAAGTACTTTTTTGTGAGGAACAACTATATTGTAGGTTGAAAGTACTTTCTTGTGAGGAACAACTATATTGTAGGTTGAAAGTACTTTCTTGTGAGAAATAACTATATTGTAGGTTGAAAGTACTTTCTTGTGAGAAATAACTATATTGTAGGTTGAAAGTACTTTCTTGTGAGGAACAACTATATTGTAGGTTGAAAGTACTTTCTTGTGAGAAATAACTATATTGTAGGTTGAAAGTACTTTCTTGTGAGGAACAACTATATTGTAGGTTGAAAGTACTTTCTTGTGAGAAATAACTATATTGTAGGTTGAAAGTACTTTCTTGTGAGGAACAACTATATTGTAGGTTGAAAGTACTTTCTTGTGAGAAATAACTATATTGTAGGTTGAAAGTACTTTCTTGTGAGGAACAACTATATTGTAGGTTGAAAGTACTTTCTTGTGAGGAACAACTATATTGTAGGTTGAAAGTACTTTCTTGTGAGGAACAACTATTCTAAGTTGAAAGTACTTTCTTGTGAGGAACAACTATTCTAGGTTGAAAGTACTTTCTTGTGAGGAACAACTATATTGTAGGTTGAAAGTACTTTCTTGTGAGAATATACATAGGTTGAAAGTACTACCTTGTGAGACTATATACAGGTTGAAAGTACTACCTTGTGAGACTATAAGTTGTTTGGAAATATTTCTTGTTAAACTATAAGTTAAGTAAGTTTGCTGAAAGTACTTTCTTGTGAAACTATATACAAGTCTAAAATATTTTCTTGTGAAGCCATGGGTAAGTTTAAATATTGGTTCTGGTTCATTACGGGATATTGTGACCACACACATTTAAACTTTTTAATAATATGCTTGATTTCATACCGCTTTCACGACATGGAGATAAAAATAAGCAGTGTTTGCTACCGATAATTCGATCTGCGTGCAATGCACTAAGAGCCCCCTCCCTCCCCCAAGGGTCTTACAGGGGAGGGGGAAGGAGGGACCTCTCAGTGTGTTGTGTAGATCGATAGATGCTGTATTGTATGTGCCTTTAGCAAAAGTTCTAATAAAAATTGGGTTGACTAAGAGCCAATTCATCATTGGAGGAAGCAGGCAGATTGGCACAGGATAGAATCGAGTTCAGGACATCAATTGCAGACAACATTCTGGAAAGAATATGTCACGTGATGATGATGAATCACTTTAAGTGGCCTCTCTTAATTTAACAGTTAAATTTTAAGGGAATAAACAAATATTGATTTGGTCATGCAAGTTTTTTAAACTCGGTAACACATAAGAGCTGTCCAATGCCGTCTTAACCCATAGGCCCATTGGGCATTTGCCCGGGGGCCCACGAGCATAGGGGGCCCCATGCGAATATTTTGTAGGGTTATGGAAAACCCGTATAAAATTTAGTATTATTTTATAAAATTCTCATAATTTTGTGTTTATATGCGAACGGGCCCTTTAAGTTTATCAATCACTTCCAACCTTGAACCTGAACCAATGTTCAGGAATGTCATTTACCACATTCTGTAGATTGAGGTTCAATCCCTATAATTATTTTCCCTTCAAAGAAAAGCTTTATCACAAGTTAAGGAAATTTTGGGTCCGAATAGCAATGCCTGTGGCTGACGGGTTATTTAAACCATGTTTTTCCTGTAAAGATACCATCTGCACAGCATTTATACTTCTGGAATCTCATTTGGGTGTTTTCATTGTGAGTTGCTGATCCTAATTCCCAAAGTCTGGACATTGGTAATTTAAACCAGCCACTGAGTAATAAATATGTCAGGTCTGAAACGCCTCCTATAGAGAACTGTGGGAACAAGAAAATAATTGTCCTCATTCCAAAAATAATTATTTTCTCCCAACTGAAGAGTCCCTTTATGGATTAAACTGATCCACCTAGAAAGACGTCTCATTCAAACAAAACTTGCGTCCACGTACGTCGACTACGTGAGTAAATGCGATTTTCTATATTATATATGTGTGTCTACTAAAAAATGTGACCCAGTACTCTTTTATTTATCATCATCAAGTGCCGTCTCCGCAACGTAGGTTGGCTGCAACAGATCTCCAACATCCCGTCACTTGTTTCGGTGGTACACTCTGCTAGACTGTAACCTGTCCTTCTTTCGATGTTACTCTCCTACTTGTATCTCTGTCTACCTCTTGCTCGCTTCCCTTTTACTTGACCCTCAAGTAAGATCTTCAATAAAGTGTCATGTCTTTTAATGTATCCAAAATATTGTATTTGTCTGATCTTTATTTCTCTTAGTAATCCTTTCTTCATATTAAGTGTTTTTAGCACCTCTTTATTTGTTTTCTTCTCTTTCCATGATGTTCTCCTTATTCTCCTATATACTCACATCTTAATTCTGCCTTATAATTGTTTATTTACTGTCCATGTTTCTGATCTATACATTAATATAGAATAGATGTAGCATTTTATAATTCCCATTTTTAACTTGTTTGTAATTTGTTTAGATGTTACTTTTTTCCTCATGTCATTGAAAGTCCTTTTGACCATTCCTATTCTCCTTTTAACTTCTGTTTCACATCTGCCATCATTTGTGACTATGTGTCCAAGATATTGATAATGTTTCACGTGTTGTAGTTTCTCTCCATGTATGTTTATGTTTAGCTCTTGTTCTTTTGTGTCCTTGCTGATTATCATGGTTTTTGTTTTTTGGATATTTATATCAAGTTCATATTGATTACTTGATTTATTGACTTGATTTATTATTCTTTGTAGTTCATGTTCACTTTCTGCTAAAAGAACAGTGCCATCTGCATATCTCAGGTTGTTTATTATTTTCCCATTGATCTTGAGTCCTGGTATTTCTTCTATATTTTTTAAGATATTCTCTGTGTAGATATTAAATAGGCTTGGTGATAAAATGCATCTTTGTCATACCCCTCTTCTTATTTCTATGTATGGTGAGTAGCTGTTTTCACACCTTATTGGTGCAGTCTGTTCCCAGTATATATTTCTAATTAGTCTGATGTCTTTTCCATCTATGCGTATTTCTTGAAGACATTTTAATATTTTTTCATGGACTCTGTCAAAGGTCTGGTTGTAGTCTATGAAGCAAATGTAGACTGTAGATGCTTTTTTTGGACTTCTATATATTTATCTATCGCTAGTCGGTACTAAGTATAGCTTCTCTGATTCCTTTGTTTTTCCTAAAACCGAATTATTCTTCACCGACCTCCATGTCTATCTTGTTTTTAATCATTTCATGTATTATCTTGAGCAGTATTTTAGTTAAATGATACATTGGATGTATTGTTCTATATTCAGTACAGTTGACAGCTTTAGGCTTCTTAGGTAAAGGTATGAATATTGATGATGCTAGGTCTTTAGGTATATGGCCTGTTTCATATATGTCATTGCAAAGTCTGTGATAATATCCACACCAAATTCATTTAGATTTTTTAATTATGTCTGCTGTTACGTTGTTGGAACATGCAGCCTTTCCGCATTTTAATGATTTTATTGTATTTTCATGGACACTAACAAATTAAAAGAGAGAAAGCTTGCTACTTATAGATTGAGATGCACAAGAAAAGCTGGAAACCGAACAAGAAGAGACCATGTGAGGAAAGAAATTACAAATACTGTTACCCAAGACTTAGCCAAAATGCAGAATGGTGGCAGCTGGAGGACCTTTTTAAAAAATGCTCCTCCTTGTTGGTCATGACCCTCGATATTCTTTATGGTTTTTATTGTCAAACGCCTTATTGAAACATGCTGGAGTGCAAGGTACGAAGCCATAGCGATCATGAAAATCTTCCAGAGGTTTGCCATTTCGTGGCGAAAATCAGATTATTGGATCAGCAAATAATGGTAACTATTTAGGTATACTAGAGCTACTGAGTGAATTTGATCCTTTCCTGGAGGAACATCTCAAAATATATGGAAATCCTGGAAGAGGAAATACGTCATATTTATCTGCCAATATTTGTGAGGAATTTCTTGATTTAATATGACAACAGGTTCTTGGTACTATTCTTGAAGAAGTAAAAGAGTCACAGTATTATTCAATGAGTGTAGATTCTACTCCAGACATCTCACACATAGATCAATTGACATTTACTGCACGATACATTAATTAAAGGATGCGAACCTGTGGAACGTTTCTTGATGTTCATCCCCATCTTTTCTCATGGGTCAAAGGATTTAACAGACACTGTTGTCGATTTTCTTAAAGAGAACAAAATTCCACTATCAAACTGCCGTGGCCAATCATACGATAATGCGTCAAATATGTCTGGACGATACACTGGATTGCAGGCACGTATTCATGAACTGAATGAGTTTGCCATCTATGTCCCCTGTGCAGGACACAGCCTGAATTTGGTGGGAGTAAAATCTGCAGAGTGTTATCTACAGTCTATAAAATTCTTTTACTTTGTTCAGCATCTGTATACATTTTTTGCTGGTTCTACTCATCGCTGGAATGTATTGACATCATATTTAGAAAAAGATGTTGTGGTCAAGCGTCTGTCTGACACACGTTGGTCAGCACATTTTGATGCTGTTCATGCTTTGTGTAGGGGTTTCGATAAAATAAAACGTGCACTGGATTCTATATCAGGTGACAATGAACAGCAAGTGACAACAAGGCGAGAGGCAGACGGTTTGAGCAAAAAAATGGACCACCTTGAAACAATATTTCTTACAATTCTTTGGAAGGGCATTCTAGAAAGGATGAATACAACAAGCAAAGTTTTACAATCAAAGGATGTGAACATCTTAGTTGCCACAAATCTTCTTGTGTCGCTGAAAAGCTATCTTCAGGAAACTAGAGACAAATTCACTGAATATGAATTCAAAGCCAGAAGTATGTGTCCAGATGCCGATTACAGTGATGGAAAAAAAACGGGAACGAACCCGAAGTGTGCGTTTTAGTAGATATGATAGGCCAGGAGAAGAGTTACTTCTAAATAAGTCCGAAAAGTTCAAGGTAGAAACTTTTCTCCCTATTCTAGACACTTTAATCATTGAACTAACAAGACGTGCAGAGGCGTATTCACAAATTGGAAATCTGTTTTCTTTCTTGGGTGAATTAAAAACCATTACTTCTGATGCACTAAAGAAAAAATGCGAACATCTTGCCAATACGTACCACAAGGACTTGAGTTATGACGACCTTTTAAATGAATGTGAGCATCTCAAGCATTACATGGTTTTGATGAAAATTGCGAGACTCTACCTGCACTGTACAGAAAAATAATTTCGGACAATTTAAAATCTGTTTTTCCGAACATTGAAATTGCACTCAGAGTGTTCATGTGCATGATGGTGAGCAACTGTACAGGAGAACGTTCTTTTTCAAGACTTAAACTTATAAAAAATCAGCTTCGTAGTACAATGGGACAGCATCGTTTGAACTGGCTTTCACTCATAAGCATAGAAAATGACATCCTGAAGACCATTGACTTCAAGCCGATAATAAAACAATTTTCTGAAAAGAAATGTCGCAAACGCTTGTTATAATAAAGTACCGTACTGAAATTTGTCTAATTTAAGAATTTTTTTTTCTATTACGAATTTTAATACCTTTGTTTGACCTTGTGTAATAGATGTTATATGTTATGGCGCTTATTATTTAAAAAACATATGTAAATATCTGTTTTTGTGTGTAAATTTTTTTGTTTTTGCAAATATCATATGTAATACTATAAAACATGTAAATAAAATCTCTTTTCTCTGTTTTTCATGTTTAATGTTGATTATAGTTGCAGCTGTCTATATATCTATCTATCTATCTATACGCTGTGTCCCTTGTTTGCCTTGCAGCGTCAGGGGTGGAAGAGTTCTCTGGAGATGGCCTTCTTGTGTGCTGTTTGTAAGCTTGTTCCTGTGGCTTCTTTGATTTCTGTGATCCATCTTTTACATGGTCTGCCTCTGGTTTTATAACCGTTATGTCTATGTGTCATGGCCATTTGTGGCATGCTATATGTCGGTAGTCTGGAAGCGTGTGAAAACCACTTGATCTGCTGTCTTTTGATGTGTTCCAATACTGGTATTGTTTTGGTTATCTGTCTGATGTTATCGTTTCTAATTCTATCTCTTAATGACACTCCGAGTATTCTTCGTAGACATGTCATTTCTGTTGTCACTATTTTTCTTTTGTCTTGTGCTGTCAGTGTCCAGGTTTGGCACTGGTAGCATAGTGATGCAGCTGTACAGCATGTTTTAACAATTTGGTTGAAATGAGTATAGTGACAATAAAATAAATAATACATTATTTTTAATATTATCAACCATTTATTTTTTTTTATTCCTGCGGGAGGGGGGGGCACTCTTTCTTTGCCGAGGGGCCCAACACTATTTCTTTGCCCGGGGGCCCTAAATGGTGTAAAGACGGCTCTGGCATAAAGCAGGTGAATAATTTTTTGTCCACCCCCCCCCTCCACCTCTTGGTCAACAAAAATTGAGAATTCAAAGATTCCCTCCACCCTACTTAACTATGTAAAAAAAATTAATTACTACCACCCTTCCCTTCCCGATATGATGAAATTCTTTTGTAGTATAAAAAGTACCAAAAAGTACACATGATTTGTTTACAATTTTTAAAATTCAAAACAATTTAATTGGTGTATTAAAAAAAGTGTTGTTGACATTAACTTTTGTAAACTCCTCCCCCTCCCCATTATCAATAAGTATTTAACTTTTTCAAACCTCCCCCCTGCCTGTCAACAACAGATAAAGTTTTTCAGACACCCACCTCCCAAATCAACAACTGCCAAACTTTTTTTAAATCCCCCCCCCTGTTATTTATTGATGTAATTTATGGAAAGCAGCCCATAACTTAAAGACTACAAGTACTTACTAGACTCCGGATGTGAAGATTGGTTGCATCCCTTGGTAGACCTTAATAAACGGGCGACAACCACCACTAGTATCGAAGTTGGGTACTCCATGGATCAGGATATGGTGGAGGTACAAGGGGTTACTGTTGATCTTAATGGCTCCGGAAAGTAGTCCAGAGAAGTAACGAACGTACCTGATGATTCAAGAGTTCTTTAGATTTATAAATTTTCTCTAATTCAGTAATGCAGTGGAGATAAAATCAGATCTACCTACCTTTGGTGTACTAATTGCAACAAAGTCAGATCTACCTACATTTGTTGTACTAATTGCAACAAAGTCAGATCTACCTACCTTTGTTGTACTAATTGCAACAAAGTCAGATCTACCTACCTTTGTTGTACTAATTGCAACAAAGTCAGATCTACCTACCTTTGTTGTACCAATTGCAACAAAGTCAGACCTACCTACCTTTGTTGTACTAATTGCAACAAAGTCAGATCTACCTACCTTTGTTGTACTAATTGCAACAAAGTCAGATCTACCTACCTTTGTTGTACTAATTGCAACAAAGTCAGATCTACCTACATTTGTTGTACTAATTGCAACAAAGTCAGATCTACCTACCTTTGTTGTACTAATTGCAACAAAGTCAGATCTACCTACCTTTGTTGTACTAATTGCAACAAAGTCAGATCTACCTACCTTTGTTGTACTAATTGCAACAAAGTCAGATCTACCTACCTTTGTTGTACTAATTGCAACAAAGTCAGATCTACCTACCTTTGTTGTACTAATTGCAACAAAGTCAGATCTACCTACCTTTGTTGTACTAATTGCAACAAAGTATTTGATATGGTAATACAATATCATATTTAGGCAGCTAAAGACAGAATATGTAGATACAACTAAAGAGATTAAAACCAGAATTGTGTTGGCATCATGTGTGTTCAACCACCCTAACAAGCATCCGGAAATCAAAAACAATAAGTAAACATACAAAACTATGGTTGTTCAACTCCAATGTGATAACCATGTTGACATACGGTTGAGAGAGTTGGAAAATGACAAAGGCACTGGAGAAGAAATTAAATTATTTTGAAAATAAATGTCTTAGAAAACTCCTAAATGTTGGTTAGGAAGAATTCAAGTCAATCGTGCAAGTAAGAGAAGACATCAAACAGCAATATGTTTCTACAACAATAAGACATAAACAATGGACTTGTATCGGACATGTACTTAGAATTAATGAAAACAGACTGCCACAACAAGCATTAAAATGGGTACTGGATGGCAAAAGGAAAAAAAGGAAGACCAAGAGAGAATCTTTGCAGAACAACCACCAAAGAGGGTATGACTATGAGTCTTAACAACATGTAAGAATTACACACAGCAGCATAGCATCGCTTGAACTGGAGTTCTGGTTCTGCCCTATGCACCATATTCAGTGCTGAAGGAACATAGATAGAATACATAGTGAAATTATCAACATACTAGAAGATCTTAAATCCTACAGTATTTGCTGGCATGCATCGTGACATAGCAGTGACAGCAGTGGCATCATGACATAGCAGTGACAGCAGTGGAGCTGATACATTGTATCACAAAATTGTCTGGGACAGAAGGGCAACAATGACTACCACTAAACTCAGTTTACCAGGCAGTAGTAATACTATCACTTCATTATGCCCGTGAAACATGGACAGTAAACAGCACACCAGACACTCTAGAAGACTAAACCATTTCCACCTAAGCTGTGGTCCTAAGATATATGCATATCTTACTGGATGTATACTCAGCATCCATTGGTGGGATAAAATACCAGACAGAGTGAGGTACTGATGAAATCTAAATCATAAGCATACACACAATGTTGATGACGGCACAGACAAGTTGGACAGGACACATGTCTACATAAAAGATCTTCGTCTACCAAAAACATTGCTATATGGAGAACTCCAGGCTGCCTCCAACAAATCTGGAGGACAGAAGAGGCATTTTAAAGACACCATTAAGACATCACTGACTCACTTCAACATAGACACAAATTCATGGGAGAATCTTGAACAAGACAGATCTGATTGACATCGCAGAATCAAGAGTGATGCAGCAGCTGCACAGAACTTGAAAAAACATGCTAGAAGAAAGGTAAAAACTGCTCAATGTCCTGCAGACTCCTTCCACACGTGCTCAGAGTGTGGCAGAAAATTCCAAGCACACAGAGGAGTCATTAGTCACAGCCGAATACACTGCAGATCATAATTTTTATCATGATTCCATTTCAGCTGATTAGTCATTGCCGACTATGAGGCACGAACAATACATAGCACTGTGAAAACGAGGGACGAACAATACATAACACTGTGAAAACGAGGGACGAACAATACATAACACTGTGAAAACGAGGGATGAACAATACATAACACTGTGAAAACGAGGGACGAACAATACATAACACTGTGAACAGAATGTTCTGGAGATAAACTACCGTCTATGCCACCTTGAACATTATTTTGATACAGTTTGATTTATCTATATTATCTCATAATTGATTCTTGATTAGAAACTAGCATTGTAGAACACTGAGCATTCCCATATGTGGTCCACTCTCCAGTCCAGCAGCCAATCGAGTGTATGTAGACTCAAAGTCACAGTCAGGAGTTTATTACGTGATTTTTGGTGTTTTCTAAAAAAGAGTACACTTTCCTCCTCACCTGTACTGAGATACTGCTGACATCTAAATCATAAGCATACTTATCCTATACTCATACTGATTCTGTACATGGCTTTATTTGCAAAATGTCTATTCTATAATGTACTAAATGACATTTCTATATAGCCCTACTCAGATTGACATTTCTATAATGTTATCAGATTCCATCTATCTATTGTCTTTTCTCTGCTTCTGCTGTTAGGCATTGCAGAGTTACATAACGACTAATTTGTTAGCTATGGCATGCTTGGTCACTTGGTGTACAGTAATATTGTGACATCTCAGGATGTTGATAACTCCTTCAATCCACCTACATCTTGATCTTCCTCAACCTCAAGTATTTCCATTCTCATATTGTATGCTTTTGCTGTTCGCCAATATGAATTCCTTCTCATTAAGTGGTGTCTCCTTGAAGTGGAAATGAGGCTGAGTCCAGCCAACAGAAGTTGGAAACTAAGATTGGATGGACATCTCTGACATATCCAACGAGAATACAGTCCTACCGAAGCAATCACTGGCGCTGAAGTCGGAGATACCAGGTCGAGACCAAGCAACCATGGAATCATGTAAAACAACTAGATAACATTTCTTCACAACAACAAATTAAGTGGACAATCCACTTCAGTTCTTAGAAAGGCATATCCCTATATTCAGACTGACATTTATATTTTATCAGTTTACACAACTTTTCCCATGCCTTTCATTGACTAGTCACACAAAGTATACTCAACTCGACCAATGATCAGTCGCATCAGCGAGGATGAGTGATGACATGTGAGATCAGCATGCAGAACTATACTGAAAAGGACTTTCATTTTTAATGCAATGGAAATTCCCAGCGATTGCTTGCTGACAATCCCACTATTTTTGTGACACGAAACTTGTCCTTTTGTAAATCTAGATCTCTGTCACGCATGTGTTGCTGGGGTCAGATAGGGGAGCAGAGAATACCAACACTGTTTACCTTTCATGCCTCCCTCCAGGGTCAGATAAATGACACCTCCTGTATCAGTGTTACTCAACCATTTTTTGGCCCATAGCTCCTCTGTGGGTGCATATTTTCATATGCTTACCCCCCGGCCAAAGGCAAAGGCATTGTTTCTTTTCAGCAGGCTACTATGGCGTTTGTTTGCTGTAAATGTATGTCTTATTGTTTTGGCTGTTTGATTTTCATTGGGACTAATGTTTAGGATTTTGATAAGTTTATAATTTTCTAAACACCCCCCCCCCCCCCCCCACACAATTGCACCCACGTTTGAAAACACAGCCCTATATGGAACAAAACAGCAGCTTACAAACAAATGCATATATCACACGCTGGCATTGTGTCAAAAGGCATGAACCTATGGACCAATGTATCAGCAACCAAACAACCAACCTCAGATTGTTTAAACATTGCTTTATCTGCAGCACCCAGAATTGTGAGGATTTCAGAACTTTATCTGTAGCACCCAGAATTGTGAGAATTTCAGAACATTGATAAAGAAGACTATGTTCTGGAAAGAACATGTCACATGAACATCCACTCTTTACTGACCAGCTATGGGTGCCAACTCTAACACTATATATTTACCTCCTCTGCGACGGAAGTGGTAGACCACCCAACTTGTCATCATAGAAGAGCTTCATAGCAAAACGATCTAAAGCTTGGTCAGCACTGAAAATAATAGTAACAATATAATTCAAACACATCTTCTACAAGGAAGATACAAGCTGTGGTAGGTCAAGGGTTAGTACTCTGATTTTGTAATTAGATGATTCTAAGGTTAAATTTCCAGTTAAACTTGAAAAACATTTGTATACCACCAATGACTGCCAGTTATGTCACTGGTAATCCAAAGATATAGGTTTGTTGTGAAATAACAATTTATTCCTCAATAATTCTTAACTCTTTAAATACAGACATTACTTGAAGTGGCTCTTAGTCATTCCCACATTTATTAGAAGTGGCTTCATCTGAAGTGGCTTTAAATAACAATTTCTCGTAAAGCAGCTTGTAAAAATATGGTTTTAGTCAGCATAGATTATAAATTTTTTTTTTTATGCTTGCAGATGAGCCAAATTTTGGAGAGGACTTGGGTGCCAGCGAGTAAAATTCTGTCCAGGGAGATGCTACACTGGAGTATCGGCACAGAAGGATTCAGGCTTTTGAATACGAGTGCTACAGACATCTGTTAAATATTAGTTATATACAATACAAGATAAATATATTCATCCAGAAGAAAATAAACATACTTGCAGGTTATTGAGAACCACTATTGGCAGTGATGACATGGCATAAACTTGAGAACCACTTTTGGCAGTGGTGACATGGCGTAACCTTGAGAACCACTTTTGGCAGTGGTGACATGGCGTAAACTTGAGAACCACTTTTGGTAGTGGTGACATGGCGTAAACTTGAGAACCACTTTTGTCAGTGGTGACATGGCGTAAACTTGGTTGGTTTGGACATGTAACGAGACACAACTCACTTTCTAAACTTTATTTAGCAAAGAACAGTCACGGATGGATAGATGACATCAGAGAAATACTAGAACACCAAGGCTACACTACAGCAGCGGCATCACCGTTAACAAAAGAAAGAAGTCTTCAGCTCCCTATGATGCCTAGCGGCAAACATGGATAGAACAAGACAAGACAGTCATGGGTGGAAGAAATACAATGGTCCTACTAGATTGTCTACAGGATGCAGTCTCATTTTATTTAAACCAATGACATAACATATCCAACTTCAGCAGGCCACAATTCTTTTTAAAATAAAACAATAGGCCTATTTGTAATGCTTTCAAATGTCATACTTGTACAACTTGTACTTTAAGTACATCAGAATTTGATATCTGTAATACATCAAAATATAATATCCATAATACTTGAACAAATGTCTATAATAATTCTTTTGTCTGTATTTGTTCTCAAACTCTTGTTGGTTAGCAGGATCTAGTCCTGAGAATGGAATGCTTTGTGTTATGGTTTACCGATGTGCTGTGATATCTGTGCCTTTTGGTCTGGCACATTAAACTTCTGCATTACAGTTTGGGTACTTTGACCTATGGGCTAGGGGCAGCCAACACAACCCAAAACCTACTTAGTCATCTCTTTATGACATGAATGGCAGGACACAGAGTTGCTTTTTATTGCCCATAATTTCAAACTTGGCAACACACTACATACATAATTTGGCTTGTTTTCCAAATGTAGCCAGGCAATTCCACCACTATTATTTGCAAGCAATTTACTTTTGCAGGCACAAGTTTTATCAATATGTCAATGATGGATGTTGTTGTTCAGCTGTAGACTGTGTCAGCCACAATCTTGACCTATCCAATGATTTATGTTGCCTGTATAGGATTTTCTTTTTTCCTTCCTTTGCTTCTTCTACCTTCAACTATTCAAATCATGCCAGCATACATTTCCAAACAATGCAATTTTGTTGCCAGTTCACTATTGAGAGTGGTAATTCTTGTGGACCTGTATGAGTCTCTATTTCATTTCTCACATACACATTCATCTTGTGCTCTCTATGGGGGATGTACACAATTCATCTATAACATTTATATTTGAAGGCCTGTAGTGAGTTGTTTATACACAACTCATTTTCTAAAAAAATATTTAGCAAGGAACAGTCATGGATGGACAGGATAGATAGCATCAGAGAAATACTAGAACATCAAGGTTGCACTATGGCAGTGGCATCACAGTTACAAAAAGAAAGAAGACTTGAGATCCACATGATGCCTAGCGGCAAACATGGATAGAACAAGACAACACAGTCAAGGGAGGAAGAAGAAGAGGTGAACAAAGAAAAACCTGAATTGATAACATCAAGGAATGGTCTAGGCATGATTTTTCTATACTCCTCAGAATAGCTGAAGATAGGGGTGCTAGGATGGCTTTTTTATGCTGATGTCTCCAGTGTGGCACCCTGTGAGTGTCTGACTCTCACAACCATACAGCGCAAAAGAAAGCACTAACGAGTTATACATTTTGAATATGATTTGCTTCAATTATTAGAAGAAACTGGACATTTAGGACATGGTTATAGTGTCAATTATTAGTGGAAACTGGACATTTAGGACATGGTTATAGTGTTAATTATTAATGGAAACTGGACATTTAGGACATGGTTATAGCGTCAATTATTAATGGAAACTGGACATTTAGGACATGGTTATAGTGTCAATTATTAATGGAAACTGGACATTTAGGACATGGTTATAGAGTCAATTATTAATGGAAACTGGACATTTAGGACATGGTTATAGCGTCAATTATTAATGGAAACTGGACATTTAGGACATGGTTATGGTGTCAATTATTAATGGAAACTGGACATTTAGGACATGGTTATAGTGTCAATTATTAATGGAAACTGGACATTTAGGACATGGTTATAGTGTCAATTATTAATGGAAACTGGACATTTAGGACATGGTTATAGTGTCAATTATAACTAAATTGAAAAGTAAAAATATAAACAAGTCTCACCTAGCACAAATATTACTGTAATGCATGTATGCTGCTATGACACTTGCGATGCGGCTGCGTCCACCTTTGCAGTGAAGAATAACGACGTTTCTGATGTCAGCATTCAACCATGAGTCGATTGCCTTACAGAGGGAACACAGACGCTCTAGTGGAGGTGCCAAGTGGTCTGGCCAACCAAATTCCTTGACCTATAATCAGAAGAAAATATTGCAATTTCTTTAAATAAGTTTATGCGTTAACAAGTAATGAAAAATATTACGATGTCTATGTTTAACAACTCTAGGAGAGTTGTTATTGCATTTACAAATAGATTGGACAGTATAGTACCATTTGTGAAGAGTATAATCTAACTTTTTATAAAATCGTCGCCAATCAAAAATTTTTTGCAATTTTATTTTGTCACTGACTGCCGGCTGAGTCCTAGATACAGAATGGCTAACATAATCGTAAGTTTGTTGAGCTTATCTACGACGGATAAAGATGTAGTACCCTAGCCCTCGTCCTAATTCTAACCCTAATCTTAACACTAGTCCTCATCCTAATCCTAACTCTAATCTTAACCCTAGCCCTCATCCTCATCCTAACCCTAATATTAACCCTAGCCCCTTTTCCCATCTCATACAACTTTCCTAAATAAATATCTCCACCCACTAAACAGGTAATTATAGCCAAGGAAAATAATCGCTGAAAAAAGAACATTCTTTATTTTTGCTTTTCGCAAAACATGTGTCCCATCTAACAGTTTTGAATGAATTTGACGACATGAGCAATTATTTATGTGACATTCTTTTAGTTCATATTTTTAACATGTCCCTGGCTGTGGCAGGTCACCTTGCCCAGTGTCGTGAATTGTTCAGAGCTTTACAATATGACTATATTCTAGAAAGAATATGTCACCTGAATGAAGTTAACATAAGAACAACAGCAATAATCAGATATTCTTACCTGGGGGTTAGCTTTTGCTAGGTCTTGTCGCTTTTCAGACAAATTTAATATCTGAAACACAATAAAGATAATATAGAGCTATTATAAGTCACTTTTTTGAGAAGCCACATTTGGCATTGAAGGAAAAATATGTCAGGAATTTGACAACATAATTAATAAAGCAAGCAGTCGGCTTTTGTAGATATGATATCTTTTAGCTTCTGCCAAATTGGCCGTCGAGAATGGATGTGTTCTATCTACTGTGTCAAATTACCAGTTGTTCCTTCCGAAAGTAATGGCAACCTTCGGGAATATTGTGCCTGGAAATTTCCAATGGATTAATCGAACTTAGAAGGTCATGGAAGGAAACAAAAGAGAAACTCAGATATTATAAACACATTGAATATGCCAGAGTGTTGGTTACTAAACACAATAGCAAAAAGAAAACTACACCTGTTTGGTCATATAAAGAGACACAATGGTTTAGAAAAACAAATAATGGAGGGCAGAGCACCTGGGCGGAGCAGAAAGGGCAGACCAAGAAGATGATGGACTGACGACATTAAATATAACATGAATACATCGTTGGAAAATGCAAACCGCATGGCTCAAGACAGAGAGGGGTTCAGGGAGTTCATTGGGAAAACAACGTTCTGGAGAGAATACATCATATGACTGACTGACAGAAGCAAAATGTCAAGCATGGTTGACTGTGGTTAGTTTTCATGTTGGTGACCAGTGTACAGTATGGGAGTATGTTCTCTCATGCAGTGTCGAGTGGAAGTGCTAAAACACTGAAGATATTAGTTGCCCTGCTGAAGTCGGATGTGTCACTCCTTTGCTGCAAATAAAACAGCGGCATAACACATTTCTGTTCCCTGGACATACAGCTAGAAATCAAGAAGGACCATTGTCCTGCTACAAGATCAAGTGGGAGTTTGAGAATGAATGCAGAAGTAGTACATATGTTATGTATTTGCATAAAATATACTCATGTTTCATTGAAGCCAAGTCCACCACAAAACCCTAGTCACATCTTATGACATGCATGGCAGGTAAGTCTTACTATTCTTTGTTCCCTTTTCAGGTCCTGACATCACACAGCTGATTCCTTAGTATTAAATACTATGTTGTATTTTCCTAATGAAGGGGTCTCTTAATCGTTCAAATCAACCCTTTATATACAGCCTTGGAAGGAGGCTTTATATACAGCCTTGGAAGGAGGCTTTATATACAGCCTTGGAAGGAGGCTTTTCAACTCATTAGAAAATAGTGAGAATCTGAATCTACTGTTTATGAAATAAATATCTATAGAACACCCCACAATCACTATTGAACAAAAGTATGCAAGAGGTCTATTGGTTCATAATTCCTGGTGATCAAAACAAATGAAATAAACAAAGCGTTTAGTGTGGGCGTCCATGGTTATGTCGATATACAAGACAGCATCTGTAAGACAGCAGCAGAAAAGTCAAGCATATTTGACTTGTTAGCTTTGAGGTTGATGACCAGCATGTGAGTACAGGAATCAGTTCTCTTGTATGGCTGGTCTACTAGCGATATAGTCACAGACATTAACTGTTCAGTGGAAGTGGTATAAATATTGAAAGTATTAGTACCACCGTAGTACCACCGTAGTACCACCGCCAATGTGGAATATGTTGGGGCATTAGCGTAATAAAACAGTCACACAAAGCATTTCTGTTCTCTGGACTACATCCTGCTACTAGTATACTAGTACTGTTGTCTTCCTACAAAGGAGATCCAGTGGAAGTTTACAAACAAACAGGAGGAAAAAAAGAACAGTATCTAATTATTTTATGGCTCAGTATACAAACATCTGCCACTGATGACAACACAAAATATTTATTTACCAAATAGTTGTCACCATGTTTAGTTTTCAGCATCTGGACGACCTCTTTCAGACTGAATGAGTAACTCGTCTCATGACCTTCTGAAGGAAAGGTCATAGCTGAAAGTAAATAGCAACATTAGAAAATAATGAATAATGAAGAACAAAAATCTTGAATGTGATCAAAGTAATAAATTATGAGATATAGGAATATAAATTGTAAATTTGAAAATAATAATCAAGAAATAAAGTGTCATACAGAGTGGTTAAGATTAGTGGTTCCAATGTGGACCATATGTCTCCCCTGGGGTGACATAGAGGCTTGCGGGGGGAAGGCTACAGAGAAAACATTTTAATTGGTGGGAGAGGCACATGTGGAAATTATTTTAATATAAATAACAAGCAAGGCCCTACATAAAGGCCTATATATAAAGATCTATCTAATAAATACACTGTGGCCCTTGTTTGCCTTCCAGTCAGGGGTAGAACAGTTCTCTGGATATGGGCTTCCTGTGTACTATATATCAATAAACCTTAAAAACTCTTGGCCTGTAGAGAAAGTTAACTACAGGTACCCCGTCGAAGATGGATGTGTCGGGCCATTGGCGCAAATAAAAGGGCGACACAATGCATTTCCATTCTCTGGACTACATCCAGCTGGAGATCTAGTAGGACCATAGTCCTGCTGCATGGGAGATTCAGCTGGAGTTTGAGAATGAATGCTGAAGAAGAAGAAGAACTACAGGTACATTTAAAAAAAAATTAGGCATTAAAGAAGCCATGGAAGAAAAATTGTCCCACAAGGATATAATGGCCACACAAAAAAGTAGACCCATTAAGGCCAGTGATGAAGTAGGCGTATATCTCTGTATAGCACAATGCCTGAGACCATTCATCTATCTTCCTGCCTTGTTAACTCCACAGGAATAGTAATACTAATATATTTGGAACAAGGCATTCTGTTGAATTAGCTTAGCTTTGCTCTATCTGTCTGCCTATAGACTCTCTCAGCCTACACCAGCTGTCAACTAAAGTTTAGGTCCTGACCTGCCCTTCCTGCCAGACCATTTGGTTTGAGGGTTGCATTTTCTCATCCTAGTATAAGGCTTGTATCCTCCCACATGTGCTGCCATCATTAGTCATATCAATATAACGTTGATGTATCATGCGACAACAGGTGCAACAGTATTAAAAGGTACAGAAATTATTCCTTTCTGCGCAGGTATGCTGAACAAACACTTATACCTATGTTTCAGTAACAGGTGTTTTGCAATAAGTACAGACCAGGGTCTGCAGTGACAGTATTATATGTTATGCGATAATTCAGCCCTTGTATCAGGTATCGTGTGTTACGTGCAGAGGTGTTGGTGATCCATATTTCTCGTGATTTTCCCAGACATCTGATCATTTTGTGTGTGTGTGTGTGTTTGTTCTCAAACTCCTACTGAATCTCTTTCTTGTAGTAGATGGTCCCACTAAATTTTGTGTGTGTGTGTTTGTTCTCAAACTCCCACTGAATCTCTCTTTTATAGTAGATGGTCCTACTAAATTGTGTGTGTGTGTGTGTGTTTGTTCTCAAACTCCCACTGATTCTCTTGTAGTAGATGGTCCTACTAAATTTTGTGTGTGTGTGTTTGTTCTCAAACTCCCACTGAATCTCTCTTTTATAGTAGATGGTCCTACTAAATTGTGTGTGTGTGTGTGTGTTTGTTCTCAAGCTCCCACTGATTCTCTTGTAGTAGATGGTCCTACTAAATTTTGTGTGTGTGTGTGTTTGTTCTCAAACTCCCACTGAATCTCTTTCTTGTAGTAGATGGTCCTACTAAATTTTGTGTGTGTGTGTTTGTTCTCAAACTCCCACTGAATCTCTCTTTTATAGTAGATGGTCCTACTAAATTGTGTGTGTGTGTGTGTGTTTGTTCTCAAACTCCCACTGATTCTCTTGTAGTAGATGGTCCTACTAAATTTTGTGTGTGTGTGTGTTTGTTCTCAAACTCCCACTGAATGTCTTTCTTGTAGTAGATGGTCCTACTAAATTTTGTGTGTGTGTGTTTGTTCTCAAACTCCCATTGAATCTCTTTCTTGTAGTAGATGGTCCCACTAAATTGTGTGTGTGTGTTTGTTCTCAAACTCCCACTGAATCTCTTTCTTGCAGTAGATGGTCCTGCTAAATTTTAAGCAGGAGGTAGTCTAGAAAATGGTAATCCATTCTGTTGCCCTTTTTTAAAAATGAGCTAAAAAAAATCATGGAAATGTGACTTCACTGTACCCAGATACTAATGAAGACGGATGTGTTCAGCCATTGGCACAAATAAAATGGCGACACAACGCATTTCTGTTCTCTGGACTACATCCTGCTAGAAATATAGTAAGACCATTGTTCTGCTACAAGAGAGATCCCGCAGGAGTTTGAGAATGAACGATGAAGAAGAATCAATCAAGTACCATGTCGAGTGTTGTTAGCGATCATGTTTCTCCATAACTCTCTGTCTCATGTTTATTAATAAGTTCAGTTGGTGACATCGTTTGACAACCCATGTGACAACCCATCCAGAAAATTCTCTGCTTGTCTTCCTCTGTCTCTTCTCCCCTTGATCTTTCCACTGGTTACTAAATATTCAAGTTTTGCTTTTCTCATCACATGCCTTGAAAATCTTGATTGTCTGCTTCTAATTTTTGCTGTAATTTGTCTTTTTACTCCAGCAACTTTGAGGATTTCTACATTAGTGATCTTGGCTGTCCATGGAATATTCCTCATTCTTCTAAAAAACCACACCTCAGTTGCCTCCAGCTTATCTTGAGCTTTTTTGTTTACCTGTGTGCCTCAGCTATAAGAAATATAAAGATCTCTTATATCTGTAAGCCTATAAAAGAAATCAGCAGCACAGGGGGAAAGTTATTGGGGAAAGAATTCAGCACAGGGGGAAAGTTATTGGGGAAAGAATTCAGTACAGGGGGAAAGTTATTGGGGAAAGAATTCAGTACAGGGGGAAAGTTATTGGGGAAAGAATTCAGCACAGGGGGAAAGTTATTGGGGAAAGAATTCAGTACAGGGGGGAAGTTATTGGGGAAAGAATTCAGCACAGGGGGAAAGTTATTGGGGAAAGAATTCAGTACAGGGGGAAAGTTATTGGGGAAAGAATTCAGCACAGGGGGAAAGTTATTGGGGAAAGAATTCAGCACAGGGGGAAAGTTATTGGGGAAAGAATTTAGCACAGGAGGAAAGTTATTGGGGAAAGAATTCAGCACAGGGGGAAAGTTATTGGGGAAAGAATTCAGCACAGGGGGAAAGTTATTTGGGAAAGAATTCAGCACAGGGTAAAGTTATTGGGGAAAGAATTCAGCACAGGGGGAAAGTTATTTGGGAAAGAATTCAGCACAGGGGGAATCTGTTACTGAGAACAAAGTACCCGTGATAGGGTTAAGTGTGGCCGAAGTAGGACTTGTAGCAGCAATAGGGTTAAGTGTGGCCGAAGTAGGACTTGTAGCAGCAATAGGGTTAAATGTGGCCGAAGTAGGACTTGTAGCAGTAATAGGGTTAAGTCTGGCCGAAGTAGGACTTGTAGCAGCAATAGGGTTAAGTGTGGCCGAAGTAGGACTTGTAGCAGTAATAGGGTTAAGTGTGGCCGAAGTAGGACTTGTAGCAGAAATAGGGTTAAGTTTGGCCAAAGTAGGACTTGTAGCAGCAATATGGTTAAGTGTGGCAGAAGTAGGACTGGGCAACTGTGGTGCATAATGAAGAATGTGTTTAAATTGCAAGACAAGGGAACCACAAGACATCTTCTGGGGTGACAGAGCACCTATTAGTCTGCATGAAGTGTGCAGTTCAATGGTCAGAGTTCCTAATCATCATCTCTTATGTGTTGTCAAGGCCCGAAAGGGGAACAAAGAAGACTAACAACACTGTGATCTACAATACATGTTGTAAAAGACAACTAAGGTGGTTTGAGGAGGGGTTGAATGTCCCATTCCAAAGAGGGTCGAAATTACCCAGAAGACATGCTGAGATAAAGTCATGAGTTATTACTGCAGGTTATCATCAGGGTATACTAGACAAGTCCATAAGTTCTCCGAACCCATCTTAATAAATCCATCAGAGTATAGCCCAGCCAATAATTCCAATTCGATACCGATTTATCACTCTTAGCATAACTATTGTTTCTCTTTAGTGGATGTTTCTATCTTTACACCAAACTTATATAGTCTTGAGAGCAACCATCATGTGCAATTTTTAAAATGCTCTGAGCCTATGATGTCCCTAAGCGCATTAGCTATGTCAGAATGATCCATCTATGTCATAACTTATAACACATTAGCTATGTCAGAAGAGCATATAATACAAGAATATCCGGTCATAAAGCCAAAGGTAGACCAAGAAAACGGAGGATAGAAAACATCAAGATAACCTTGAACAAACATGGACTAAATGCAACCTCGGTGACACATCTAGACTTGAAACGAGAGCTTAAGTTCCCACCCCTACGCTTAACGGCAAGTGTGAATGCAATCATTCACCTGGGGAAAGACAATAGACAATAGCTATGTCAGATTGATCCATCTATGTCATCATAACTCATTAGCTGTAAATCATAACATAACAAATTATATTTTCTGGACTACATCCTGTTAATCTTCAGGAGTTTGAGAACAAACATAGAAGAAGAAACACATTTTAAAAACAATGCACATAAGGAAACACTCGATAATAAGTAAGTAATACTGCTGTAAAACTGCACATAAATAGTACATGAATAATCAACTTGTGTTCTATAAAAGTACTATTTATAAGCAAATATATTCTTTATGATACGTACATATGATTCTTTCTGTGATGTAGACTACATCCAATGTCAGGTTTCCATCTATGTGCGCTTGCTCTTGGCTTCTGCAAATATGTCAATATTTGATAAAGATTTAAAGCTTAGAAAGATCAAATATATAATTTTAAAAAATGTCAGAAGATCCAATAAAAATTCTTGAGACTAACGGGAATTGAACCAGTCCGTTCAATGGCACCAAATCGACTAGACTATTGCACACGCGTTCTTTCGTACTTGACTAACCGCATCTCTAAAAAAATGTGATTTTGCTAAGACATTAAAACATGTGCACTATTTGAATGTCTTGGCAAAATTGCATCTTTTTTTGGAGATGCGGTTAGTCAAGTACGGAAGAACGCATGTACAATAGTTGCTAGGTGATTTGGTGCCGTTGAACGGACTGGTTTAATTCCCGTTAGTCTCAAGAATTTTTTAAATTGTCCTCTGGCTTCCTACTTAAAATGACAGAAGATCCAATAATCAAGTATGGGTCATAGTACAAATGCTGAAGTAATAATAGTCTATTGTCTTTACTCTGTTTTTTTTTGCTGTAAGACGTTGCAAAATTGAATAATGATCAGTTTTTGGGCTATGGCAGCTTTTTGTGACTTGATTTTTTGATATCTCATAACATTGGTTACTCCATTTATCCTCCTTCTTCTTGGTATTCCTCTGCCTTGCGGTTTATACTTCATGTTGTATGCTCTTGCCGCTGGCCAATACGTGTTCATTCTCATTAAGTAGCCGAACCATTTCGATCTATGCTTTCTCAGTATATTTGACCTCCTATTTTGTTTCAACAGTTCTTGTAATCTCTTCATTCCTTATATGATCTTTTCTTGTTGTCTACTGCTTTTCTTAGACATCTCATTTCATTGTTGTAATCTTTTTCTCTTTTTCTTTAGTTAATGTCCATGTCTGACATTGATAATACAATGTTATTGGTATGAAGATTGAATGTATGATTTGCCTTTTGGTTTCCATCGAGATAGATTTGTGTTTCAAAATTGGGGTAAGTTCATAATTTACATAGTTGGCATTTTGAATTCCTGTCTTGATCTTGCTGTCTATTCTTCCGTCTATAATTCCGTCGAAATAAAGAGATAGGTAGAGATACAAGTGGATAGAAAACATCATACAGGTTGTAGCAGAGTGCTTCACCAAGGCAAAAGACAGAAGATGTTGGAGGTCTATTGCAGTCAATATTTGATGCAGAGACGGCACCTGATGATGATGAATCATATAGGCAGTGTGATCTTAAGTAGGGCAATAAAAGATAACTCCAAATAGCTTCAAGCTTTCATTTGATTGGATGACCTGCATACAAAATGTTGAAACATACTTTCTGCATAACAGACATAGATGAAGATTGGCTACAACAGACCTCTTGTCTTCATGATGCATTTTGCAAGACTGTAACCTGCCTATCTAGTGGTGTTACTTTCTGACTTGTATCTCTTCCTCTTGCTCACTTCCCTCGATTTTACCCGCAAGTTGTCTTCAAAAAGGTGTTATGTTTTTTTAATATGTCCAAAATATTGTATTTGTTTGTTCTTTATTTCCTTTTATAATTCTTTATTCATTAGAAATGTTATTAGAACTTCTTTGTTGGTTTTCTTGTCTTTCGTTAATCTTCTCCCTATTCTTCTATATATCAACATCTCAAAGACATCAATTCTGTCTTCTAATTGTTTGTTTATTGTCCATGTTTCTGAGCCATACATTAATATAGAATAAATGTAGCATTTTATAATTCTCATTTGTAGCTTTTTTGCAATTTGTTTAATTGTTAATATTTTTCTCACGTCATTGAAAGTACTCATGTGCTCAGAGCATCACATATTACTAAGAATTGGAACCTTGTGGGTACAAAAAATAAAAGTACTGGAGACCCACCATCCTAACAAAAAAACTGCATATATGAAACAAGAGCTTCATTTAATGTAGTTTCTGGGGCTCAAAATAAACAAAACATAATCTCTTTACAAAATATGTCCTTTTTTAAATACTTGTCATACAGTAATAACAACATTGACATCATATTCTATTCAGTATGTAGCTAACAACACAACGTCTCTTGGCTGTAGGGATTTTCTAGGCAATATAAATAGGTTTGGCAGTTTGCCATTACTTTCAGAATGGCCCAGATGCAAACCTTTCCTGCAGCGGGATTCAGAATACTTTGGGCATCACAGATGTGAACTGTACCACGTCGTCACTGATCTGACATAATAGGCCTACATATATTTCCATGTTGTTTGTCCATCACAAGTGATGATGACCATTTGTTACATCCACTTTTGAAAATTCAATTTTAGTTATGTCCTTGATTATGAGTTCGTAGATGGCTAATGAGCCCTATTCGAGCTGTAAATGTCCTTGGACAGTTTGGACATGGAATGACGACTGTAGACGGATCTTGGTCTATCCGTGACTTTCTAGCTGCTCTCCGCTGTCGAGCTGCTGCATTTATATTCTTTTCACAAGATGATGCGCTCTTTTTTATTTTAGAATGCCATGTAGATCTATTTTGTGCAAGTTCTTCCCATGTATCGTGGTCTATTTCAAAGGCTTTCAGTGAGTTCTTTAACCGATTCGCCCTTAGAGCGGCGCGGAGTCGCTTCTATGTGCTGACACCTGGAGCGGCGAGGAGTCGCTTTTTTTTACGTGTTCCGTTGCGATCGATAGTACATTTTTAGTTTCCACCGGATCTATTCAAAAACACGACCATTGCGCAGATCTGTGGTTCAGCGTCCTTTTTAGTTTTTCAATCGGAGCGAAAGGACGTAAGACTGTATTTATACGAATTATTTAGACGTAGCGAAATTTTAGACCTAGTTTTTGAAATGGAAGATATTATTCGTATGTATACTGATGTGACCGGCCGCAGTTGCGATGGTGATATGCACGATGCATGTGATTTACATGCTGTAGAAGATGTTGAAAGCGACGTTGAAGTTCCTATATTCGATTTCGATAGTGATTCGGACCACGAGGACGAAATTAGCGACACTAATAGTAGCGTCATGAATGACGGCTGGAGTGACAAAATTTTTCCTGTGGAAGTCGAGAACTTTATTGAAAACGTTGGCCCTGTGCATGATCTTGATGCGAATGCTACTCCTTTTGATTACTTTAGTCTCATCGTCAATGAGGAGTTTTATCAATTTGCAGCAGATCAGACCAATTTGTACGCAACACAGCGTCAAGAACTAGCAGGAAAAGAAGACAAGTACTGGTCACCCGTAACTGCCGGCGAAATAAAACTTTTTTTCCATATTTACATCGTGATGGGCATACATGTATTGCCTGAGTATAGCATGTATTGGAGTACAGATGACAGGCTCAATGTTCTAGGTATATCATCATGCTTGGGGAAAAATAGATTTGAGAAAATATCTCAATATTTTCATCTGAATGATTCTTCTAGGCAGCATCCCAAAGGCCACAAAGATTATGACCCCCTATATAAAGTCAGACCATTTCTGGATATGGTCAAAAGGAATATTGCTTCTGTTTTTTCTCCTGGAAAGAACATAAGCATTGATGAAGCTATGATAGCTTACAATGGTCGTCTTTCCTTCAAGCAGTACATCAAGGGTAAGCCACACCCATGGGGGATCAAGGTCTGGTGTGCGGCCGACTCTGCAACAGGTTATCTGTTAGACTTTGATGTCTATGTTGGCAAAGTTCTGGAACCAATGCCACATGGATCTGGACATTATGTTGTCACTAAATTATGTCGGCCTTTCTTTGGAAAGAATCACCATATTTTTTATGACAATTATTTTTCATCTGTTCAGCTGGCAAATGATCTGTTGCAAAACAAATCATACTCATGTTCCACGATACGGCCAAATCGCAAGGGATGGCCAGATGCTTTCAAACCTAAGAGTACCAAATCTATGAAGCGAGGTGATGTGCAGTATAGGCAGCAAGGTAACACAGTGGCCACTGTTTGGAGAGACAAGAGATTTGTATCCATTCTGAGTACAAACACAACACCAGGTCTCACAACTGTGGCACGTCGTACCCCACACGGCAAAATAGATTTGCAGATACCATCCCCGGTGGCTGTTTATAATCAGTCTATGGGAGGAGTAGACAGATTTGACCAACTCTGTTCCTATTACCCTGTGGGCAGGAAATCTGTCAAATGGTGGAGGTACATGTTTCGCTTCCTCCTGCAAACTGCCATCATCAACAGCTCCATCCTTCACTCTTGTTCCCATCGACCCCACCCGAAGGAAAAGAATGTTGCGCAGATAGCCTTCCGATTGAGTTTGAGCTCAGCTTTCTTAAGTGGCAACATATCGAAGAAAAGGAAGGCTCCCACCAATCATGCTGCAACTTCGGGTGTCGGTAACAATAACCTGCTTGAGCACAGGCTTATTCGTATGGTAGGGAACAAAAGGGCATGTTTCTGGTGTGTGAAGAACCGGCAGCATGGAAGCAGAAACAGGGCACATGAGACCGTCTATGGTTGTAGTTTGTGTCAGATTTGGCTGGGCAAGGGAGAATGTTTCTCGCAGTATCATGCAACATTGACAAGTTGACTACTGATGAGTCCAGATACTTTTCCTGTGCTGAAAATGTAAGTTACAAATTTTTTTCACCTCATAATTCTAACTTTAACAGTTTATTTTTTGGAATGTATAAGTGTTAGATTATTGTTGGTATAGTTTCCTGTGAGACTGTTCATTTTTCTGTTTATCTGCCAAGTCTGAGTGTGATAGGACAGACAGTTTTAAAGAAAATGCATTTTTAATATCATCATATCAACAAATTGGAGGAGTTATGCCCCTTGTGTTAGGGATGGGGGATTGACAATTGGGAAATCTCATAGGAGTGATAGGGTTAACGAGTCCTTGTAACGCTTCCTTTGGCCACATTGAGATCGTATACCCTTCTCTAGCTCACCATAGAGAAGTATCTTTGGCAGACGATGGTCTGGCATACGCACCAAATGACCTGCCCAACGAATCTGTGTCTGCATCAGGATCGTGTCAATGCTTGGGATACCAGCTCTATCAAGGACAGTGGTATCTGGAATCTTGTCTTGCCATCTGATGTTCATAACGTTTCTGAGACAATATCTATGAAAATGATTGAGTTTTTTCACATGACGTCTATACACAGTCCATGTTTCACTAGCGTATAATTTATAGCGTATATTTCATTTGTAGCGTAAATCAATAGCATATATTTCCATACAGATTGACAGAAGATACAGTAGATAATGTGATATCGTAATGATGAAAGAGGGCAATGGAGAAGAATGAGAACTGACTTGTTGAGTATGTCTCTCATTGTTGATGACATCGTACTTGGAGTCTGAGATGAAATACCAATCTGAGGAAGAAAAAAAAATTATTTTTTAATTAAAAAAACCCACATTTATAGAATATCATGAAACAGGCAAACATCATATCAGCTGAGGGTTGCCAGATAGTTTGAATAATTTTAATGACTAAATTTTATGTTAAAAATAGTTTACAAAAATGGCCAGACTCCAAAATTATGTACAACAACTACGGTAATTGAAACATAAAAAGTAGAACTTGAATAAATTAAAATAATTCTAAATACTAATTCTAAAAACTGCATTTAGGAGTTTAACCTGCAGCAACCCACTGGCGGCATATGTCATATATTTCCTGTCCTGATAACAAACCAACGGCTGCAAATGTCACATTCCAATTAGCCATTTGTTGTCAAGGTAAGCAGTCTCAGTTCAAATAATTCTACCATTTGTTTCAGATTTTTAGAAAATGCTTCAAATCAAACAATTTCATTGGTGTATAAAAAATGGTATTGCTGATGTCAACTTTTGTCCTAACACCTCCCCCCACCCCTTTGCCAAGAAATATCAAACTTGTTCAGACCCTCTCCACCCGAATTGTTGACCAAATTTATGGAAGTCCCCAAGAAGATTTTTTGATAGTCTGCTCGCTATAATTGATGCCTTGCCCATCCAGTTTTCTTGATACATGAATAAGCTCTTATTGACAGAGAATCCTAGATATAAAATTTAATCTACTATATCAAGGTCATGACCACGGACAAAGATTTTTGGTAGCTTGATGACACACTGCATCAAAATTTGTATCTTTTCTTTGCTGATTGTTAATCCAAACTCACAGCAGACATCAGAAAAGACAGCAGTTAAGATTGTCACTTCCTCCTCTGTGTGGTTTGTAATTTTAGCATTATCCGCATAAAATATATCTCTTTATTCTGATCATGGTGTACAACCTTTGAACAGAACTTCCGCCAAAGATGCATTTAGGGCCAATGGCGCAAATAAAACAATGACACAGCAGACTTCCATTCTCTTGACTACATACTGCTGGAAATCTAATAGGACCATTGTCCTGCTACAAGACAGGTACAGTGGGAGTTTTGAGAATAAAATCTGAAGAAGAAGAACAGAACAAATAAATAAATAGAATGTATTTACAGGATTCAAATCTTGACCAGTGGTAAAGTATAGGTCTACCTAGCCAGAAGATGTACGTGTAGGGGGTTTAACTAAGTGGGATGGAGAAAATATAATGTTGTAGGCCATTATGCTAAGAAATTACCAGAATCCAATACATAGAAGTAACATTATGCTAAGAAATGACCAGAATCCAACACATAAAAGTAACATTATACTAAGAAATGACCAGAATCCAACATATAGAAGTAAAATTATGCTAAGAAATGACCAGAATCCAACACATAGAAGTAACATTATGCTAAGAAATGACCAGAATCCATCACATAAAAGTAACATTATACTAAGAAATGACCAGAATCCAACATATAGAAGTAAAATTATGCTAAGAAATGACCAGAATCCAACATATAGAAGTAACATTATGTATACAAGAAACAGCAACACATTTATTTTCATGTGAAAGTTTAGAAGAAATGGTTAATTATGCCTAGGCTACTCATTTATCAAGGAGTGCTGTAGCCTAGTTAATAGTAAGCTTGTTACTTTCACCAGGTTATAGCTTACCAGGTTCGAAACCATGTCCAAACACATATAAGTTAAAAATCCAGGTCGTGATTTCTCGCCTGACACGACCGCTTCTCAAGTGGACCCAGTTGCAAATGGGTACCTGACGCATTAGTTAGGGAAGGTAAACACAGCATGGAAGGGAACTGGCCACCCCATATAATAGTTGCTATGGCTTAGTACATAAAGAGTACAAATTACATCAACCTTGACAAAAGGTTGCTGCCATGGGACCTACTTTTAGTTTTACTCTTTTGTCAATCATTAAGAAGGAACTAGAAATTGAATAAAACTGTTTTTAATATTGAAAGTGTAAATATTAGGGAACTATACATTGAATAAAGCTGTTTTTAATATTGAAAGTGTGTAAACATAACTTTTGTCGCCATTAACAAATTACTAACACACTGCATGAAACATGAATAATGAAAAATCAACAAGAAGACAGAATTGATCCATTGCGATATCATTAAACAGAATAATACGGAGAACTTCATGGAAAGAGAAGAAAATTAACAAAGAGGTTCTGACAACACTTTGAAAAAAGAACTATTCAAATTAAAGGAAATTTTAAAAGAATAAAATAAAGTATTTTGGACATATTAAAAGACATGACACCTTGTTGAAGACCTTACTTGAGGGTGAAGTTGAGGGGAGGTAAGCAAGATGTAGGCAGAGGTACAAGTGTCAGAGAAATATCGCGAGATGGACAGGTTACAGTCTAGCAGAGTGTATAGCGAATTGTACTGCCACTATACTAGATCAAGTGCACCAAAATAAAAGACAGAGGAGGTCTGGTGTGATTTGTTTACATATTTACATTCAGGCATATCAACACACTTCAAAATATAATCATGTGTGCCTCTCATATTCATTGTGACAAACATAATGGTCTAGATATATGCCCATATAGCCTAATAAAGTGTCTATGATATAACAAAATAAATGTACAAACTTACAGATTTATTGGAAGAATAAATCTATGATATAACAAAATAAAGGTACAAACTTACAGATTTATTGGAAGACTGATTCTTATTCAGGGCATCATTGCTCTGCAACAAGGGGAAAATATAATCAAGATAAACATGTTATCAATTAATTCAATTAACATAATGTAGGCCATAAGAAACATTAATTGACATGGTACAATGATCACACAAAATGCATAGGCATAGGCCTATGATAAACATTGCTTTTCTGTACTCTGTGGGAGGGGTGGATATGTGGAATGGAATGTTATTATGTACTTTGCTTGTAAAAATAGCATACCATGGTCACCTCCACGGTCGTGGCTATACTGTGTATTTAATATTTAATGAACAAGTAGGCCAACGACTGACAGTTATTAGGTCCATCGCAACTGTAGGGGGCAAAACCGCAACACAAGCTTGACACAGTCACACTCATTAATTACCTGGGGTTAAATCGGGTCAGCTTTTTAAAGTTATCATCTTCCACTTTCATAAACTTAAACACTTATATGTAGGTCTATTTGTTTCAGAAATGTATGACATCATTAAATTCTGCCTTAAGCGATTTCATGTCTTTGTCTAAGAATTGTTTGACATCATTAAACTGTTAATAAGACAATATATATTTTTTAAATAGGCCTACATTTCTGAAACACGGTCAAGCATGCAACTGTCAACACGGGATTCACAATTTATCTGAGCTTACAAAGTTGCACTTACCGCAACTTCATCGTCCTTGTGTAGTTATGTTATCATTTTACGCTTTCCTAAATAATTATATGTATTTGTCTAAGAATTATTCGACGCAATTAAATTGTGGGCGTACATTTAACATACGATATCTTTAATAAAATATTGGGCTAAGCCGAAGAAACTTTCTTAGAAAGCAACAAACAACAAACAACACCGTCCAGCGCAATGATAAAACTTAATTAAACATGGTCTAAACAAAGTTACATCAGGTCAGTTTGTAGTTATGTTACCATCTTACACTTTCTTAAACAATTCGACGTATTTGTGTAATCATAGTCGGGGATATAATTAAAATGTCGAAACACGATAAGCCTAAGCCTAAAGCTTTTAAAACACGGTTCTAACTATTGCCATTTCAAGCAGACGACAAAGGGAGATAAGCATTTGCAAATAATACAAAGGGAGAGAAATTGTAAACATGCAATTATTACGATGTAATATAATAACATTATTTCAGACAGAGGTTTTCAATTTACGAACAACAGAGGGCAAAGAGTGGCCAAATATACAATAAAGATGCATTGCATGTGTATAAACAATTCATCATAAAGAAATCGTGCCTGGCAATTGAACATTGATAAGTTTAATAGTAGGGGCTTATGTATGATTCCAGGTAAATTATCAGACGGTAGCTGATGTAATTTAAACATGGCCAGTTCAGCCGTTCCTCTCTGTATGTCAGCGTGATTGGATTACCAGAACGGCGACTTTTACTAGTTTCGTATGGATAAAAACTCTGGCAGAACCTACTTGGATTAATGTCCACGGTTGAACGCGCGCCGCTCCATACGATGTACTTTTTATTTAACCTAATTTACTGAATGGAAACAAGACCAAGATTAATCATTAGCAAGTTCTCAATCATTATCAACAACAGCGAATTAGAAAGAGTTACCTGTTTTTAATACCTTGGTTCTCTTATCAGCAGTAACTGTGATCGATATGAAGAAGTCAGAAGAAGGTTTGCTATCGTGTCAAAGAAGCTGATACGAGTGAAAAATATATGGCTGAGCTGCTGCAAAACAACAAAACTAACATTCCTTGTATATTCCCAGCGGCATTATATCGGTGTGAATCCTGGACAATAACCAACAAAGCGGAAAATAAAATAGCAGCATTTGAAACAAAATGTTACAGAAAAATCCTGAGAATACCATGGGCCAAAATGGTCACCAAGGTAGCCATCCTGAGAGAAATGAATGTAAAAGTAAAACGGGATTAAACAGCATGGCTCTTTCCTTAAAACTTAAATATTTTGGCCAAAATCAAACGCCATGACGATCTAGAGAAGACCATATTGGGAAAGGGTGCAAGGGCACCGAACAAGAGGCAGACGAAGAAGAAAATCGTCGCAAGACATCATTGACTACCTAAACATGACAGTAACAAAAGTAGAAAGACTGGCTCAAGATAGATAGAAGTTTCGAAAGAATGTGATGACTGCTACATCCTGTTACGGATATGCTACCTGATGATGATGAATTTAACCGATACTAATTTATCTCGCAACTTGAGTCAATGTTTTTTTCGCAACTCGGTAGTTAATGAGTTTGCCTCTCTTTTGGAGAGGCGTGCCCTTTCAACCAGCAGACAACAAGGTCCAATTAGGTTATATCAGGATACACTACCATAAAATATTAGAGGTAACAAAGACCCCAAAGTTATATACTTAAAGTGTGATCCTAGCCAATCCGCATCTCTAATAAAATTCGATCCAAGACAAGATATGTATATTCTCAAGTCTCACTACAAATATGGGTCGGAAGATCGATACAAAGTCAGTAAAACACAAATTGTACATGTAAATCCATGTTTGGGCTCAAGTAAAGACATGTGTACAAAAAGTAAACATGACCTGAAAACCTGATTTTGTTTATTATTTCCATGAATTTCGTTGTCAGCTTTGGATTTTTAAAATTTTTTTTTTTTGCATGCGACTTGGAGTATATAAATAGTGACCAAAGACAAAAATAAAAAACGTAACGAATGAAGGCATGGTTTATTTTCTGCACAGAGGTCTTTACCGTCAACTGCCTTGCTTATACACAAACTTCCTCGTTGGATTTACCAAGACCATCGGCGGTAAAAACATATGTACAAAAAGTAAACAAGCATTACAAGCATTCATTACTTTAAAAAAAATATAATCGCGATTTTCATTGGTCACTATTTATATACTTGGAATCACATGCCAAAAAAGCCAAGGCCGACCAATGTAGTTCACGGAAACAATATAAAATCAACCTTTCAGGTCATGTTTACTTTCTGTACACAAGTCTTTAACGGAGCCTGGTCACGGTTTAAGCGTCTGTGATTGTTGTATCGCCACTGGATCTTCTTCTTCAGCGATCAGATTCCTATGCTCAGAAGTCTATACAGGTAGAAGGGCTGCCCCCATGAATTCAGTCGTCAGCAGGAGGTCCTCACGGTTATCCCAAAGTTCAACTTTTAGATTTGTCTCTTGGGATCAGTTTTTAGTCCTTAAGATGCCAAAACGTGTTTTGTAGTCGTATAATGTGTCCTGTAGTATGTGGACCCAGTCCCATAGATAAGGGAGGGGGTTTGTTTTTATGGTCTTCAAATTTTCAGTCCAATAGTGAAATTTACACACGAAATCAAACCAAAGACTCATTTTTTGGGTGAAACTCCGTCCTCATAGTAATTATATCTATGGCCCTGTGTGGACCATTTTGTCATGGACATTGGTCAGTAATTATATCTATGGCCCTGTGTGGACCATTTTGTCATGAACATTGGTCAGTAATTATATCTATGGCCCTGTGTGGACCATTTTGTCATGTACATTGGTCAGTAATTATATCTATGGCCCTATGTGGATCATTTTGTCATGAACATTGGTCAGTCTTGACATTTACTGTGTGGAGATGTGCTTGTAGTTTACAGTGTCCAGTGTGTAGCCTATAAATGATAATTCGCTGCTATCTGTTTAACTTTAGGATGGGATCTGTTATGTTTGCATTGTTGGCTATGTTTGTTATGTTGGCGATGTTTGTTATGTTTGCTAAGTATGCTACGTTTGCAATGTTTGTTATGTTGGCTGTGTTTGTTATATTTGCTATATTTGCTGTTGGTTAAGTTTGTTGTATTTGCTATAATTGCTATGTTTGTTATGTTGCTATATTTGTTTATATTTGCTATATTTGCTATGCTTGTTATATTTGCTTATTTTGTTATATTTGCTTATTTTGTTATATTTGCTATGTTTGCTGTGTTTGATATGTAGATCTACTAGCGAATATAACTACGTACCTTGGCCGTTCAGTGGGATTTGTAAAACATTAAAAGTATTATTTAACACCGCCTGAGTTGGATTTGTCGGGCCATTGTCGCAAGTAAAACGACGACACGGCGTATATCCGTTCTCTGTACTGCATCCAGCTGAAAATCTAGTAAGCTCATTGTCCTAATACAAGAAAGTTCCAGCGAAATTGCTCTTTAACATAAGAGAGTTCCAGCGGGATTCCTCTACTCCGAACTCGGAACACACTGCATATCTAACCAAACAAACAAACAAGATGTGACTTTGTGAATTCAGAAAACATGTTGACTAAAGTTGCGAGGCGGATATGTGCCACTTGAACGAACCTAGTTCAATTCCGTCTACTGTGTTCTGATTTTTATTATATAACTTCTGGAAGAGTCCTACTTATATTAAAAAATATCAACGAATTTCCTCGTTTAGTGGAAATTTTACTGACTTCTAGTGAAAACTAGTAAAGGGGAAGAGGGGTGTGTGTGCGTGTGTTAGTCGCCATTTTTATAAGTGCTTTCTAGTTCTCAATGCCATGTTGTGACTTCTTCCAAAATTGTACGCAGTTAAACCCCCAAATCCCCTCTCGTGTTCGAACCCTGTTTACGCACTGCATAGAATGCTATAAGCTGGGGAGTATTCGAATGTTTAGAACGATGACCGTCTGCAGTAGAAGACTTCTGAGCAGAATTAATTAGGCGTTCATTTGTTAATTCTTGTATTATTATTGTCGTGATTTCTGTTGGTCACTATTTATATACTAGGAACGCATACCGAAAATATCCAAGGCGACTCAAAGTATATGATGTTTGTCTGTCGTAATCGACAATGACCAAAACTCAACCATAATAATAATAACAATTAGTAATAAAAAAGAATAGAGTTAATAGTGCGTTTTTAAATGACTAACAAGTCCAATGCGCGCTCAAAATATTCTTCTACAGAATTGACAACTGTAAATGATGTCTATGGGACGCTGAGATGTTTTTTTTCTTTTCTACGTGCCCGCTTCTGTATTGCAGTATCTTGTCTGGACTCTTTCGCCGCTAGTGCTCCCGTTCTAATGCTATAACGCCATGATGTTCTATCCTGAGCGAGGCTCTCCCAAGCGCCTACGTCAATGTTAAGATGTTTCAGTGATGACTTGAGCGTGTCTTTGAAGCGCTTTTTCTGTCCACCAGCTTTTCGAATTCCTGCCTTGAGTGCTCCATAATATATTTGTTTTGGAAGACGCGAGTCCTCCATACGCACAAGATGACCTGCCCAGCTTCCTTGCGCCTTCCTAAGTAGTGTGTAGATGCTTATTAAGGTTGATGTTTCCAAGATCTGAACATTCCATGAACCAACTAGAATTGATTCACACTTTTTTCTTTTCATATTTAATTAGTAAAGATAAGTAAATAATTGGATTGAGAAATGACTAGCGCTGAAGTTGGTTTACAGTGTGGAAGAGTTGCGCTAATCGTCAACCACACACTCTCTCTCCTGAGTTTGATCTTGGTCCACGGGCAAGACAAAGTCGAGATAACTGGGAGAAAATCAGGCAAAGTATATAGTGACCAAGGGAATCTACGATATTAATAAATCACAAACTTAACGAATAAGGTCCTAATTAATTCTGCGCAAGGGCCTTCTATAATCAGACGATGATGGTAGAACACGTTGTTAAAGTTGCTGACCGATTTGTCCTTGACAATTGTCTTTGGTTTCAATTCTTCTCTAGGAAAAAATGTTTTCCTATATTTTCTAGTTTTTACGGATCACGAATTGATTTGCTGTGCTAGTTTACTTTTTATGTGTACGGATACACGTAGGAAAATATTCCAAGCGGTGAATATAACTTGATGGTGAATGCTATGCTTACTGAAGCAGTAACTAGGAGATCTTAAAAACTGATAATAAAACACAAAACATAGGGCCCGTGGCAATTTATGTTTTAGGTATTTAATTATTACCTTGGGGATAAATTCTTTTTTTTTTTAAATTTCTTTAAAGAATAGAACAGAAATGGCTAAAAGTACTTTCAAGGACAAGAAGATAATATTGACATCTAAACAAATTACAAACTAAAAATTAGAATGATAAAATACAACATATATTCTATAGTGATGTATGACTCAGAAACATGGACAATGAACAAACAACTGGAAGACATAATTTATGCCTTTGATATGTGGATATATAGAAGATGGAGAAGAAAAGACTGATATAGAATAAAATCAACAACGAGGTTCTAACAACACTTCAAGAGAATAAAACAAACAACCAGGTTCTAACAACACTTCAAGAGAATAAAACAAACAACCAGGTTCTAACAACACTTCAAGAGAATAAAATCAACAACGAGGTTCTAACAACACTTCTTATGAAACAAAATAACTATTATAGGAAATAAATTAAGTACTTTGGACATATTAAAAGACATGATACCTTTTTGAAGACCTTACTTGTTGGTAAAGTCGGGGAGAGGTAAGCAAGAGGTAGGCAGAGATACAAGAGAAACACCATGAGATGTGCATATTACAGTCTAGCAGAGTGCACCACGAAGCCATGGGACAGGGGATGTTGGAGATCCGTTGCAGCTAATCTTCGTTGTCAGGACGGCATTTTACGATGATATATGACGTGTTTGAGTGTCACCAATTTTATAGTTAAATTTGTATTTAAAAGGTAAAGGTAGGTCCCATGGCATCTGCCGTCGGGAATGAAGATAACTCTTCAAGTACTAAGCCGCAGCTACTATTAGGTGGGGGTGGCCAGTTCCCTTACTTGCTGTTTTTTTACTTTCCCTAACTCATGCGTCAGGTACTCATTTACAGCTGAGTTGAGTAGAATGGAGGAGTGGTCGTATCAAGTGAGAAATCACAACCCGGATATAAAAAAAAAATTTAATGTCCGGACGTGGTTTCGAACCTGGCACGCTGTAACCAGATGATAACAATCAAGCTCACTATCCAACAGGCTACAGCGCTCCTATTTGTATTTAGTTGTAATTTTTGTGTTCCAGTTAATTTACGGTTTTAATCATTCGCTTCTCTATACGGAAGATCTGAATGTTTCACCAGTGCCATAAGACCAACCGTCATGAATAGTAGATCCTAATAGATCTTCTTCTTCTGCGTTCGTTCTCAAACTCCTGCAGATTAGCAGGATGTAGTCCAGAGAACGGAATGCGTTGTGTCATGGTTTACAGCATTACTGCGATATCTGCGCCTTTCGGCCTGACACATCCGACTTCAGCATGGTTTTGGATCACTGACCCTATATGGGATGGGACGGCCAACTCCATCCCATAACCTCCTTTATCACTGCAATCTGGGCACGTCTGTATATGTTCTGATCTCCACTTGATTGTGTCCACCATTACAGGATGACTGACAGTTCCATTTCTTTGCTGGTTGGCAAACAATCTCCTAAGCGCACAGTAGCGCATATTTCTGGCAGCACCACATTTCAAGCCGAATTGATTATTCTGCTCAAAGACGGAATCACCATACATTAATGTCATTTGTCCGTGTTTTTTCTCGCAAGGATTTCAAAATGTCAGCACGATTAATTCTCTACCGCTAGACACAGTAGTTGTGCCAGCCAGCCGAACCAGTCTCTCATTACCGTGAACACCCACATGACCAGGCACGAAAATGAATGTGGTGACAGATTCCAACTTCGACCTCTAGACTGCCTCTTTCAGTGCTTGAGGTTATAGCATACCCACTGGTATACACTGACTACATCTGGTTTAAAACCGGTTCAGATTAGGCATATCACCAGTGCATATTTGATGTTTCAAGCTTTCTTTTCTTTTTTTCGCTTTATACCCCTTTGTTTATTTTTCCGGTTGCAACATACGGCTGTGAAACATGGACTCTAAGTTTAACAGCGGCAAAGAGGATCAACGCCTTCGAGATGAAATGCTACAGGAAGATACTTAGAGTATCATGGAAGGATATCATCAGAAACTCAGATATTATAAACACACTGAATATTCCAGAGTGTTGGTTACTAAACACAATAACAAAAAGAAAACTACGCCTGTGTGGTCATATAAAGAGACATAACTGTTTAGAAAGACAAATAATGGAGGGAAGAGTACCTGGTTAGAGGAGAAGGGGCAGACCAAGAAGACGCTGGACTGACGACATTAAAGATAACATGAATACATCGCTAGAAAATGCAAGCCACATCGCCCAAGACAGAGAGAGGTTCAGAGAGTTCATTGGGAAGACAACGTTCTGGAAGGAATACGTCACATGACACCCCTTTGTGCATTGCAGCTTCAAGGGTAGAAGAGTTCTCAGGATACGACCGTTTTGTGTGCTTCATATATGTTTGTTTTTTAGATGACGCTTTTTTTATCCGGTAATCCATCATTTGCATGGTATGCCACTGGCTTTGTATCCATCATGTTATTCAACTACACGAAATTCTTCTTTATTCTTGATTAGGAACCAGCACATGAACACTTGGGAGATTCATAAACATTCTCAGCTCGCCGATTCATCTGTTATTTAAGGCTGTATACGCTGAGTGTACCAGTCAATTGATGCTTTGGCGTTCTTTGGAACGTCCCACTATAGAGGAGGCACTATCTCACTACTCATTGGTCGTTCTTCGGAACGTATCATTATAGAAGAGGCACTATCTCACTTCTCATTGGTCGTTCTTCGGAACGTCTCACTATAGAGGAGGCATTATCTCACATCTCATTTGGCGTTCTTCACGTCCCACTATAGAGGAGGCACTATCTCACGTACCATTTGGCGTTCTTCACGTCCCACTATAGAGGAGGCACTATCTCACGTACCATTTGGCGTTCTTCACGTCCCACTATAGAGGAGGCACTATCTCACGTATCATTTGGCGTTCTTCACGTCCCACTATAGAGGAGGCACTATCTCACGTATCATTTGGCGTTCTTCACGTCCCACTATAGAGGAGGCACTATCTCACATCTCATTGGGCGTTCTTCACGTCCCACTATAGAGGAGGCACTATCTCACATCTCATTGGGCGTTCTTCACGTCCCACTATAGAAGAGGCACTATCTCACCTCTCATCTGGTCACCAATTTTTAACAACATAGGAAACACATTTTATGTTAAAGTCAACAATATGATAGACACCCGGTCATGTCCGTTGATAAGGGGTTCAAACCCCCCCCCCTCAACCACCCCCTAGCAAATCAGAATTATGCTTTTAGTATTAGAAACTTAACGGTCAACAGTCAACACCAACCCCCCCCCCCCCCCCCCCCCCCCCATATTCACTCGCCAGAAATTTGGTTACAAAAAGAAGATCTGACACTCGAAAACACACGAATGATCTTTTTTTTTTAGGTAAACCACTTCCCTCCCCCGCCATACAGGAGACCGTATATACGGCCCTCATGAGATTCATTATATATTTTAGACAACACATGACACACTTTATGTTTTGGGGAACAGACACGCGGGGCACATTTTTTGTTTGTTTTCGAAAACAACACGGGAGACAAATGTTATGTTTTAGGCGACAAATATAAGAGATAGTCCATTTCTTAGGGACGAAAAATACGCATATATCTCAGTCAAACTGTAAACCACATGAAACTTTTCTTTCTCCCGAATGCATCCTGTTAACAGTTTAAAACAACTGTCACAATCGATCGCTAATGGAAATTCCAACGATTTATTTATTGATCGAGTGCTAGCTAGGAAATCCCTGCTGATGAAATACCAGACCTTGATCTGACAACGGCGATGCACTTAATCAGAGGTGATCAATTAGAAACAATTATTCTCCGAATCACCATGAGATGTTGCTGGTTATGGAGTTTAAGGCGTTTTCATTACGTTAGCATTGATGAACCAGAGTTAACTGATTCACTCCGTGAAGCCGATCAATCACCGTGTCTGTTTTTCGGAAATGTATCGAAGCCGACAGATCCACATTTTGAATAGTATGTTTTTGTTTGTTTTGTTTTGATCCTGATGTTTCTCCGCAGCTTCATTTCATACCCAGAAGGCTACAACTCTATGCAGATTGGGAGGGTAACATACAGAATACACTAACGATATCAACAGAAACGAACGATGTTTCAACTAAAAGCCTTCATCAGTACAAAAACAAACAACAAGAAATGAATATTACAAACAGAAAATCATGATGTAAGAGAGGAGCAATAGAAGATGATATGGGAGATCAGATGGGAGAAATAAGAACCAGAGAAAAAAATACAAATACGGCAAGAGCAGAAGAACATTTTCTGTGATATAGCGCGATTTTTCTTCTTTCAATACTCTTGCTCTGTTGGTTGTCCATTTACTTTCTCTTCCGCCCTTGCAGATTTTGTCTGTTTTTTTATTCCTTGTTTCTTTCATCTTATCTCATTTGTCGTTTTCTTGTGTTCCTCTTACATTACGAATCTCTGTTTGTGAGATTCATTTCTTGTTATTTGTTGTCCCGACAAAGTCTTTTTAGTCGACATGAAGTCCGTTCTTTTGATGTCATTAGTGTGTTTTGCATTTTCTTCAACATTTCCTACGTATCTGTTTTTCCCCCGTCATTGCTCTGTGATGCACCAGCCCTCAAATCTTTAGTAAATTTGATTATTGTTACCTAACACTGTTGATTTATCAATAATTTCAGAGTACAATTATTTGAAAAGAATCATCATACTATTTTTTTTCTTTCTTTCTTCTTTCTGTCGTTCTTCTTTTCTTTTCGCTTTATACCCCCTTGTGAGGTCCACCAATTAAAATATTTAGGTGCAATGATTACAGCAGATGGAAGAAGTTCAACAGAAATAAGATGCAGAATAGGACAGGCAAAAACAACATTCAGAAAAATGAAAAATATACTGTGTAATATGATCTTGTCATTAGAGGTGAGAGAGTTCTTCAGTGTTATATAACCCCTATACTAACATATGGGTGTGAGTCTTGGACAATAAACAAACTGGAAAGTGGGAAATTAGAGGCAACAGAGATGTGGTTCTACAGAAGAATGCTGAGAATACCATGGACTGCCAGAAAAACTAATGCGGAGATGTTGAAAGAGTTAAATTCAAAACGGATCTTAGTCAATATCTTAGATAATATAATAAAAAAGGCAATCTGCATTTGTTGGCCACTTCATGAGACAGGCAGGTTTAGAGAACATAGTCACAACAGGCAAAATTTAAGGCAACAGAGACAGAGGGCGACAACATGAGAAAATGTTAGACAGTTTGACAACCTGGCACGGCAAGGAAACAACAACGACTTTGCTACATAATACTGTGGACAGAGAGCTGTTGAGAGCCATGACCGCCTACGCCAGCCGGCATGGCACCTGATGATGATGACCCCTTTGTGCCTTGCAATGTTAAAAGTGGAAGAATTTTCTGGAGATTACTTTTTCCATACTCAGAGGGGGTAAAATAATAATCTATAAATAGACAGCTTCGCCCTGACGCAGGAAGCTTCGGAATGAATCAGAAGGAATCTGTGTAGACGGTATGTTCAGGGTCGAGTTCAGGGAATCTGTTCAGGGTCCCGAAAGGGGAATAGAGTATCAACACTGTTTACCTTCCATGCATGTCGTACGAGGCAACTACGGAGTTTGTGGGTGGAGTTCAATGTCGTATCCTTCATTATAATCAGGTGTATTGCCGGCTGACGTAGGCGATCATGGCTCTCCACAACTTTCTGTCTCTAGTATTACGTATCTGAACAGTTGTTGTTTCCTTGCCGTGCCAGGTTGTCAAACTGTCTAATATTTTCTCACGTTGTCGCCCTCTGTCTATGTTGCCCCCAATCTTACCTGTTATGGCTATGTTCTTCAAACCTCCTTGTTTCATAACGTGGCCAAACAATGAAGATCGTCATATTCTTATATTATTGATTAAGCTGTCTCGCATGTGACTCTTTCAACACCTCTACATTAGTTTTTCTGGCAACCCGTGGTATTCTTAGCATTCTCCTGTCGAACCGCATCTCTACTGCTTCTAATTTCCCAATTTGCTATTTATTTATTGTCCAAGAATCGCATCCATATGTTCGCATAGGAGTTATATAGCACTGCAGAACTCTCTTACTCACCTCTAATGACAAGGTCGCATCCCATATGAGACTCAGAATCAGTGCTGAAGTCGGATCTGTCAGATCAAAAAACATATACGAATATCGCAGTAAGCTGTAAACTATGACACAGCTTATTCCGTTGTCCAGACGTCATCCTGTTAGTCTTCATGAGTTTGAGAACGAATACAGAAGAAGATGTACTATGTTGCATTGTAACATAAGATATCAAGGATTGAATGTAGTTGCATTGTAACATTTATAAGAGATCAAGGATTGAATGTTGTATTGTAACATTTATAAGAGATCAAGGATTGAATGTTGTATTGTAACATTTATAAGATATCAAGGATTGAATGTTGTATTGTAACATTTATAAGATATCAAGGATTGAATGTTGTATTGTAACATTTATAAGATATCAAGGATTGAATATAAGAATTAGTGAACGAAAGAAGAAGAAGAATATAAGAATATATGAAAGTGGTATAGAGGTAGAGCTTACCACTGATCGAACTGTCTGAGGAATGTCTTGATGGCTCGTAATCTCAGGTCCAAATGAGCGGGATTGTGTCAAAATAGAAGATTCAAAATTTACTCCTGGTTTCTTCAATGTCATGTCAGTCTGCCGCTTGTCATAATTTTGCCCAGAACTATTTCCTTGAAATGTGGGTCTGTGGGTACCATGAGAACTGGAACGTAACCCACGGCGCTCGAAAACTCGAATTGAAACATCATCTTCTATTTCCTGTTTGTTGTCCGGCAAACTGTTGTCACGAGTACGTCTATCCGGACTGGGGTCAATTATTCTACCACTACGCGATGTTGTCGTACGGATACTGTCTGGGTTGTGATCAAAGCCTCTTTTCTGGAAACTTCGTTCCAATCGTCGAGCTTCACGTGAGGAATATCCAGGTGATACATCAAAGCTTCTATCCAAATCGATGACACGTCTGAACGAAGTACCACTATACGAAGGATTAAAATTTCTATCCAAATCAACAACACGCCTAGATGAGGGTCCATACGAAGCATCAAAGCTACGGTCCAACATCTGACGCCCGTTCGAAACTGCAGTCCGGTTCTGTTCATAATATCTTGGAGCTTCTGAAAGATCGAAACTTCTGTTCATTCTGTTCTGGAACCTATCCCCAGTTTCATTCTTGTTATAAATTCGATATTTAAACGAATGAGATTGTTGAGGCATTGTCAAACAATTCTATCAGTTTCACAATTTCCTTACAGATAAGCAAGGAAAGTTCTCGAAATATCTGCAATTCGTAATATAAACATATTTATATATGTAAATATATAGTAATAAATCCGTTTTCGTTGAATATGCATAAATCCACTTTTCAGAGAATCTCGAAATGCACACACAGAAATTATGATCACATATATCGCAGCAAATTGATGCTATACCAAATGTCCACGTTTATATCTCCAATTCACGAAAGAAATAAAGGAATACAGTATAAAACGTTTCTTCCTTACTCGAGTTCATTAAAGAGTCATGCATGAATCTACGATTATATATATATTTATTCTACAAATGAAATAAAACTTCGAGCACAATATAAAATGACACACACAGAACCGACCCAGCATACAGCCCATATACACGACAAAAAAATCAATACACACATATCTGATGTTAAAGGCAGCACACAAATTAAATTAGTTTCCATAATAAAGCTAAAATGATATAAATTATAGAATTTATCATTTATTATTTCTTTTCCTTTTCAAACTGTAGTCTGCCGTTAATAATTACGTTCTGCAATCTTGCATTTTTTTTCCATTCATTTTCCTTTTGCGCTGAAGTTAGCGCATAGGGCAGAGGTCAGATCTCTTCAATTCTGTCTGTTCAAAGCTATTCTGCGCAGTTCTTGAATAGTATGACTATTGTAGTTTTACTTTCTCTAAGTATTGTTCTTCTGAGTGTTTCTTTAGGTCTCCCGCTGACTCTTTTTCCTGTACGTATCCATTCAAGAGATTGGTGGTGTATTCTGTTGATGTAGGACATGTCCGATGTAGGACCAACGTCGTTTTCTGATAACATCTGTGATGAAGTGTTGATGTGTCTCTTCTCTGATTTTATCATTCGATTTGAATTCACTCCAATGGGTGTTAGTTATCCTACGAAGACATTTGTTCTCGAAACTCAGTAATTTCTTTTCTGAAGATAAAGAACTTTTCCAGCTCTCACACCCATATGATAGCACCGGAATAACGCATGAATTAAATAAGCGCATTTTCATGTGTGTGCTGATTGACTTTGACTTCCAGATATTAGACAGTCTGTTAAAGGCGCTTGATGCTAGGGCAATGCGAGTTGTAATTTCTGTCATGACATCACCGTCGAGTGTTAATTTATTATTAATACACTGTCTTGCATGGAGTAGGATATAAAACATAAATGTGTTATTACATTGATGGTTACTGTACGAACCAATTCTATTCTTATTCTTCTGTTTTTGTTCTCATACTCCTGAAAATTAGCAGAATGTAGCCCAGAGAATATAATCTTCTGTGTCATTATTTACAGCTTAGCTGAAATATCCGTTCTTTTTGGTTTGACACATCCAAATGATCAATGAATATGGGTTACTTTTATACTCTGTATGATGGGACAACTAACTCCATTCTTGAACCTTCTTAGTAGCCTATTACGACATGGCTGGTTGGAAACAGTGTCGTTATTCTTTGCTGCTATTTTGGGTCCGGTAACACACGATCGATATTATGATTAATCTCGGGATATTTAAGATAAGGAGCTGTCTAAACCAACATATATTATATAAACGTATAATCGGCCAAACAATAGCTCGTCTATAGACATAATCAGTTACAAGAAATACAATCAATTCATCTGTAGACACGGTCAGTCATTGGAAATGCACGAAGTCAAAAACATGTTCATGTGTACACATTGTTACTAGAAATGAAATCAGTCAAAAAGTAGTTCACGTCTAGACACATTTACTAGAAATGAAATCAGTCACAAACTTGTTCATATGTAGGCACAGTTACTAGAAATGAAATCAGTCAAAAACTTGTTCATGTGTAGACACAGTTTCTAGAAATGAAATCAGTCAAAATCCTGTTCATGTGTAGGCACAGTTACTAGAAATGAAATCAGTCAAAAGCTAGTTCATGTGTAGACACAGTTACTAGTGCTCAATAAAACAATTAAAAGGTATAGAGAATTGACGTCACATTACTCGGAATTTCCAATATGTACCCATCACCTGTGAGCGTCAGCAGATATAAAAGACCTATCTGCTAATTATAAACAGCCCTTCACGTTTTCCATTGGTTACTATGTATATACATTTCCCTAGCCTTAGCTATTTTTGACATGCGATTCCAAGTATGTAAATATTGGCCAATAGAAAACGTAGGAACAATCAAGAAAAGTAACAAATGAAGGCATCATTAACTCTGTTAGAAGGTACGTAGTACTCTGTCGATAGCCACGTATCATAGTTCAACGAGGGCACGCCACCTGCAAAGAATACCATTCGTAACCTATAACTGGCTACCTTCAAGCCATAATCCTCAGGGATCTCAAAAAATAACGCACTTATAAATAAGACGTCATTATCTGGGATCGAACCCGCAACCTATTGAGCATAGGTAAAAGCTTAACCACTCTGCCAGAGATTCCTTGAAAAAAAATATATATATATATACAACTGCTGAAACTGGATGTGTCAGGCGACTGGCACAAATAAAACCGCGACATAACGAATACCCGTTTTGTGGACTACATACACCCTGCTGGAAATCTTGTAAAACAATTGTCTACCTCCAAATCAACTTCGCTGTCTCGTAGTATTTAGTGGGAGTGCGAGAACTGAAAGAAAATATGAATTGTATTGGACATTTATAATCGGCACAGCACCTTGGCACAACACATTGGCACATCGCGTTCGCACATCACCTTTTCACAGCACTTTGGCACAATCAAGGGGTACGATTACACTGTCCAACAATATCTTAAAAACTAATATCTGATGGCTATTTATTTTCAACACGCATCTCTCGTCACTTGGGAATATTGAAACCATATAGTATAGGACAGACGCGTTCAAACTATACCGATATTATATATATATATATATATATAAATATATATATATATATATATATATAATATTATATGTCATTATTTGTATAAGTAATCACGCTACCTTAATTTTTGCACACACACACAAAAGATGTTGGCTTAGTGGAATATTTGATGCTTGACTTTTTCTGATATATAGCTGTGTGGTGGGGATGTACAGAGTATGAATGGAATGGTGAAAGTACCGGGTTCATTCTTCTTCTTCTTCAGTGTTTGCTCTCACAGTTCTTCAGGATAGTAAGATGTAGTCCAGAGATCAAAATGAGTTCTGTCCTGGTCTACAACTTGCCAGCGATATATGTGCAATTCGGCCGGACACATCCGACTTTAGCATGGAATTTGGTTTACTTTAACTCTATATTGAATGGTACAACCATACCAACCTCCAAAACCTCCTTAGAAGCTTTGTACGTCAAGCATGGTAGGTCACAGCGAGTCCCTCGTCACCTACAGTTCTATATAATCATCAAGAATCCTCCTTCTAGTGACGCTATTTAACTTTTCCATAACTTTTCACTGGCTCACGACACAAAAGTGCACACAAAGTTAACAGTGATAATCCTGGAGAAGTCAAACAGCGTCATTTTAGAATGATGATTCCCAATGAGTTCATAGGATTGTAATTGTCGACGAACTAAGTCGCAGTGTTTCTAATATTTACTCTCTTTTCGAGTTCATGTGACGTGTCATTCGTGACCATCAACAGCCTTCTAAAATGTCTCATTTGACTATACCTGTGATTTTCATTGGTTGTCGACACAAAGTATACATAAAGTGACCAATGAAATCAAGGGAAAAGTCAAATTAGTAATTTCAGTAGGCTGGTTTCCAATTAGGTAATAGATCTTATAATGTCGATGGTCTGGGGTGGGTAGGTGTCTGAGAATGAGCGCAGAAGATGAAGCAAGTAACGAGGTTTGAAATGTCTAGCGATATTTAAGGAAATTATAAGGGGCAAAGTAACACGTGACAGTCGCCTATTGTTGCATATAGATAAATATATTGTAAATAACAACATAGCCTGATGATATACGTTCTAGGACAACAGTGCAACAGGCTGAAACATATGAATCATCAACGTTGGCAAGTTATCAGAATGTTAGGTTTGGTCTAGACCAGTGGGTCTCAGTGCGGGCCATATGACCCCTTTGGAGCGACGGAGAATGACAGTGGGACAACAATGAAAAATTGTGAAATTCGATGAGGCACGGACCAATGTTCCTTCTAAGTCAAGAGTAAAATAAAAGTAAAGTAACCCATTTCATTTATTACTGCTGTAGGGATGTGAGATGTTAACCATCTCACATTTCAGAGGCTCTGCAAATGAGGGCGGTAACCATCTCCTCTCCCTCGCAGTCTTTACTTCCCGGATTAATCCGGTACCCATTTAAGGCTGGGTCGACCCGGGAGCCGTTGCGATCTGAAAAACATTTCAGCCTCAACTGCGGAATGAACCCAAGACCACTCATATGCGAAGCCAGCGCGCTAACCACTGCGCTAACGCGGCTCCCAAGAGTACGTATCAGCAATCATAAGGCAAGAGTACATATCAGGAAATATATATTTCTGTAGCTTACATATTTTGAACATCGCCTTTTCTAAATAAACCTTCTATCTAAAAAAAAAAAAGTCTTCTTCAGACTTTTTCTATTTAAACCAGTTCAACTGTTTATTACTGGAACATTTGCACACATTTATATATATTATGCACCAAGTACAAACAGTGCGCTAAGGAATAAATATGTGTGCGATAGTGCACGACAGTACAACTTAACGGGAAGATTGCCACGGACCTGTCCATGGCGAAACAAGAAGGTAACCAATTGAAAGGTGAATAACAAGAATTCTAGCGATATAGTGTATAAAGCCTTAGTGATTTGTAAAGAAGGGCAATTATTTTTGAAGGCACTCTAGAGGCTACAGAAGAAAATCAGCACAATAAAATGGGGAGGCTAAGAGCTGAAAAGGTTTGGGAATCCATGTTCTAGACAAGTAGTTCTGAACCTTTTTTTACCAGTGCGCCTATATTTAAACAATTGCTATTAGTCTATCACATGATGATGATGATGCCCATTTGTTACATCCCCTTTTGAAATTCAGTAAGAGTTATGTCCTTGATGATGAGTTCGTACATTGCTCCCATAATCCTTATTCTGGCCACAAGTGTAATTGAACAGTTCCGGAATGGGATGACCAATGTAGATGGTTTATAAACATTATTTTTTCTCCCCCCCCCTATCCCCGTGTATAATAACATGCTATTCACTTTCTTTACAAGTTACCAAGGTTTGTCAACATTTATCTGTTAGCTTTCTTTACAAGTTACCAAGGTTTGTCAACATTTATCTGTTAGCTTTCTTTACAAGTTACCAAGGTTTGTCAACATTTATCTGTTAGCTTTCTTTACAAGTTACCAAGGTTTGTCAACATTTATCTGTTAGCTTTCTTTACAAGTTACCAAGGTTTGTCAACATTTATCTGTTAGCTTTCTTTACAAGTTACCAAGGTTTGTCAACATTTATCTGTTAGCTTTCTTTACAAGTTACCAAGGTTTGTCAACATGTATCTGTTAGCTTTATTTACAAGTTACCAAGTTGCAAATTAAGTTTAACCTTGACATATAAGCTATTGTCATCTGCAACTGGTAAAATATAACATCAATAATCTTTCTTTCTTTTCGCGTTTTACCTTTTTATGCCTTTTAGCGTCCAAAGGTGAAAGGGTTCTCTGGACACGGCCTTTTTGTGTTTCATATATGTTTGTTTTTGTTGATTCTTTTATTTCTGTAATCTATCTTTTGAATGGACTGCCCGTGGATTTATATTCATTGTATCTGTATGCTTGTTGATGGCCAATGTCTGATGGTAGTCTGGAAGCATGTGAAAATCACTTAATCTGTTGTCTTCTGATGTAATCCATGTCAAGGATAATCATTGTATGACATATATTCTTTCCAGAATGTGGTCTTCCTTATGTATTCTCTGAACACCCAGCGATTCTGGGCTAGTTGACCTGCCACAGATAGAGACATGATTGGGCAATCTGATATATCGCTACACCATCGTCGTCTTGGGAGCACTCTTCCCTTGTCGCCGTTAACTCTGCTTTCGGCTGTTAACTTTCCATGCTGTTTTGTCTCTTTATATGAGAAAATAAAACAAAGTTTTCATATTATATTGTTGTTAACGAGCCAGCCCTCATCAACGTTTATTGATCGTAACACTTCTTGATTTGTCTATTTAGCTGTTCATGATATACCCCAAATCTCTTCTTTAGCATCTCATTTCGACACCAGCGAATATGTAAAATATATACCCGTAAAATAAAGATTGATAGGTCACATCCTCAAGTAAAATAGTGCTTCAAATGAAAACATTGCAATGTATGATCAAAATGAAAACAATAATTTGATCCATTAGTAAGTTCAAATAACAAAAAATAACAAAACAATAACAATAACAATAAATAAACAAACAATAATAAATAACAATAAATAATAACAAATAACAATAACCAAATAAACAAATAACAATAAACAAAAAAACAATAACAAAAAATAAGTTCAAAACAATAATTTGATCCATTAGTAAGTTCAAACGAAGTTCAAACTGTGTTTGTTAGCCACAGTGCAGGATTAGTGCAGGATTTACGTACAAGCTAAACAAACTATAGCTTAGGACCCCCACTGTCTTGGGGGCCCCACAGAATTTATATTTGGTACTGGAATATAATATATGGACTTATAAAGGGCCCCATATCTCAAATAGCTTAGGGCCTTATCAAATCTAAATACGACGCTGGTTAACCATATCCACTGATCCCATCTAACTCGGAGCCAACAATGCTAATTTTAAATCACATCCTTCATGTGACATCGCTGTTCAACTATTGTTGGATCACATCCTGCATGTGACATCGCTGTTTAACTATTGTTGAATCACATCCTTCATGTGACATCGCTGTTCAACTATTGTTGGATCACATCCTGCATATGACATCTCTGTTCAACTATTGTTGGATCACATCCTGCATGTGACATCGCTGTTCAACTATTGCTGAATCACATCCTGACATCGAAGTTTAACTATTGTTGAATCAAATCCTTTAATAGCTGTTCAACTATTGTTGAATCGCATCCTACATATGACATTGCTGTTCATCTTTTGCTGAATAACATCCTGAATATGACATTGCTGTTCAACTTTTGTTGAATTTGTAAGCACCAATAACACATCCAACTGTATCGCCAATACTATCTGAACTGTCGGTTTTCGAACCATTAGCTATTTCGAACGAGTTGTGTTTGTGAGTCGATTTCACTAACTTCTCGGATCTGATAAACGCATCAATACCTCCAAGCCGACAATGGAAATCTACTAATCATAAATATTGCCTATGAAATCACTACAGACCAAAAATATGTCGATCTCTGCGTCCTACACGTAATACCCTACCGGCAACCAAACATGGGAGATAAGCATGCAATGTGTATAAAACAAATACCTGTCTGTATCGATTGTCAGCCCTGGGCGTGATTATCGATATCCACGGAACAATTTACTTAACTAGATCGAATAACACATTTTGTAACGTTCAATATCCCCGTATACAATATTGATTCACCTGGATTCATGGTCTAAGTCTAGAAGATGAGGGACACTTGCTTCAAAATGAAAAGAAATTGATCTTCTGAGACGTTTCAGGTTCAAGTCCCCACGGTTGATAAGACGTTGTTCAGACTGCTTCTGTGCGCTACATGAGCCGTGGTTTATAGATTTATATATTTGTTTCTCAACCTACTTATTAGCTAAATTCCTAATACTAAAAGTCGGTTCTTGTTTGCAATTAGTGCCCATCTACGTTTTTTATGGTTAAGTAATCTAAATATTATATCAAAAATTAATCAATAATTCATTTACATGTTCATTTTTAGGGTTAGAGTTAGGGTTAGTTATGTTTTACATAGCTAATCCTAACCATAACAGTAAATATATTTATATTTAAAGTAATAAATGATAAACAAGGGGAAAAGATCTCATAGGTCGGCACTAATTGCAGACCAGTTCCTTAAAGTCATATTCTGATTTCCTAAGGAGGAGGGGGTGTTGAACACCTCAAACCACCATCCCCTACCAAATCCAATTTTCTAACGGATTGCGCCAGATTAATCTTTATATATTCATTGAGGCAGGAAAGGACCTCTCGCAAACAACGTACTATACTACTACGGTTTTCACCAGAAAAACCAATAACCCAATAGTGTCGTCGGTGTACTGAATTGGATGCATCACCACAAAAAGTCATCCAACGATTTCTATCTTCCGAGATGCCGGAGTAACGTAAATTTTGATATGTCCGGTCTTTGATATTATTTGTCCATAATTGTCTTTATCATCCGCTATTTCTTCCAACTCTGAGTGTCTCATATGGCAGAAATTAGTAAGATAACTATATCTTACAGATGTTCAGGGATATCGAGGGACACTCTTGTGATACCAGGAGTGAACTTACAATGAAAGGGACAACAGATTGGTATGATCAGACGTCTGTCTACAACAGCCCAGTCTACTGAATAACTAACTTGATTAGAATATGGGGCAGTTGAATTACTGAATCAGTCGACTTTACCACCAGTCTACTAATCTGATGAGAATATGGGGCAGTTGAATTACTTAATCAGTCGACTTTACCACCAGTCTACTAATCTGATGAGAATATGGGGCAGTTGAATTACTTAATCAGTCGACTTTACCACCAGTCTACTAATCTGATGAGAATATGGGGCAGTTGAATTACTTAATCAGTCGACTTTACCACCAGTCTACTAATCTGATGAGAATATGGGGCAGTTGAATTACTTAATCAGTCGACTTTACCACCAGTCTACTAATCTGATGAGAATATGGGGCAGTTGAATTACTTAATCAGTCGACTTTACCACCAGTCTACTAATCTGATGAGAATATGGGGCAGTTGAATTACTTAATCAGTCGACTTTACCACCAGTCTACTAATCTGATGAGAATATGGGGCAGTTGAATTACTTAATCAGTCGACTTTACCACCAGTCTACTAATCTGATGAGAATATGGGGCAGTTGAATTACTTAATCAGTCGACTTTAACAAGTCTAGCAACGAACTAATCTGATAAGAATATGGGACAGTTGAGTTACTTCATCAGTCGATATCAACACTATTTACGGGACTAGCTAAACTGATTAAAAGTTTACTGTACATACCGGAAACATAGATCGTTCTTCAGAATTGTCATTCGCGCAGATCCCACAAGGTCACTTTCCGTATACTTTGTATTCATCATCATTAAGTGCCGTCTCCGCAACGAAGGTTGGCTGCAACGTATCTCCAACATCTCCTGTCTCTTGTCTTGGTGGTGCACTCTGATAGACTGTAACCTGTCCATCGTGTAATGTTACTCTCCCACTTGTATCTCTGCCTACCTCTTGCTCGCTTCCCTTTGACTTTACCCTCAAGTAAGGTCTTCAATAGGGTGTCATGTCTTTTAATGTGTCCAAAGTATTTTATTTGCCTGATCTTTATTTCTCTTAGTAGTTCGTTCTTCATATTAAGTGTCTTTAGCACCTCTTTATTTGTTTTCTTCTCTTTCCATGATGTTCTCCCTATTCTTCTATATACCCACATCTCAAAGGCATTAATTTTGTCTTCTAATTGTTTATTTAGTGTCCATGTTTCTGAGCCATACATTAATATGGAATAGATGTAGCATTTTATAATTCTCATTTTTAACTTGTAATTTGTTTAGATATTAATAATTTCCTCATGCCATTGAAGGTACTTTTAGCCATTCCTATTCTCCTTTTAACTTCTGTTTCACATCTGCCATCAAATACTTTGTATTGCCTGCCAATGAAAATCACGACCAAGTAGGACCAGCCAAAATAAGTGACACTCGTCGGGATATGCACGCAGAACTATTTTAGTTAAGGACTTGGATATAAATATGATTTGTCGAGAATCTTCTTGAAACAGGAAGGAAGCGTCAGCTTGTGAATACATGCAAAAAAGAGGATGGAGTACTATCAGGAACAAATGACAGGGTGGATACGTATCCGTTTTACTTCATGATGCGGAAAGTTGTAATATCGGGGTGAATAGGTAATAAGGCTTGTGAAGAATTAATTATTTTAATACCTTGCCTAGTTCTGCAGATAATGATAACATAGTAACAGTGTGTTGTCGTGGACCAGTAGGGGAGCTATGACTATCAATAATGTGACCCGCCGTGTATTGCTTGTCTATCTATAAACTCGTAACTCATCAAGGTCGTAGGATTAGGGTTAGGATTAGGGTTACCACATTATATGCAGTACACAGTACACAGAGTCACGTTCGTAGGGTAACCACATTGGGTATATCAGTACACAGAGTCAAGTTCGTAGGGCAACCACATTTGGTATATCAGTACACGGAGTCAAGTTTCGTAGGGCAACCACATTGGGTATATCAGTACACAGAGTCAAGTTCGTAGGGCAACCACATTGGGTATATCAGTACACAGAGTCATTTCGTAGGGGTACCACATTGGATGCATTAGTACAAAGAGTTCTTCAGCAATTTATGTCTTTAACAATGCCAGCGAGTGAGTAAATTCATGGGTTGCATTTAGCGCCCTTCTCCTCAAACAAAAAATAATAATAATAATACAAAACCCTTAGTAGAACTTCATTTACGGAGTGTGAATGAATACGTATTGCCACACTGGAAAGATCCGAAAATGAAGTAACATTTAACCTGGAGTTTGAGTTTAGGGGCCTACAATAATTGTCGATTGTTAGTGAAATGGAAAGCGAATTTACAGGGATTTACGTTAATGTATCCTGTGCTACGATGCAGGTTTCCAAACATGAACTATGTGACCTATAAATTATATTGTCTACCCACACTACCCACCATATAGGCATGTCAACACTATCGCCAAAGTCGTATGTGCCAGGCGATTTGGACAATAAAACTCTATACAACTCATCTCCGATCTCTAAATTATATTCCACTGCAAATCTGGCAAGGATATAGTTCTGCTACAAGAGAGATTCAGTGGGTCACTACAGCCAAAAAAAAGTCACTAAAAGTCACTACAGTCAAAAAACAGTCACTACAGCCAAAACACCGTCACTAAAAGTCACTACAGCCAAAACACCGTCACTAAAAGTCACTACAGCCAATAAAAGTCACTACAGCCAAAAAAAGTCACTAAAAGTCACTACAGCCAAAAAACAGTCACTAAAAGTCACTACAGCCAAAACACCGTCACTAAAAGTCACTACAGCCAATAAAAGTCACTACAGCCAAAAAAAGTCACTAAACGTCACTACAGCCAAAAAACAGTCACTAAAAGTCACTACAGCCAAAAAAAACAGTCACTTAATGTCCCTACAGTCAAAAAAACTGTCACTAAAAGTCACTACAGCCAAAAAAAATGCTGGGTTGATGGCTACGTCCTGAAGATGATACACTACCCATTTTAAACAAGAGAGATCCAGCAGGAGTTTAATAATGAACTCTATACAAACAAAAATATCTCCAGTAATGTAATGTATCACTCCGCTAAAAGCAGGTAAGCCTCCTGGCCGTCAATCTAAGATAAACAAATTAACACAACCTAAACACATTTCACTGAACAAGAAACACAGCTCCAAACTTAAGAAAATATCCAACTTGAAAACGCAAACCTTGTCAACTTTCCACAAAACAATAATAGAATCCCGTCTGCTACGAACACGGCCAGTTACTTGCAGACGTGTCAAACCTCAAACACTTCAATTGATCTAAAACTAGTTCGTCGAGTTGTAAAAATACACACATAATTCTGATCTATCGTGTTCGATTTGTTTTCAATAAAAATATTTTCAAAATTTACTAAACAAATCCAGTACTTCAGCACACGCTGATACGATTAATATAGGTACCAAAACCATTCTGAAAAGAAAATGCTATAAATAGACAAACCGCCGTAAGAACATACAGGTGTGTCTAAACAAAAATTACGGCTGTGTGAACCGGTTACGCTACGCAGGAAGTATCGATTCACCGGCTGCACATTGATAGTTTTCATCTGCTGCACTGTAACATTGAACTGCCTGGAAATATGTAAATAGTAAACGGAGGGTAATGATTGGTTTAACAGAGATCGCGAAAGAGCGGGATATAGCAAGGGGCGTGGCAACACATGCAGGGTGTCATTTATTTCTTTTTTAAGCTTTTAGTTTGTGTGGTTAGGACCTTATTCTTTTTCTTTGTTTTCAAGGGTGGACTGGATCACAAAGACACCGAGATAAATTATGGTGCATCATAAGAACCGGAGATATGAATCATGATGATGGTGTTCCTACAGGAAAGTAAGAAATCATGTGAGATATTTCGACAGGAAAGTAAGATTACATCATGTGAGATATTTCTACGGGAAAGTAAGATTACATCATGTGAGATATTCTTACAGGAAAGTAAGATTACATCATGTGAGATATTCTTACAGGAAAGTAAGATTACATCATGTGAGATGTTCTTACTGGAAAGTAAGATTACATCATGTGAGATGTTCTTACAGGAAAGTAAGATTACAGTATGTGAGACGCTCCTACAGGAAAGTAAGATTATAGCATATGAGATTAGGTGTTTGAGAAAATTTGCCGACGTCACAAGAATCGATAGAACGCGAAACGATTACGTCAGAGAAATCGTAGAAAGCACAACAATCAATAAATACATCAGGAAACAACACCAATCATTGACTACGTCAGGAAACAACACCAATCAATGACTACATCAGGAAACAACACTAATCAATGACTACATCAGGAAACAACACCAAACAATGACTCCATCAGGAAACAACACCAATCAATGACTACATCAGGAAACAACACCAATCATTGACTACATCAGGAAACAACACCAATCAATGACTACATCAGGAAACAACACCAATCAATGACTACATCAGGAAACAACAAATCAAATAAATGGTTTAGACATTTACTGGGAATGAAGTCCGATTGCCTCCCGCCGAGAGCGTATAACAGCAGAATATCCGAGATGGGGGTTAGAGGACGACCAAGACGTAAATGGATCGACAATATCAGAGACATTCTACAACCCCATGCAATTACAACAACCGCAGCACATTTAGCAATAGAGCATAGACTTCGGCTCCACGCGACGCCGATTCACAGCACAAGTGGTGTCATGTATTCAATTGTTGCTACCCTCCTACTACGCATGTGACTGACACAAGATTAGATAAGACAAGACAAGATAAGATATGCTGAGACAAAATAAGATATGAAGATAATATAAGATATGATGATATGATAAGATAAGAAAAGATAAGATAAGATAAGAAAAGAAAAGATAAGATAAGATATGATGATAAGATAAGAAAATATAAGATATGAAGATAAGATAAGATACGATATGATGATAAGATAAGATAAGAAAATATAAGATAAGATAAGATAAGATAAGATATGATAATAAAATAAGATAAGATAAGAAAATATAAGATAAGATAAGATAAGATGATAAGATAAGATACGATATGATGATAAGATAAGATAATAAGATAAGATAAGATAAGATAAGATAAGATAAGATAAGATAAGATGTGCTGAGTCAAAATAAGAAAAGATGATCAATACTTCTCAAGCGAAGATGAGCATGACAGAGGAAAAAGATAAGGAACAATATAAGGAACAAGATAAGGAACAAGATAAGGAACAAGATAAGGAACAAGATAAATCTGTGTTTGATTGTTTGTATGTCTTCAGATAGCTGATGAGTCCAATCTGTGTTTGATTGTTTGTATGTCTTCAGATAGCTGATGAGTTCAATCTGTGTTTGATTGTTTGTATGTCTTCAGATAGCTGATGAGTCCAATCTGTGTTTGATTGTTTGTATGTCTTCAGATAACTGATGAGTCCAAATCTAGCTTTGAAAGATCTGTTGCAATTTGGACAGAAATGCAGTAGTTCTTGAGATGAGAGAAGACAGTCTGATCTCTAATTTCGGTTTTGTCTCTTTTGAATCGCCTCCTGTGCTCTACTTTGTTCAAATCTTTTAATATCAGATTGATCTGAGCATTCCACACTGAACGGTCAAAATCGGTGGCTTCCGAAGAGTGTGGATCAATCCTGCAGTGATTAAAATCTTCTTTCTTTTCTCATGTACCTTTCGGTGTTAAGAGGAGATTTAGTGTACGGTCTTTTGCCATTCTATTTACCTCTTCTGTTGTTATATTTCCGAGTGTCTCTAATACACTATCTATCCTCCTTTTAGAGGGCGTTCAATAGGTCTGCTGTTTTCGTATCGTTTTTTAAGGGTTTTTGGATAATACTTTGTTCTTTCTGTCTGGTTATGTGGCCGATCAGTTTAATTTGTTGTTACTGAATATATTCTATTGTTGACGTGATCACTAATTGTTTTCTTAGTTCTTCATTCTTGATTTTGTCTCTCAAGCTAACTCCAATCATACGTCTTACACATTTCATTTCAGTTGTGTTAATCTTATGAATTGTTCTAGAATCGAATGTCCACGTTTGACACTGATAACACAAAGTTGGTAGAAAAATGGTGTTGAATATTGATTTCTTTGTTTCTAATGTAATATCTTCAACCTAATGATGGCCCCAACAGTGCTCCCATAGTTGTTCAAGCTAATGATGGCCCCCAACAGTGCTCCAATAGTTGCTCAAGCTAATGGTGGCAAAACAGTGCTCCCATAGTTGTTGAAGCTAATCATGACCACAACAGTGCTACCATAGTTGTTCAAGCTAATGATGTCCACAACAGTGCTCCCATAGTTGTTGAAGCTAATCATGACCACAACAGTGCTACCATAGTTGTTCAAGTTAATGATGGCAACAACAATGCTCCCACCGTTGTTCATATAAGACTGGGTAATTAAAGGTTATTATCGGGACTTCATGTCGGCCAACAATCAATGTGTACCTCGATTTCTTTTAAAATATGAAACTCTACACAAGAGTGTAAACACGTTCTTAGCACCGGCGAAGATACTCAATGTAATATCTCTTCTTTGTTATTGTTAATTTGTTGAAACGATTCATATACTCCCTTGCAAGAAGAACTTCCGCATTCTTTTCATTTGTTAACATGTCTGTGTGTCATGTGACGTATGTGTGTGTCATGTGACGTATGTGTGTGTCATGTGACGTATTCCTTCCAGAACGTTGTCTTCCCAATGAACTCTCTGAGCCTCTCTCTGTCTTGGGCGATGTGGCTTGCATTTTCTAACGATGTTATCATGTTAACGTTAATGTCGTCAGTCCATCGTCTTCTTGCCTGCTCTTCTCCTCTTCCCAGGTACTCTTCCCAACATTATTTGTCTTTCTAAACAGTTATGTCTCTTTATATGACCAAACAGGCGTAGTATCCTTTTTGTTATTGTGTTTAGTAACCAACACTCTGGAATATTCAGTGTGTTTATAATATCTGAGTTGTCTGTCTACATTGATATCCATGATGTTGAATAAAGCCTATTACTGTTCACCGACAATTTTCTATGTATATTATGCTAATTGCTACACCACAAGATCACAATCCTAGAGAAAAAGTTCGGTTAATCCATTGGAAATTTCTAGGCACAATATTCCCGTAGGTTGCCATTACTTTCGGGAAGGAACAACCGTTAATCGAGCACCGTAAAGAGAACACATTCGTTCTAGTCGGCCATTTTGGCGGAAGATCCAACATGTCTATAGAGAAAGTAAATAGAAGGGTTGCTTGATAACATGGTTGTTACTGCGATTATCGGCCTGGTATGTCCGACTTCAGCACCAGAACTTGCTTGGATATGAATCTTGTTCTGCCAGATAACGTAATTTCGTATTACATTATATTGGCATGTGATACATTACAAGAGCGTATGTTCGTGCTGTGATGAAGTTAAGATGAACTGTATCTAATCAAATTGTTGTGTTTTTTGTTGTTTATTTTTAAAGTTGTTAGCGTGTTTTAGTGTATGCTAAGTCCTTATCCTTATTAGTCCTGCATTCATATTTAAAATAATATCACTTAGTGTATCTTATACGACTGATCATTGGCCACTTTAGGTATATTTTGTGCTGCTAGCCAATGAAATTAACGGAACAAGTGGACTCATCCAATATAAGTGAAGCGGTTTGGGAATCTGTAAACAGGAGCTTTCGACAGAAGGACGTGGTTCATGCAAGATTGAACACGCGTAAGCCGATGATTGTTGATAGTCTCTGGTTGCGAAGTTGAAAGTGAAATCCCATGGAAGTTCAGGAGCATTGTCAGTGTGAGTTAATCAGTATTATTTTCTAGTATATGCCGTGAGAAAAGGTAGTTAGAAGCACGTCGTGTACACTGGAACCGGAACAGAGGCAGAGAGTGGGGAGATGGAGACAGGGAGAGACAAAAATATAGAGAAATTGTGAGTGACAGAGAGAAGTTAGAAAGTGACAGAATGAACGAGAGAAAGAAGCGAAGGTAGAGATAGAAAGAGAAAGACAGATAACGATAGACAGAGATGGAGAGAGAGGGTGATAGAGAAAAAAGGAAGGGAGAAAGAAAAAAGGAATATAGAGAGAATAATGTAAAAGGGAGAAAGTAAGAGTGTAGGCATAGATTGACAGAGAAGTAGAGATACAGAGATTGACAGACCAGTTAATAGATGAAAACAGAGATATAGAAAGAAAGAGATTGACAGTGACAGAGAGACATACTGACAGAAATGAGACAGTGAGACTGAGACAGAGAAAGAGATGGCACAGAGGGAGACATAAATTGACAAAGAAATAGGATAGAGATTGACAGAAAGAGACGGTGACAAAGAGAAGCAGAGAGATATAGAAAAAATGCACAGAGAGAGAGAGAGAGAGAGAGAGAGAGGGAGGTAGACAGAGACATACAGATGAGAGGAGAGGTAGGCAGGCAGTCCATAAATTATGTCAGCACAAAGGGGCCGGGGATTCTGGAAATTTTGACTGTTGATGACAAGGTGAACAGCGGTGCTTACAAGGCGAACAGCGGTGCTGACAAGGCGAACGGCGGTGTTGACAAGGCGAACGGCGGTGTTGACAAGGCGAAAGGCTGTATTGGCAAGGCGGAAGGCGGTGTTGGCAAAAGATGGCTTAACAATATTGTATTGCAACATTTTCAGTATTGTATTGTAACATTTTCAATATTGTATTGTAACATTTTCAATATTATATTTATACAACAATTCTAGTGTTTGTATAAGTTTTCCTCAAATGTGAAACACAACGTACATTTTCGAAATTTTTCTGCTAAAAGAAATGGGAAGGGGGCTTTTTGTTTTTGTAATAATTATTGGGGTGGGGGTATGTCCACTGAGTTCTTGACCGTTGTTGACAAAATGGGGAGAAATTGTTGACACAATTTATGGAAACCCCGTAATCTGCAGGAGTTTTGTGAACAACACGGAAGGACATCATCGCTTAGGTTGCATACTTGGTTACAAAGGATGACAAAAATTCAAGTAACAAAACTAGGTAATGTGTTGTCTTCAAACTGGTACGTCCTCCAACGACCGGGTTCCCTTAAAGACATGTGTACAGAAAGTAAGCATAACCTGAAAAGCTGATTTTGAATTATTTCCGTGCATTTCGTTCATTGGCTTGGCGTTTTTGGCATGCGATTCCAATTATAAGAATAGCGACCAACGAAAATCAAGACAATAATTAAAAAACGTAGCTCCTGTTTACTTTCTGTACACATGTCTTTACGTCCGACGGTCTCGGTCTTCCACAAAATTCTCCCTACCTTTACATTCTCGACAAGAAGACAATTAAGAGTGCTCACACGATGTCTTGACTCAGCGAATAAATTTGAAAAGTACTCCATCCAGAAAGCACCTTCAGCTGAGTCAATAAGGTAAGGCAAACGCTACCTTAATGTGTACACTTGTATATTGTCATGAATTCGACTGGAATGTGTCGGAAATTTGTAAATCCAGATGGCTACATTGGTTTTGTTACCTTGTGGCTATCGGCGGTAAAGGCCAGCGAGTAGGATCGAAACAAGACTTTATACGTGACGATTTTTATTATTGCCGTCGTTTTTGTTGATCGCAATGTATTTTGTAATTATAAAATGCTACAACTATTATATATTAATACATGGCTCAGAAACATGGACACTAAACAAACAACTGGAAGACTGATTTGATGTGTTTGAGATGTGGGTATATAGAAGAATAGGGAGACAGAACATCATGGAAAGAGAAGAAAACAAATAAAGATGTTATAAAAACACTTAATATGAAGAAAGAATTACTATGAGAAATAAAGATCAGGCAAATAAAATATTATGACATATTAAAAGACATGATACATCTAATTGAAGATGTTACTTGAGGGTAAAGTCAAATTGAAGCGAGCAAGAGGGTAGACAGAGATACAAGTGGGAGAGTAACATCACAAGATGGACAGGTTACCGTCTAGCAGAGTGTACCACCAGAACAAGAGACAGGGGATGTAGGAGGTCTGTTGCAGCCAACCTTCGTTGCGGAGACGGCACTCATGATGATGATGTATTTTGTAGATTTAGCAAAAATGACGTAGTTGTGTTTTTGTGTGTGTTGTTTTAACTTGTTTGTAGAGCTTTTCGTGCTGATGTATCCAGTCTGACCTCCTACGATGCTGTTGTGATATGGGTCCTATTGTTATTATTTAGTTATGTATTTTGTGTGTTCCGCTAACGCTGATCAACGAAATTCATGGTAATAATCGAAAATATAACGTATGTAGATTTGTTGTGATTCTGCTAGTAAGCGTTTACTACGAGAGCCGTGGTGAACTATAAGCATGGCGGGAAGTAGTTGTATGTGGCTCATCAACTGCTGAGGAACTCATCAACTGCTGAAGAACTCGGCAAATGCTGAATAACTGACGGAGAACCCAGCAACTGCTAAAAATCTGAAGAACTGCCGAAGAAAGCAACTGCTGAAGAACTACTAAAAATTCATCAACATCTGAAGAAGTGAGCAACTGCTAAGGAACTGCTGAATAACTCAGCAACTGCTGAAGAAATGAAAAAAACTACTGAATAACTCAGCAACTGCTGAAGAAATGAAAAAACTGCTGAATAACTCAGCAACTGCTGAAGAAATGAAAAAAACTGCTGAATAACTCAGCAACTGCTGAAGAAATGAAAAAACTGCTGAATAACTCAGCAACTGCTGAAGAAATGAAAAAAACTGCTGAATAACTCAGCAACTGCTGAAGAAATGAAAAAAACTGCTGAATAACTCAGCAACTGCTGAAGAAATGAAAAAAACTGCTGAATAACTCAGCAACTGCTGAAGAAATGAAAAAAACTGCTGAATAACTCAGCAACTGCTGAAGAAATGAAAAAAACTGCTGAATAACTCAGCAACTGCTGAAGAAATGAAAAAAACTGCTGAATAACTCAGCAACTGCTGAAGAAATGAAAAAAACTGCTGAATAACTCAGCAACTGCTGAAGAACTGCTGAATAACTCAGCAACTGCTGAAGAACTGCTGAATAACTCAGCAACTGCTGAAGAACTGATGAATAACTCAGCAACTGCTGAAGAACTGATGAATAACTCAGTAACTGCTGAAGAACTGATGAATAACTCAGCAACTGCTGAAGAACTGCTGAATAACTCAGCAACTGCTAAGGAACTGCTGAATAACTCAGCAACTGCTGAAGAACTGATGAAGAACTGCTGAAATTTTGTATAATATTACAGATTGCATACTTCTAGCACGGATTTAAGGAATGAAAGAAGAAGAAGGAGATATAACGCAAGATCTAAAGACATTAAAAGAAATAATGATTAACAGATGTGAGAAGAAAAAGATTAACAGATGTGAGAAGAAAAAGATTAACAGATGTGAGAAGAAAAAGATTAACAGATGTGAGAAGAAAAAGATTAACAGATGTGAGAAGAAAAAGATTAACAGATGTGAGAAGAAAAAGATTAACAGATGTGAGAAGAAAAAGATTAACAGATGTGAGAAGAAAAAGATTAACAGATGTGTGAGAGAGACTAACAGATGTGTGAGAGAGACTAACAGATGTGTGAGAGAGACTAACAGATGTGTGAGAGAGACTAACAGATGTGTGAGAGAGACTAACAGATGTGTGAGAGAGACTAACAGATGTGTGAGAGAGACTAACAGATGTGTGAGAGAGACTAACAGATGTGTGAGAGAGACTAACAGATGTGTGAGAGAGACTAACAGATGTGTGAGAGAGACTAACAGATGTGTGAGAGAGACTAACAGATGTGTGAGAGAGACTAACAGATGTGTGAGAGAGACTAACAGATGTGTGAGAGAGACTAACAGATGTGTGAGAGAGACTAACAGATGTGTGAGAGAGACTAACAGATGTGTGAGAGAGACTAACAGATGTGTGAGAGAGACTAACAGATGTGTGAGAGAGACAAACTAACATAAGCGAGAGAACAATTAAAATATGAAAGAATATTTTTTTTTTTAAATAAATAAATATATTAATAAACATTACATTTTTTTTAAATATTAAAATATTAAATATGTTGTGAAAGAGAAAATTTAACAGATGTAAGAGAGACAAATTAATAGATATGAAAGAGAAAGATTAACATATTTTAGAGAAAAAGATTAACAGATATGAGAAAGATTTATAGACGTAAGAGAGAAAAATTAACAGATGTGAGAGACCCCTCAAAACTTGATGTGAGACAGGTTATTCCAGTAATACCACCTACATATGACAACGAAGGATATAAGGACAGCAAAGTATTACAACACTGTAACCTTCCATACATGTTGTAATAGTCGACTAACGAGGCTTTCGGGTGAAGAAATTGGCTATCGCCTCCCAATAGGGCCGAGGTGATCCAGAGGCCCTGGTAACGTCGAATATGTCAGACCGAAATGCACAGATAGCTATAAACTATGACACAATGCTTTTCGTTTTCCGGAGCACATCGTACAAGATTTTGAGAACTCAGAGGAAGAATTTTAAAATTAGAAACCTAGAAATCAGAACTATGTACTTTAAACAGGGTTCCACCAAGAACTACAGATATTTGAACCTCGCCAAGTGTTTGAGCCCACATATCTTTTCGACGCTACGCGAACTTTACTTAAATCCATAGATCAAATATCACCGCATTCAGGAAGACACTCCACGGAATGTCCTGCAAAAAAGTATCTAAAAACGTGAAGATTTAGCATGCATTTTTGTTCTTTATAAGGTCTTATCTCTTTAATCCAACGATTCTCAACGTGGAGTATATAGACCCTATGTGAATTCAATGACGGATTTCGTGGAGGTATACCAACCTGGTTTTCTGGCGGTGTGGTACAGAGCACGTCTGTGACTATCAAAATTCATGGTTCTAATCCTGTGGAAATTGTGCATCCGGAGAGTTCAGAAAGCAATTGCAAACTATGAGAGTATTTATATTGCCTAGAAAATTACTCATCATCAAGTGACATATTCTTTCCAGAACGTAGTCTTTCCTATGGATCTCTTGAATTCTCCACGGTCTTGAGCAAGTTGCCTTGCATCTTCCAGTGACATGCGCAGACATTCTTGAATGTCTTTTGCCCAACGGCGTCTTGGTCGTTCTTTGCCCCTGTTGCCTTCTATCATCCCCTCCAGTAACACTTTCTCCATGCCGTCCATAGAAAATTTCTTGGCACAATACTACTGTAATTTTCAAATTACTACAGCCAATAAATGCTAGGTTGATGGTTACGTCCTGCATGTGATATGTTACTATACAAATCTGAATGAGAAATATAACTATGTTTAATAATCTTTAAGGTTTCAGCAACAGTTCATACACACCGCAGCACAGGCGTGTCTTCGTAATATAATTATTATCTTTGATATTTTAAATTTGTTTTAGCACGTCCTGATCATTTTTCCAGCAGTTTGTAGCAGCCAGTTAGTCGACAGTAACAGTGGTGCTGTACCGACTGTGCTACTTTTTGTCAACCAGTAGTTCGTCATTCTCTTTGATTTTAAACTCAGGTAAATGTGGGTGAATTAGACAAGTTTCCAACATGTAAATTGCTTGGCGCGTCTTTTAATACATTGAATCCCGTTATAACAACTTGGTCCGGACAGACAAAATATGTGTGTAGTAAAAGACATTTACTATCTACAGTACAAACAACATAAAATAAATATAGGTGAGGATTTTCTAAAGTGTTGTTATATAAGGAAATTTGTTATAAAAGAATTCGCTATAGAGGGATTCCACTGTATAACGTTTCAAGCCTCATTTATCGAAGTTCTTTCACGAAATTTGACTGTATCCTCCAACTTCACCTACTTCTATCTGTCCTATGGAAATCGAAAGACCGACAATATCTACAATTTTTATACCAACACTCTGTTGGGGTTTAACCTCCTTTTGGCTAAGTACTAAATGTTATGTTATGATTTGTTAAGAGGGGGTGGGGATTTTAACACCTAAACCCCCTACCCTTCCACTCAACGCCGGATTTAGACTTGACAAGACCCTAAGCTATTTGAGATATGAGGCCATTTATAAGTCAAGATATTATATGTTAGTGCCAAATATGATTTTTCATGGGGCCTCTAAGTATATGGGGTACTAAGCTATAGCTTGTTAGTTTATAGGTAAATCCGGCACTGTTTCCACTCTACTATTTATGTATTGTCTTTTTTTTTAATCGTTTGCTGTAAAGCGCCGCAAGATTTAATGACGATTGGTTTTCGTGCTATAACACGTTTGTTCGCTTGACATTCAGTAATATTGTGAACTATTAGAATTTTTGTAATTCATTCGATCTTAATCTTGTTAATCTTGCCTAGTTTCTTGTTGTTTCCATTTTCCTTTTGCATGCTTTTGCTGCTGGTCAATAAGGAATCATTCTCATTAAGTGGCCGTACCATTTCAATCTCTGTTTTTCTAACTTCATTCCTCACATGATCTCTCCTTATTCTGTCTGCTGTTTTTATTTAGACATCTCATTTTACACGTAGTAAGCTTCTTTCTCTTGTTATTTTATTAGTGTCCATGTCTGACATTGATACCACAATGTTGGTAAGATGATTGAATTCATTATTCACCTTTTCGTTTCCATTTTGATATATTCTCTTATAAACGGGGTTGGATATTTGAAACAATTGTAAGAACCCTTGGTGTTCTTCATAACAGAGTTGCTAACTAATGTGCGTAGGCTGCGGAGGAATGCTAATTTGTGAACTCTTAACGTGGAGGCTGAGATGAAGGTTGCGACAACAGGTAAAATGTATATATTTTCTAGGTCGACACGTGCGTTAAGCAACAGGTTGCTATGAAATATGTAACTGCATCCTCAGCGAAGTCACAGCAGAAAAATAGAGAAAGACCTATCGCGAAGTCAGTTCTTCTTAATCTGCGTTCGTTCTCAAACTCCAGCAGACTGACAGGATGTAGTCCAGAGAAAGGGATGCGTTGTATCAAGTTTACATCCTAGCTGTGATATCAGCGCCTTTCGACCTGCATATCCTACTTCAGCAAGGCGTCTGTGTCACTTTAACTATATATAGGGTGAGACAATAAATTCCGCCCAAAATTTCCTAGTCGCCTCTTACGACATGCATGGAAGGTAAACACCGTTGTTATTCATTGCTCAGATTCAGTCTCTTGCAGTAGGCGGGCGACGAGAAGTCTTCTTCCACATCTTTCTCGTTCTCTTGTCGGAGACAGACCCAATATATGGATTTCTTCAAGAAATTCATGTACTGTGGTCACCAGCATGGGTAAATGAGTTATATAAATGAATAATATAAATTAGTAATATAAATTAGTAATATAAATGAGTAATATAAATGAGTTATATAAATAAGTACTATAAATTAGTAATATAAATCAGTTATATAAATGAGTACTATAAATTAGTAATATAACTTAGTAATAAATATAAATTAGTACTATAAATTAGTAATATAAATGAGTTATATAAATGAGTACTATAAATTAGTAATATAAATTAGTAATATAAATGAGTTATATAAATGAGTAGTATAAATGTGTGTCATGTTACATATTCTTTCCAGAACGTTGTATTCCCAATAAACTCTCTGAACCCCTCTCTGTCTTGGGCTAGGCGGTTTGCATTTTCCAACGATGTATTCATGTTATCTTTAATGTTGTTAGTCCATCGTCTTTTCGGTCTGCCCATTCTCCTCTACCCATATTTATTATAAATGATAAATTATTATAAATTATTATCATTTTATTATAAATGAGTACTATAAAATAGGAAACATAAAGGATTTACCAATTTTGGCTTAGTAGGATATTCAATCCCCTCCCTGCAACACCTGAACTGGTAAAATGCAGTATCGAAAGGTTTTTTTCTAGTAGGACCGTACTAAAAACCCCTCCCACCTTTAGAGATATTAGGAATTATCCGAATATGACAGACTGGATTATAACAGTAGGATCGATTCTGCTGGAGACGTGAGAACACGTTTCCCGACTACGAATTCTCAGGGTTGCGGATTAGTCATCATTGGCAGGTGCCATGTCCACTGTAGGCGATCATGACTTTTCACAGCTCTCTATCTCCAGCATTGTGTATCAAGATCGTTGTTGCTTCCTTGCTTGCCGTGCCAGGTTGTTAATCTGTCTAATATTTTCTAACGTTGTCACCCCTTGTCTCTGTTCCCTTCAATCTTGCATGTTGAGACTATGTTCTCCAAACCTCCCTATCTAATGATGTGGCCAAAAAATGCAGATTGCCTTTTTATTATATTATCTAAGATATTGACTAAGATCCGTTTTGAATTTGACTTTTCCAACATTTCCGCATTAGTTTTTCTGGCAGTCCATGGTTTTCTCAGCATTTTTCTCTAGAACCACATCTTTATTGCCTCTAATTTCCCACTTTCCTGTTTCTTAATTGTCCAAGACACGCATCCATATGTTAGTATAGGAGTTATATAGTAGCCTTGGCTATTTTTATCCTGCGATTCCAAGTATATAAATAGTGACCAACAGAGAACAAGGAAATAATCAAGAAAAGGAACGAATGAAGACCTAATTAATTCAAAGAACATGTCTGCTACTGCCGATCGTTCACGCCCAAACCCCCTACCCGAAGATAAATTATAGTCTTGCAAATATTCCTTGTCTTTGACAAGCGAGAAGTGTCATTACGTCCTTGGCTACTGTGTAAGTGTTGGGAAGATGCACTTTGAATACACTGAAAACACTTCTCTCTTGCCATGACCGCCCTCAAATAAAGACCGGTGTATAGAAAGTAAACATAACCTGAAATGCTGTTTTTTTTATTATTTCCGTTCATTTCGTTGGACGGCCTTAGCGTATTTTGGCAAGCGACTCCAAGTATATAAACAGTGACCAATGAAAACACGACAATAACCAAAAACTAACGAATTAAGTCTCTTTTGCTTTCTGTGCAGAGGTCGTTACAGTCGACTGTCTCGCCTCGCAATATGGCGCCAAGAGTTCCGTTGAATCGAATCAATCTTCTAACTCATGTCACATTAGGACAGATTTGGTGTCAGAGTACATTACCTTAATGGCGCGTGTCAAGACACATTGCCTTTAAAACATAACACACCTGTAAGGTGTAGGCAGGTGTGAAGTATGAAGGTGTAAAGAATACACAAATCAAACTTCATGTTATGTGCACGGTTTAGAAAATATGGTGGGCAAAATATGGCACACTAAGCCACTTTTTAACTGTCCTGCAGTGCTGATACAAACTGACAATATGCACTGCCCCTCATCTCCTTAACTATGAAATCGCAAGCTATCACTGCCAAACTGTAACATTTCACCCGGTGATATTTTACAAGCCCGTTTCAAATCATTTTGTGTATCCACGCGTACCGTCCCCAATAAACCTTTTTTCTTCTTCTTCTTCAGCGTTCATTCTCAAACTCCCGCTGGATCTCTCCTGTAGCAGTACTACTAGATCTCCAGCAGGATGTAGTCCAGAGAATGGAAATGCGTTGTGTCGCCGTTTTATTTGCGCTAATAGCCCGACACATCCGTCTTCGGCGGAAATAAACCTTTCAACTGAATTAATTAGAATCCCATTAGTTACGTTTTGGATTATTATTTGGCTTTCATTTGGTCACTATTTACTTGGAATCGCCTGCCAAAAATAGCCAAGACGACTCAACGGTTATAAATAGTGAGCAACCGAAAACCAAACAAGGGTCCTCGTCCAGTCACGTGTCAATTATAGATAACAGGTCTTCCTCGAGATGGTCGTGATCCACGAGTAGATCTATCTATCTATCTATCTATCTATACGCTGTGGCCCTTGTTTGCCTTGCGGCGTCATGGGTGGAAGAGTCTTCTGGAGATGGCCTTATTTGTGCGCTGTTTGTAAGCTTGTTCCTGTGGCTTTTTTTTATTTCTGTGATCCTTCTTTTACATGGTCTGTCTCTGGCTTTATAACCGTTATGTCTATGTGTCATGGCCATTTTTACCAAATCACAGCAAAATTAATTTAACTCATCAACCCAAATAATGGTTGCAGGTCGCCGATTTAGAAACTTTGGTAAACATTTTCTCCATATCACATTTGTTGGACAAGTCAGAGTTTCAAATGTTGATTGTTGGGCAATAATTTTTTTTTTTCTGGGAACGTGGTCATCGTTATAACGAACCTGAATGCAGCGGCTCTGTATCACTGCGAGAGATCACTCCGACCATTATTGCCATTAACTGGTCATTTAAATATACTTTGTTTTGCCAGCCAATGCAAATTCACATAAATATTCGGAATGGCCCTACGCAGTGACGTGAAAGGGGTAGCACTTAGGCGTGTATAACGAAAAGGGATATAACGCCTGGGAATCTCCATAGTGAAGTAAGTAAATCTTTCGCCTTGTGTTCAGGAGGTCGTTAATGCTAATCCGGGTCGTAGCGTCTTGTTTACAACATACTTCTTTTCTGAAATCTTCAGGGGTAATCACTTGAAGTTACAGTTATGTGCAATGAGTAAATGAGATTCCTAGGGGTAATCACATTAATCTACAGTTACGTGCTATGTGTGAGATCCCTAGGGGTAATCACATTAAGCTACAGTTACGTGTTATGTGTAAGTGAGATCCCTAGTTTTCATCACTTGACGTTACAGTTACGTGCTATGTGTGAGATCCCTAGGAGTAATCACTGGAAGTTACAGTTACGTGCCATGTGTAAGTGAGATCCCTAGGGGTAATTACTTGAAGTTACAGTTACGTGCTATGTGTAAGTGAGATCCCTAGGGGCCATCACTTGAAGTTACAGTTACGTGTTATGAGTGAGATCCCTATGGGCCATCAATTGAAGTTACAGTTATGTGCTAAGAGTGAGATCCCTAGGGGCCATCAATTGAAGTTACAGTTACGTGCTAAGAGTGAGATCCCTAGGGGCCATCACTTGAAGTTACAGTTACGTGATATGTGTAAGTGGGATCCCTAGTTTTGATCACTTGAAGTTACATTTACGTGCTAAGAGTGAGATCCCTAGGGGCCATCACTTGAAGTTACAGTTACGTGATATGTGTAAGTGGGATCCCTAGTTTTGATCACTTGAAGTTACATTTACGTGCTAAGAGTGAGATCCCTAGGGGCCATCACTTGAAGTTAAATTTACGTGCTATGAGTGAGATCCCTAGGGGCCATCACTTGATGTTACAGTTACGTGCTATGAGTGAGATCCCTAGGGGCCATCACTTGATGTTACAGTTACGTGCTATGAGTGAGATCCCTAGGGGCAATCACTTGATGTTACAGTTACGTGCTATGAGTGAGATCCCTAGGGGCCATCACTTGATGTTACAGTTACGTGCTATGAGTGAGATCCCTAGGGGCCATCACTTGATGTTACAGTTAAGAGTAAATTTGATGAGAATGTTGGAGTCTATATGACGAATTCCCTGTACTTTTAAGTCACTCTTCAACTTTTGAATCACAATAGTCTGTTTATTTTAATACATTTCTGAGCCCAAGGAAAGATTAGCAATATTGTGATCTGTCAAACATGTCGAAGGAGGTAGCTAATGAGATTTAAAGTGGGAGATTAAATGTCCCGTCCATGCTAGAATGAAACAATGCTTGACCTTCAACCTAATATGAGACCTTAGTTAAAAATTAATTTAAGAAGTCATTAGTGACGTTTTTGATAATTGCTGTGTTTTCATTGCACACTATTTACATACTTGCAATTGATCTTGGCTATTTTTCTCATGTGAGTCCAAGTATCTTCTTCTTCTTCTTCGGCGATCATTACTCAGTCAGGTTGGGACTCCGGATTCTACGACATAGATCATTACTCAGTCAGGTTGGGACTCCGGATTCTACGATATAGATAATTACTCAGTCAGGTTGGGACTCCGGATTCTACGATATAGATAATTACTCAGTCAGGTTGGGACTTCGGATTCTACGATATAGATAATTACTCAGTCAGGTTGGGACTTCGGATTCTACGATATAGATCATTACTCAGTCAGGTTGGGACTTCGGATTCTACGATATAGATAATTACTCAGTCAGGTTGGGACTTCGGATTCTATGATATAGGCTGATGTCTGTTTTAGAGTGTCCACTGTGCCATACAGTTTCTCTTCGACACTGATTGGGGTGGGCCATGTCTTGTTTCTCAGGTCTGCATACTGGGGACATTCTTGTAGGATATGTTCTGCTGTCATATTTGCAAGGCTGCAATGGCAGAGCCCAGTTGTACCTATTTTGAATTTGGTGTACAAATGATGTCTCATGTTGTTGTGACCAGTTCTTAGGCGCAGCAGGATAACCTGGTCTTTTCTGGACAGTTGGTAATACCCGTCATCTGCATTATATGTGGGGTGGTCTTCTTTCCACGTTTTGTTATAGTTGCCTTTAATGATGGTCTTTCACTTCTTCATAACTGACCAGATAGTCTTCTTGAGGTAACTTCCCTCCTTCTTTGGCCAGTCTATCTGCAACTTCATTCCCTTCAATGTTACAGTGTGACGGTATCCACTGGATCACTACTCTTTGGAAATTATTGTACAACTGAACTAGAACTGCCCTAAATTCCTTCAGTTCGGTGTTCCTATGTAGCTTCAGTGCTGTTATGACAGAGAGTGCATCTGTTAGTAGTACAATATTCCTGTGCACTTGTTCTTTGTGTAGTCCAAGTATATAAATAATGATTAACGAAAGCCACGACAATAATTTAAAAAAATCACGAATGAAGTCCTAATTAATTCTGTACATAGGTCTTCTACCGCCGTGGTCCTTGAAAAATCGTTGTTCAGTCACCTTTAAACTATATTTGTATTGGTCAAAATATAAATCTATATTTCAGTATTCCTGACAATTCATCATCATCATCAAGTGCCGTCTCCGCAACGAAGGTTGGCTGCAACGTATCTCCAACATCTCCTGTCTCTTGTCTTGGTGGTGCACTCTGCTAGACTGTAACCTGTCCATCGTGTAATGTTACTCTCCCACTTGTATCTCTGCCTACCTCTTGCTCGCTTCCCTTTGACTTTACCCTCAAGTAAGGTCTTCAATAGGGTGTCATGTCTTTTAATCCTGACAATTAAGGCCGACTTAATTGGTTAACTTGTTCCTCGACAATACAGTCCAAACGTGATCAATCGTCAATATAAGATCTGATGGTTCATTGAAAAACAGCCGTCTATAATGACTAATATGAATTTTTTCACGATTTTCATTTGTCACTATGTGTCTATAGCTAATGAAAATTGCGATACAAAACTATTGAATCACTAGAAGGCTGTTTTCCAATTAGTCTACTTGTCTTATATTGTTGATTCGTCCCAGCCCATAGTACTCATTGGGAGCACTCCTAAAGTGACATCATTTGTTTTCTGCAGTGATTTTGTTGGCTTTTGATATAAAGTATACACATAGTGAACAATAAAAATCGCCGAAAAAGGAAAATTGCTCGTCGGATGATTCCCCATGAGTCCGCAGGTATTATAAACGCCGATGGTCACGGTTAAATTCGTATACGTACACAAATAATATTTGTGTATTTATGTTACAAAAAGGACATGGTTGGAATATGTGTCATACGCGCTGATAAAAGTACATTATAGTTTAGAGGTTGACAATAGTTTTGGGCGGGCAGGGATGTGCTTTTTTTCGTTTGTTATGGAAACATTGTTCTACTAATAGTCAAACATGAATGTCAAACGAATGTCAAACATTGTCATTGACAAAGACAATTGTGAAAAAAGACCACAGCGTGTAAATGAGGAAAGCTATACATGTCACCAGAAGAGGCCAAAGGAGAAATGAAGATATCAACAAAGACATACAACCATCTCAAGTCAAGACTATCTCAGAGACATAATATTGGGTGGCTTGGCCACAGGATGAGAATGGAACTAACGCCATCAACCCATTGTGCATTTGCACATGCGGTTGCGTCTTTGGGTATCATCATGGCTCAGTAGACAAGCCAACCATGCAACAGAAAATCTTAGTAGATGACATGCTTTTATATTGAGGTTATCTTTTTATAGAAGCTTCATGGCACGCCATCTATACAATCCCGTAGTCGTAACCTTCGATAACAGTTACCATGTTGTTCCGACAAGCCGACGTTGTGCTTGAACTAGTTACGGGTACGGCGTGGGTGGGCGGACAACAAAGAAACCTGTCGCAAGAACCAGAGTTGTTCCCTGATGTCGACGTCTGTTTCAGCGGCATTAGACTTGAAACACCATCGAGTCGGATGGCAGCTGGAACAAAGGGCAGAGCACTTATGGGAATGCCCCAAGTGCTGTGAGGCCGATTTCTAATCAAGAACCATCGTGTATTTAACAGCAGAATATAGGGCTACAAGGCACGAAGAAGACGAAGAACTAGATGGGTGGAAGCAATAATAGAAACCTTAAAGAGACCTGGGCTGACCATGGACAATCCGTCCCAAATGGCCAAAGACAGACAATACCAACTTCCCCACAACGACGCTTAACGGCACAAGTGGGAAATCACAATAGATAGATCTGAGTTTAAAAGCTATTATTGGAGCTTAGAGTAGTATCGAAACTTAGAGTGTTACATCTTTAGCTCTTGGCTTAGTGCATTACTTTAGATCAGCTGCTGGACCAGAAAATATAACTTGGTGGTCCGCATTGGCGGGTGGCACTGATCTAGATACAAGACACGATAAATCTGTAATATTCTTCATCTTCTGCGATCAGTTTCCTATGCTCATAAGTCTATACAGGAAGGTGGGCGGCCTCCATGAATTCAGTCGTCAGCAGGAGGTCCTCACAGTTGCCCCACAGCTTCACCTTCAGATCTGTCTCTTGGGGCCATATTTTGGTTCTCACGTCATCAAAGAGTGGGCATGTCTGCAGAATATGTTCTGGAGTCTGGGGACCCTTTTGACATGGGCATTGGTCAGAATCTGTAATATAATAGCCGTGTTATGTCAGACTCATGAATATCATATAAATAACGCTTTTACATCATGGAATTCCGTGCGACATCCAATCAAAACGTTTGGTTTCGTGACGCTATTCAAACCAGACAATTTTTTTGTATACAAATATTATTGATGCGCTAACCTGTAAACTTCTGTATCGGCGTGTGGTTAAAGTTATCTAAAATACATTGTATATGAAATATACATATAATTTGCTTTAAATGATGGATGAATATGATCCAATCGCAAGAAAGCATAAATACAAAAACGAAAGAGTGCAAAGCTAGATGGTTGTGTCGTCAGTCAAGAGTCACTCTCTCGGATTCGTGCCGCAAATTCTGCAGAGCATAGAAATATAATTGTTAGAGAGATGCAAAGAATTGATTAAGAAACCCGTCAAAAAAATACAAACGGCTTGTTTAGGATGCTGATTTGCATTGGCGTCGTGCTAAGCTAGATTCACCAGCGCAAAGAGAAAATCGACAAAATATGAATAGAAAATACCAACGTCGTCACAGACAGCATGAAACTGTTGAGAAAACGTAGAGACGTCGAGCTGCAGATGCAGAGGCTCACTAACTGTTACAAATGCGTCAAAGTACAGTAATTTAAAATGAAGCAGAACATTGTGCTGAGGATCGTGCTGCTGCACATAACAGTAGAATTTTTGATATGTCAATTTGGGGTGCTAAAAATATTTGGATTCTTGATAAAATAGATCAATGTTTTAGTCAACACAATAGACTAGCACAGTCGTATCAGTTAATGTGTGAAACAAGAGAGATTCAGAATGCTGCTCAAATTGGAAAAGTCGTTCCAATAATAAACATGGTCTTCAAGCGCGATCGTCAATCTGACCAACGTCGTTATAATAAACCAACATCTAACGAGGTTGCAATGGTTTTCATCAACGAAGATGAAGAACCACCCTTACCTCAGGAACATCTCTGTACATCGGAAGTGACAGATATGTGACAGAAGTGCGATTGCGTAGGTTCAGCATCGGTGCGCACAAGGAACTACTCACTGTTGATAGACACTATTTTCAATAGTTTTTGCATGTTGTTTCTTTTCAAGTCACCAATAATGATTTAATACATCAATTTAATTGTGTGAATTAAAAACATTTTTCTAACAATGTAATATAAATCATGTCTTTATTTGTACTTGTGTTCAACAATTTTTTGGGGGTTCTGGATTTGGGGGGGGGGAGAGAATTTGACCATATTAAGCAGATGAACCCCGTTAATACTTGTCAGTTATAGATTGGAGGTAGGCACAAAATAGGCGAACAATGACGTCATTTATGTCACACCAAATCCCCTCTCTATTCTGTCTTTGCTTGTATATAGAACTGGTGATACTTTCATGGTGTTACGATATAACAGCAGGGAAAGATTAATAGCTGAAAGCAGAGTTAATGGCAACAGGGGAAGAGGACGCTCTAGGCGACGATTGTGCAGTGATACATCACATTGTTTAAACATGTCTCTAGCTGCAGCAGGTCAACCCGCTCAGAATCGCGGAGTGTTCAGAGAATCCATAAGGAAGACTACGTTATGGAAAGAATATGTCACATGATGATGATGAGTGAAGCTTTCAGATCTTCAGTTAGCAGATCGTGAAGATCCAGACACTATTTAGTGATCAACAATAGCACAGACCTATGAGACTGCGGTCAGCTATTTCAGCAAACCAAATCAGAAAACATTAAGAGCTAGATAAAATAGTGAACCGGATACGAACAATCAAACAATTCTGAAATGTCATAATCAACTCTAGTATGTGTTACAGGACAACAGAGTTTTATAATATAGGAATTTGTTTTGTAATTCTTTTCGTTCCAGGACCTAATTCCATTGACGTTATTCCAGTGTTCCCAGTCGATTTTTTTTTATTTTTACGTCTAGAGCTATCTAGACAGTACACGCTTCCAGTGTTCCCAATCGTTTTTAAAACCATGCCCTACCCGTGGGTCTAGACAGTACATGCCATCTAGCAGAATTAATAAGACATTCAGTAGGTACGTTTTTGGGTTATTGGTAACGCTTTCCATTGGTTAATATTTATATACTTGTAGTAACCTTGGCTATTTTTGGCATGCGATGTCCAGTATATAAATATTGACCAACGGAAAACACGGGAATAATCAACAAAGGAAATGAAGGAAGGCCTCATTAGTTCTACTAAAAAGCATGCACTGTCCAGAGTCACGCCCCACCTAAGTCCTTCTAAAATTCGGACACCCCCCGCCCTTTTCTATGTAACATATAGACCTCCTTTTTAAAAATCAACAATTGAATTATTCCTAAATGAAGCCTAATTATAACTTGTTCGAATTGCCATCCTGTGTGGCGTGGGCCCCACGTTAGGAAACACTGCGTTAGGAAGTTTTTATTGGCTAGCGATACAAGTATACGGAAGGCGTAACCGTGGAGTTGGAAGACCTGTTGGCTATTTGGAAAATAGCCTTCTAAGATGACTAGGGAACACACCATAGTTGGGAAACAAGCCAATTCTGGAAATGTGACGGCTGAAGTAACATAGGGCAAATAACCAGATGAACGGAGATATATATATCTGTTACCAATATTTTAAATAAAACATGTTAGCAACGAGACACAATGAAAGATGACGTTTCGACTAAAATAAGCCTTCATCAAGAGAAAAGACAATAGACAGACATTATACTTTACATACACACATATAGTGTGAGAATTACAGAAGGAAGAGATTAAAGCAATGAAAGAGATTAAATCGATGAAAGATATTAAAGAAAAAATAACATGAGAAGTCCAGCACAATAAGATCAGAGGGACATAATAGAAAGGGAGGATGGATAAGGGAGTGATCAAGAGGGAGATGAGAATGAGTAATACAACATAACACAGATAAGGGGGTGGGGCTATGAGTAAGTGCCAGCTCAGTCTGGGGTTCAATGTCTGATGAATATCACGGGAAGTCGAATGAGTCATCGTAGAAGGCGGTATCCAGAGCCAAAATGTCTTCTATTGTCGACGAAAAGTGTCCTATGTTTAGTAGTTTAGGGTCAAGATATGCCACGCTTTTTGGAATCTGCAAACAGTTCAGGTCCGTAAATTAAAAAAAAGGTGGGGGGGGGAAGGTAAAATCATCCCCTTTAGCAAATCGAAACATGATTTTTAGTACTAGAAAGTTGGCGGTAAGGCTGATTAAGCCCAAAAGACCACCTCACTTCGCAATTTTTTTGCAGAATAGCCGTCGAATTCTCGAATTTATATTATAAACCAGACCTCACGAACGAAAATGTACGAATGCCTCATTTTTCTTAGGCAAAATCCCTCACTTAGGAAGATCATATCTACAGCACTGGGACAGTAGTATTATGTAGAAGGACTTAACTGTAGAGAATGACTCGGTCTTTTCGATAATTAAGTTTCGATAGTGGTCACCTATTTTCATGGTGGTCAAGATCAGGCTTAATAGTTACTATCGTGGACAGTGATCATATGTGGCTCTGGACGATACACGCCTCCTAGCTGAATTAATTAGTACCCAATTCGTTACGTGTTTTAATTATTGTTTGTCTTTTAGTTGTTTACTATTTGTACACTTGGAATCGCATGTCAAAATAGGCAGGGCAATTTCAAGTATATAAATAGTAACCAACTAAACCAACAGATACAATGTTGTGGTCATATGGAAAGAATGCCGTGTAGTTCATTAGTTTATAAAGCATATACGAAGAGAGGACAAGCAGAAAGAAGCTCAGGGGTAGACCTAGAGTACGATGGATCGACAACATCAAAGAGACATTACACGAACACCAAATAACATTATCTGAAGCTGCCAGAAAAGCGAGAACAATAACATTGTATCTCCCTCGACACCCGTAAAGGGTAAAAGAGGAAGGAAAGAAGAAGAAGAACCAACTAAAAGGAAACAATAATCAAAACAGGTAACGAATTGAGTCCCAAGTTCGTTCCCAAGAATGAGGAAGAAGAAGAAGAAGAGTCCCAAGTTAATTTAGCGAACAGGTTTTCTACCGGAACCAGGTCATGGATCATATTATACCGGATGTCTGCACAATTAGTGTCTGCACATTTACATCGTTAGTGACACTACAACATATTTCTTCTTCTTCTTCTTTCGTTCACTTGAAACATGTCTATATCTGTAATTCTGTCTCCTTAATAAAACTCACTGTCTTTTGTAGTTCATACAGTGTCCCATAGAGCTTTGATTCCAGTGTTGTTTCATCTGGCCAATATGTCTGCCTCAGCGTTTACTACGACATATGAATTATGCGTATTTAGTACAGATCTATATTAGATCAGTGCACTTATACTAACCTTCGGAATCATGATTACTGGACTACCTGAACCACGATTTCCATAATATTATTTAGCCAAAGAAACTCTGGTATAATTAAGCTGAAATCACGTCCGAGGTTGAAAAGATCGGGCCTCAGCATATAATCATCATCAGGTAGCATATCCACAGGTAACTCAGCACATCATCATCATCAGGTAGCATATCCACAGGTAACTCAGCACATCATCATCATCATCATCAGGTAGCATATCCACAGGTAACTCAGCACATCATCATCATCATCAGGTAGCATATCCACAGGTAACTCAGCACATCATCATCATCATCAGGTAGCATATCCACAGGTAACTCAGCACATCATCATCATCAGGTAGCATATCCACAGGTAACTCAGCACATCATCATCATCATCAGGTAGCATATCCACAGGTAACTCAGCACATCATCATCATCATCAGGTAGCATATCCACAGGTAACTCAGCACATCATCATCATCATCAGGTAGCATATCCACAGGTAACTCATCACATCATCATCATCAGGTAGCATATCCACAGGTAACTCAGCACATCATCATCATCATCAGGTAGCATATCCACAGGTAACTCAGCACATCATCATCATCATCAGGTAGCATATCCACAGGTAACTCAGCACATCATCATCATCATCAGGTAGCATATCCACAGGTAACTCAGCACATCATCATCATCAGGTAGCATATCCACAGGTAACTCAGCACATCATCATCATCAGGTAGCATATCCACAAGTACCTCAGCACATCATCATCATCATCAGGTAGCATATCCACAGGTAACTCAGCACATCATCATCATCAGGTAGCATATCCACAAGTACCTCAGCACATCATCATCATCATCAGGTAGCATATCCACAGGTAACTCAGCACATCATCATCATCATCAGGTAGCATATCCACAGGTAACTCAGCACATCATCATCATCATCAGGTAGCATATCCACAGGTAACTCAGCACATCATCATCATCATCAGGTAGCATGTCCACAGGTAACTCAGCACATCATCATCATCATCAGGTAGCATATCCACAAGTACCTCAGCACATCATCATCATCATCAGGTAGCATATCCACAGGTAACTCAGCACATCATCATCATCATCAGGTAGCATATCCACAGGTAACTCAGCACATCATCATCATCATCAGGTAGCATATCCACAGGTAACTCAGCACATCATCATCATCATCAGGTAGCATATCCACAGGTAACTCAGCACATCATCATCATCATCAGGTAGCATATCCACAAGTACCTCAGCACATCATCATCATCATCAGGTAGCATATCCACAGGTAACTCAGCACATCATCATCATCATCAGGTAGCATATCCACATGTAACTCAGCACATCATCATCATCATCAGGTAGCATATCCACAGGTAACTCAGCACATCATCATCATCATCAGGTAGCATATCCACAGGTAACTCAGCACATCATCATCATCATCAGGTAGCATATCCACAGGTAACTCAGCACATCATCATCATCATCAGGTAGCATATCCACAGGTAACTCAGCACATCATCATCATCATCAGGTAGCATATCCACAGGTAACTCAGCACATCATCATCATCATCAGGTAGCATATCCACAGGTAACTCAGCACATCATCATCATCACCAGGTAGCATATCCACAGGTAACTCATCACTAGGGGTACAAAATACATGAGCACTGAATCATGATTCTTGATTAGAAACAAACGTCACAGCACTGGGGGCATTCCCATATATGCTCTGCTTGCCGTTCCATCAGCTATCTAAAAGTGTATAAGGATAAACTCAGTGTCCCATGCAGTTGCTGCTTGCGCGATTAGTCAATGCACAGCGACTTTGTAGACACCCTACATTAGCACACACACATAACGACGGCTTTCTTAACAGAAATGCTTTCTGTTCAACCCCCCCCCCCATTCCTCCACTTTACAGGTGTATGATGATTCATTATTGATGGCGGATGTGAGGGGTGTTTAGGGGTAGGGGGGTATTGATTAAACATTTTTTTTTCTAAATAATTGCTTTCGTTTTCAAACTTCCCCTGGATCACTTTTGTAACGAGAAAATGATTTCCTGTAGGATGTAGTACAAAGAAACAGTGATGCCTTGTGTTCCCGTTTTATTTGTGAAATTGGCCCGATACACCCATATTCTGTGATAATTATTTAAAATTCTAACGCATGTAAAGACATTATTCCATTGCACTAAACCCGTGGTGGGTAAAAGTACGGCTCACTGGAAAGCACTATAAGAATATTCAAGACTATTATTTATGGAACACCAGAATCACCTAAAATCACTAAATACGATATTCACAGAGATAATTCACTTCCTGGAGCCCGAAAGGACTAAATAAAGAAAAAAACTGACTTCAGTCCGGTCCAATGACTCACAAAGATTGCACACTTCAGCTCTAAATACTGCGCCAAAATTACTCAAAATCATGCATGTTTTAAGCCAGGTTTAATTAATAATATATTATAGAAGCATTGGATATTTATTATTAAAGAAAAAAAAACATAAGGTAACAAGCGGGATTTGAACCAGGACCGCTCAGATGGCACCTACTCGCCTCACAACTTAAGTCAACACTATCTGAGGGACCTGGTTCAAAACCCGTTTTCCGCATTATGATTTTGCTTTACTGGTATAAGCTAGCCTAGTGGATACCCCACCAGGCGATGTTACACGCATGACAGAAGTTACACATTTAACAAATTATACATGCATACAAAAAAAAGCATTCAATATTCAGAACTTAATAATTTCTTCAATGGGTTTCTGCCATATTGATATCATTGCCAAGGTCTTCAGATAGACAGCCGTCAAACGAAGCACGGGTAGGTACAATGCGCGGAGTTATTTGATACCAGGCACACAAAAATCTGTATTTGAAGCATTTTGTAAGATTTATCTAATATAGTCTGAAAGACATTTACAACCTGTGATATGTTGTCAATTTTTCAAAAAATATTTCACAACGACACTCAGTTTTAACACATATGATGACAGACATGAAAATGGGGGGGGGCGCCGCCGCACAATAAAGCAACATTGCAGTCTTCCATGAAAGTCGTAAGAGACGATTAATCAAGTTTCAGTTGATTGTCCAATATCGTAGGTCACAGTCAAACAGCTGACTTGCTGATGTCGGATCTGTCAGGCTTAAATGAACAGCTATCGCGACAATACTGTAAACCATGATACAGCACGCTCCGTTCTCCAGACTACATCCTGCTAATCTGCAGGAGTTTGAGATATTCCGTTCTCCAGACTACATCCTGCTAATCTGCAGGAGTTTGAGATATTCCGTTCTCCAGACTACATCCCGCTAATCTGCAGGAGTTTGAGATATTCCGTTCGCCGGACTACATCCCGCTAATCTGCAGGAGTTTGAGATATTCCGTTCTCCAGACTACATCCCGCTAATCTGCAGGAGTTTGAGATATTCCGTTCTCCGGACTACATCCTGCTAATCTACAGGAGTTTGAGAACAAACGCAGAAGAATAACAACATGCCAAAAAAATAAAGTTTATCTCTTTCTAATATTAATAGGTAACACCTCCCTCCCAGCTCGCAATTTACTCAGTAGCTCCTTGTTAGTTTGTCTAGCTGTTAATTATACTCTCAACATACTTCTGCATTTGTTCTCAAAATCCTGCATATCGGCATGCTGAAATCCGAAGAACGAAATGCGTTGTGCCATAGTTCAGGGATTGGCTGCGATAATAGCCTTCTAAAGGGCACAGTGAAAGAAGACTGGTTGCACAGCTATTTAGTTCCACTACACAAACCTGGGAAGGACCACACCAGGATACATGGCTACAGAATAATAACTATGCAGAATACGTTGGCAAGCTTTTGGAAAAATTTGTGGCCCGGAAGGTATCGTGTTATCTTGAAATAAATAAGTGTTTACCAACATTGTTAGGAGGATATCGTCCAGGAAAGAAGACATGGCAAAATGCAGCCATATTTGCGCAGGATGTTTTTGAGGGGTTCGATTCGCGCATGGAGACATGTGCGGTCGCAATAGACCTTGAGGATGCGTACAATAGGGTGTCCTTGGATATCTTGATGCACCAGCTGTTAAATCTTGCAGTTAATCCTTTTGTCGTGCGTTGGGTTGGCGCCGCCCTGATGCACAGGGTTGTAGTTCTTAAGTGTGGTAACTGGATATCTACACCAACGGTTATTAGCCCTGACCTGCCACAGGGATCGCCTCTATCTCCTGTACTTTTCAATGTATACACAGTACATATCGCTGGCAATCACATCACAGGTGTTGGCAGAACGATGTCATATGCCGATGATATCCTGGTGTATAGACAGGGCAGAAATCGAGAAGAGTGCGTCGTGGAACTACAGAAGGAGCTGGACAGACTGACAAATTGGTGTCGAGATGCGGGAGCAGTGGTTAATCCATCTAAGGCATTCGTGACGTGGTTTTCCTTGAACAATCACATGGTAAAGACACCCATGCCACAAGTTTCGTTGTCCGGGAAAAGTTTAGAAAGAACTAGCACAATGAGATATCTGGGTGTGTTTTTTGACAGAAGCCTGAGTTTCAGGGAACATGTTGACCACATTATCATAAGGGCAGGCAAAGGCTTAGCAGCAATGAAGGTTATGGCTGCTGCGCAGTGTGAGCAAAGATTGTTATTTCTTTTGTACCCGGGTTTGGTTGTGGCTGTGGTGGAATATGCACTGGCAATTCTGACTCTTAGCCAAACTCAGATCGAAAGACTGGATAGAGTCCAGAATGCAGCAATGCGTATCATTCTGGGATGCACAAGAGACACATCGACAAGAGCTATGCGATACCTACTTGACTGCCCAACAGCTGAGCATAGATTACAGTATTGCCGTGCACGGGCGTACCTTCAAATACATGCAGATAAGGAACACCCGTTGCATTTCGAAATACAGAAAGTTAAAGGCAGCAGACTCAAGAGAGGAAGGTCGTGGATGGGACGTGCTGAGGATGTAATACAAAGCGTGTGCCGATTACAGGATGTGGCAGCTGGTGCGGAATGGATAGGTCTACCCACAGATTTCGAAACTTGTTTGAGAGTAGTAATATCACTTAGCAGGGAATGCAGAGAATGGTGTCCCACAGCTGTGGAGAAAGAAGTGCAGGCTTTAATCAATGAGAATACCAAAGAGGGGGATGTGATTATATACACTGATGGATCTGTAATTAGGCATGTTCGCAGTGCTTGGGCCTTTACAGCTCAGTGCGCAAGTAAAACGATCAAGGAGGAAAGTGGTGCCTTTGCGGTCACTACGAGTAGTATGACCATGGAGACTATGGCGGTGACCAAGGCATTTGAGTGGCTACGCACACAGAAAGTAGCGCAGGTCTGCATCTTGAGTGACTCTATGAGTATGATTAAGAAGGTACAAGTGGGTCTCGTTCGCGAACAGTGGATTGAGGCCTTGAGAAATGCGAGCTTGAAAGCGGTTACATTTATTTTCGTGCCGGGACATGTGGGCGTTCGAGGCAATGAAAGAGCGGATCAACTGGCATCGTGTGCGATTGTGGCAAAGGGCGATGGGGCAATGGATCGCGCTGACGTTTTGAACTCCTTAAGAGATATAACACGCGAGAGTGAGACTAATGTGGATGATGATTCCTTTTCAATGGCTAGGATTAAAGATCAGGGATTGAAATGCGGTGTTGCTAGAGGTGAACATTTTGTAGGGCGCAGAAGAATGATGGTCAACCAGCATAGGACCGGTACTGTCAGCAGAAGTGTGATGGCGGATACACTCAAGGAGAGATCGGAGCAACTATGGACGTGTCCAGTTTGCAGTGATGATGATCCGACGACTAACTAACTAACTATCTGTACTTTTCGGTCTGACACATCCGACATCAGTATAGCTTATGGGTAACTTGACCCTCTATGGGATGGGACAGCAAATTCCACCCCGTAACCCTAACCCCCCCCCTCCCCCCCCCCAAAAAAAAAAGATATTATAAAAATAATAATAATTCCTTCTAACAGTGACACTATTCTTTGCACCGTTCTCGAGCTCCCGTAAGACCCAGACGAGGAATCTTCTATATCAATGCTTCTCAACCTTCGTGATCCTGTGACCCGGTAATAAAAATGTGTATAACACAGGGTAACGGTAGACATGTATTTTATTCTCGGCGGTTGACAAGGACTGTTCAATTTAACAACATCTGAGGTATTTTTTGTGTCCATTCGATCTCAAACTAGCACAGAATCTTTCTTATTGCAGGACAATGTCCTACTATCCTACAATCCTACAATGTCCTACTAATTAACTAGTTTTCTAGCATGATATAATCCTGATAACGGAAATGCCTCGTGTTGCCGTTTTAAATGGCCCTAACAAACCGTCTTCGGTATCTATAACTAATATATTGTGTTTTGCCACTTTCACTAAACCGTGATCATCTGTAAACCATATCGCTAGTACAGTAAGACAGCGGTACGAGAGAACTGACTGATTCTTGTACTTGTACTAAACCGTGGTCATCTGTAAACCATATCGCTAGTACAGTAAGGCAGCGGTACGAGAGAACTGACTGATTCTCGTACATGTACCAAACCGTGGTCATCTGTAAACCATATCGCTAGTAAAATAAGGCAGTGGTACGAGAGAACTGACTGATTCTCGTACTTGTACTAAACCGTGGTCATCTGTAAACCATATCGCTAGTAAAGTAAGGCAGCGGTACGAGAGAACTGACTGATTCTCGTACTTGTAATAAACCGAGGTCATCTGTAAACCATATCGCTAGTACAGTAAGGCAGCGGTACGAGAGAACTGACTGATTCTCGTACTTGTACTAAACCGAGGTCATCTGTAAACCATATCGCTAGTACAGTAAGGCAGCGGCACGAGAGAACTAGTTCTAGAACTTACACACTGGTCACCAAGCTTAAATTTAATGTCAGACAAGACTATTTTACCTTTTTTTTTAACCGCTGTCTTGCGTCGCTGCCGACATAGTCACAGACGCACATACACTTCTGAGTTTAATTACATACATTTGAAAAATAAAATATGTTCACCTGTATTGTTTGCCTTCTTACAAATATTACACAACAACGAAATAGCATAACATTTCCAGATTGAATGCACTAGAGTCACAAACCACAACATAACAAGTACCAAGTTTTTTTACTTGACGTTCGTTACATGACGCCGTAAAATAAATTTAGCTCATCAGAGTTAACGAAGTGGATTGTGGGTACGTCCTTGCTGTCTAGATAATTTACGCAACTGTTAGGTACATATGGGTTTAGATCAGAGGTTCTAAAACTGTGCTCCAGAGCATCATTTGGTTAGTTAGTTAGTTAGTTAGTTAGTTAGTTAGTTAGTTAGTTAGTTAGTTAGTTAGTTAGTTAGTTAGTTAGTTAGTTAGTTAGTTAGTTAGTTAGTTATTCATCTAGGGCCAAAGACGGCACATAGGGCGGATGTCATAGATTTCCATGTCTCTCGTTTCATTGCAATTTGCTTTAGATCTTCATGATTTCTGATGCCAATGGTGAAACGTTACCTTGTATTAGTTCTACGTAAAGTTTATTTTGGTCTTCCTCGATTTCTCTTGCCTTTTGGTGACCACATCAAAGCTTGACATGGGAGTCTTTCAGTATCCATTCGTAGTGCGTGTCCATGTAATTCCAGTGACGCTTTCTAAATATAGGTGGGTACATATTCTTGTTTTGATTCTTGTCTGACAACTGTGTTTGATTTGAAGTCTGACCAACGTATGTTCAGTAGCCTTCTTAAGACATTTATTTTCAAAGGTGTTTAGTCTTTGCTCTAATTTTGATGTTGCTTTCCAACTTTCGCATCCATATGTTAATGTTGGAATTATGTAGGAGTTGAAGATTTTGAGCTTTGTGTTATTTCTTAGCGTTTTTGAATGCCAGATATTTAAAGAGCATCATGACTGGTATTAAATTGTTTATATTAACTCTTGATCACGTGAGAGTGTTCCTGCCACGTTATCACGTTTTTATAAGTAATTATATAGTTGATATCAGAATTAAAGATAAGGTCAGAGGTGGTTTTAGCTTCTATATCAAGACTAATTTTCATTTGGAAAAACGACATCAGTGCTGCCGAAGACCAACCAGATATACCAATTCCCTACCATCAGAAAAAACAGGTGATCTAGTCATTAAGAAAGCCAGAAACACCAACACAAGATGACTATCACATTATGAACAGATCAGAACAAGTTATAATTCTACGTCTCAGAACAGGACACATCCGACTCCGCATTTATATGTATACAAATTTAAAGATTGGCAAAACGGCCATGTGTACATGTGGACAGGCAGCACAGAGTGCCAAATATATACTTCAAGAGTGTTCTGAGCATGAAACGCTGAGGCAGACATATTGGCCAGAGCAAACAACATTGGATTCAAAACTCTATGGGCCACTGTATGAACTACAAAAGACAGTGAGTTTTATTAAGGAGACAGAATTACAGATATAGACAAGTTTCAAGTGAACGAAAGAAGAAGAAGAAGAAGAGTGAAAACTAAACTTTATAATTCACTAGTGCATTCTGTTGTGATATATGGTTGTGAGAGTTGGACACTAACTAGGGACATGGAGAGGCCATTACAGGCCTCTGAAAACAAATAGTACAGACGAAATCTACGAATCTCCTATAGAAAGCATAAGACAAATGTGTAATATGAAATAAAGTAGAGATGCATACAGGTTCAACTACTAATATGAATATGTACTATAAACAGGTAAGCGATGGCAACATGCATGCTTTAGACATGCATGCCGACATGATAACTTGTCAACAACAATTCTTTAGGGGAACAATAGAAGTTGGAAGAAGAAGATAAATAAAGGCCTGAAAACATCAAGCACTGGAAAAGTACAGATGTTTTTCTCACTCGTTCGCATCATTGGAAATAGAGAACGCTGGCTGGGCTATGTATGTTAATGCATCATCCAATGTGGTACCCCTACGATAGGTTATCTGTTTATAGAAATAGAGATATATCGCCCGTGTGTTGCCGGGGCCCGGAAGGGGAGCAAAGAATAGCAACACTGTTTACCTTCCACGCATGTCGTAAAAGGCGACTATGGAGATTAGGGGATGGAGCTGCCTGTCCATCCCAAATAGGGTTAGTGACCCAAAGCCATGCTGAAGTCGGATGTGTCATGCCGTAAGGCGCAGATATCGCAGCAATGCTCTAAACCATGACACAATGCATTCCGCTCTCCGGACTACATGCTGCTAATCTGCAGGAGTTTGAGAACGAACGCAGAAGAAGAAGAAGAGATATATTACTGGAGATGTTCACTGATATAAGGGGAAATTCGGTTTAAATCAGTGGTTCCCCCCATCGAGGCCAACTCCTTGACATGGAGTTTGTTATTAGTCCAGTCAACAGAGTCTGGAAACTAAGATTGGTCGGGTCATCTCTGATTGATATCCAGCAGGACAACAGTCCTGTCCAAGCAATCAGTGAAGTCGGAGATACAAGGCCGAGAGCAGCCATAGTACCACGCAATACCACTAGATAACATGTCTTCACAACAACATAATATCAGAGGTTCTAAAACTGTGATGTAATATGATGTCATTTTTAGACAGCGTTATATATGCATGTTTGATTACTTTTCCATGTTTAGAGTAAGGTAACGGAGCTTGAAATGTGGCGTCGCCATAAATGAAAGCTGATGTAGGCTTATACAAATGTTGTTAATCATCAAAGAATTGGAACCGTCAGTCATCGTATAATGGTGGATACACTCAAACGGAGATCGGAGCACCTATGGCGGATACACTGAAGTGGAGATCGGAGCAACATATGGATGTGTTGGGATTAACATTTATTGAGGGTTAGTTATGTAAGACAAAACTCTCCTAACCCTAACACTAAATAAACGTATATTAAAATTAGTAAAGGATGAACATAAACCGATAATAATCGTCAAGGGAAATAATCAAAATAGGGAGACACCTATTCCAAACAAGAACCTGAACTATATGAGAAACCGTAGGAACTATAAATAAAAGTAAAGGTGCTAATTTACTTATTAATATCATCAATGTCGAAGCTCAGTTTAAACGAGTCACTCGTCAATTATATAACTCTGTGGACGCATCAAGAATCATCCTTCTAAAGTGACGTTTTTTTACAATCCGTGATTTTCATTAATTTTGTGTATACTTTTAAAATGTCGATAACTAATAAAAATCACAGGGAAAATCCAATAGCGTCACTTTTTAAGAATGATAACCGATAAGACCACAGGATTGTATATTTTACGAGAAACTCGATTCAAATGTGGAATCTCTAGGAATAGGCATCAGTATGAGATTTAAAAAATCATTTTTACTGTCGCCGAAGACGGATGTGTTGGACCATTGTCGCAAATAAAACGGCGACACAACGCATTTCCATTCTCTTGAATATATCCTGCTGGAAATCTAGTAGGACTGTCATTCTGCTGTAAGGGAGATCTAGCGGGAGTTTGAGAATGAACGCTGAAGAAGAAGAAAGAATTATTTTATTAAGAGACTCGACACTGTCAGTAGTCGTATAGCATGTGGATACACTTGAAGATAGATGGGAGAACATACGAATCTTTACCTTATGTGCAACACGAGTGATTTGACAATGAAGAACAACAGGTAGATAGTGATACAAGTAGAAGAGTAATATCACAAGATGGACATATTACAGTCTAGAAGAGTGAACCACTAAAACAAGAGACAGGGGATGTTGGAGGTCTGTTGTAGCCAACCTTCGTTGCGGAGACGGCACTTGATGATGATATACAGAGTAAATTATAACTTCATTCGTTACGTTTTGAATTATTGTCATGATTTTCGTTGGTCACTATTTATATACTTCATGGCAATCACAAGCCAGAAATAACCAAGGCTGACCAACGAAAGGAACGTAAATAATCAAATTGGGCCTTTCAGGTTTTCAGGTCATGTTTATGTTTTCTGTTGAAAGGTCTTATAAGTAATCAGACAGCCACGCTAGAATGTAAATGAGTGGGAGTTATACCTGGTGTTTGAATCTATACAAATGTCTTTGAAGAAGATTCAATGGCAACGTTCACACGACGTTATATTCAACTATTCAGACCGACGGATATCTGGTAACACTCTCAAGTACGACACAATTTAGCTGCTAGTACAAGACCTTCGCAGTAAAGACCTCTGTACAGAATTAATTAGGACTTCAATCATAATGTATTTGATTATTGTAGTGATTTTCGTTGGTTAATATTTATATACGTGGGGTCACATGCCAAATATAGTCAAGGTTGACCAACAAACTCACGAAAATAATCAAAATGGGCATTTTAGGTCATGTTTAATTTTTTCTTTGAAGTTTTTTGTCGTCAATGATTACAGACAGAATCATTCAGTCGTGTTTCCGATATTTCTATAGGAACAACACCTTATTCTTTTTATCTGTTTTTGTGATTGTTGTTAGTATGTAGTGTGTTTCGAGCTGAAATGCTACAGAAAGATACTTAGAATATCATGGAAGGATAAAATCAGAAACTCAGATATTATAAACACATTGTAGATTCCAGAGTGTTGGTTACAAAACACAATAACAAAAAGAAAACTACGATTGTTTAGTCATATAAAGAGACATAACTGTTTAGAAAGACAAATAATGGAGGGAAGAGTACATGGGAAGAGGAGTACGGGCAGACCAAGAAGACGATGGACTGACGACATTAAAGATAACATGAATACATCGCTAGAAAATGCAAGCCACATCGCTCAAGTCAGAGAGGGGTTCAGAGAGTTCATTGGGAAGACAACGTTCTGGAAGAAATATGTCACATGACACACACATACGTCACATGATGCACACACACGTCACATGACAACATGTAGTGTGTGTTATGTTGTTTGTCGATCACATGATGATGATAACCATTTGTTACATCCCCTTTTGAAATTCAGTTAGAGTTATTGTCCTTGTCTAGGAGTTTGTAGATGACTAATGAGACCTATTCTGGCCGAACATGTCTTTGGGCAGTTTGGGCATAGGATGACCACTGTATATGGTTGTTGTTCTACCCTTACTTTCTAGTTATTTTCCGCTGTTGAGTTGCCGCACATTTCACAAGATGCTGCGTTGTTTTGCTATATACTACCATGCAGCTCTATTTTTTTGCAAGTTCTTCCCATGTATCGTGGTCTATTTCAAAGGCTTTCCGTAAGGTCCTTAACTAGTCCTTGTTGCGCTTCTTTTGGAAATCCGGAGAACGTATGACCATCTGCAATTCACCATAGAGAAGTATATGTGGCAGGCCATGATCTGGCATATTACCAGATGACCTGCCAAACAAATCGGTGTATGCATCATGATAGTGTCAGTGCTACGGATACCAGATCTGTCAAAGACAGTACTATCTGGAATATTGTCTTGCTGTCTGATGTTCATAATTTTTCTGAGACTAGTTGTGTGAAAGTGTTTCCTCACATTTCGTCCATACACAGTCCATGCTTCACCAGTCTGAGTATGTAGAGCACTTAAATATTGGAAACATTTCTTTTACCTATTTCCGTTGTTTTCGTATATTGCTCTGTGTTGCCACAGCCCTCATACCTCTAGTAAGCTGGGTTATTTCCCGACACTGGATATTTATCTCTTTAATACAAGTATATTTTGTGTCTTTTTCATCTGCGTTCGTTCTCAAACTCCTGTAGAATATCAGGATGTAGTCTGGAGAACCAAATTCGATGTGTCATGGTTCACAGCTTAACTGCGATATCTGCTGCGCCATCCGGCCTGACACATTCAGCTTCAACTTGCCTTCTGAGTTACTTTATCCTCAATGGGATTGTGCAGTCATTTCAACTCCAAAATCTCCATAGTCTCCTCCTACGTGCTCAGAAAGTAAACAGTGCTGAAATTTGTTACTCCCCTTTCGGGCCCCTCAACATATAATTATTTACTAATATTGTGATATTTTCTCTGTGGCGCCCCAGCCCTCGCATCTCCAGTATCGAAATGTCTCCTGTCACTGGAGTTTATTTTTTTATTCTTCTACTTGACTTGTTTTTGCCTTCGCAACTGATGACTTTTAAAAATATTGAGTGGTAACACTGCTTTAAAGTACACTTAATATCTTAAGCACATATAGCTACGTCTGTCCCTGTTTTTTTTCCATTATGTTTCCTATTTCCTTTGATTTAGATTATACAATTAATTTTTTGTCCTTGTTTGTCAATCCTTCCTTGATCTGCTCCCTTATGTTCTCTAATCCTTTCCTTTGTGCTCCGTTTGTATTTTCTCTTTATCTTTCTTCCTCTCAAATTTTCTCTGCCTTTCTTCTCTAACCGTGTCTTTTGTACTTATTCTTTTGCTTCTCGTTTTGTTTTAAATTTTCCTATTTTATCTTGCTGCACTCGTGTTTCTCCTTCTTTCTCTCCATGAGAATAGAAAACAGAAAAGAAAGATAAGAAACTATGGAAGAACTGATCAGTCAACTTTTCTGAATGCAGGAATCGCTTATAGGCACTTAAGACGTTTCAGGTAACTGAGTCAATTACACTTTGCTTACACACACTGTTACAACTAAAGTTTTAGAAATAACACGAGATCACCGAGGAAAAAAACCCAAATTAACCTCAGATTATATAATGCATCCAAAAAAGCCAGATTTGAAATATATCGTTAGAAAGGGAAGCGAGTTTTCCTTAAAAAGCAACAACATTCGCTCGTTTTCGTGTTCAATTATATAGTTTTATGAGACTTTCTGTGTCTTTTTTTTCGATAATCGGTAACGGTTGGGAGGGTTTACCCGTATTTTGGCTAAATTCCTTATACTGAATGGTATGTTCTGATCTCTTGAATGGATGTTGTACTAAAAGGAGCCCTAGATTAAGACAATCAATACAAGGTAACTGCGTGAAACGTAACAACAATTAGACTTACGTAAAACACAGGTTTATATTTCGTTTCAATGGGACACGACAGACTATAGCTAAAACTAGTAGGTAATGATGGGCAATGATGAGCACACAAGAAATCATAAAAATAGATTAAGGCATATTTGGACAAAATGACCCAGGCATCACAGACGACAGCCAAGAACTCAATATATAGTTTAAAAAAACAACAACCCAGCTGTGACATCGCTGCCTATAAGACAGATTCGGCTCAGAAACTGAATTAAAACCGAGGCACTAATTTGGAAGTGGGCACACTATGGAAACAGTAAATAGTGACACTGAGCCGCCCATTTACACTACAACATTTCATATAATTTAACTTTAAGAAAGATAACTAAGGCTTCTCAAATCTTTGATACGAGGATCGTATATTATTCTCATTACAATCATCATCATCATCATCATCAAGTGCCGTGCCGAAAGGCGTTGGCGATCATATATCTGCATTTACATCGATCTCCCATATATGTCATCATCTCTGTTGGTGTCGTCAATCGAAGCCATTTAGTCAAACTGTCCAATATCTTTTATCTAGGTCTTTCCCTTGATCTTTTCCCTTCTATCTTTCCTGTTGTCACTATATTCTCAATTCCTCCTCTTCTCATTATGTGCCCCATAAATGTTGACTGTATTTTTCTTATATTATCAATAATGCATCTTTTTACATCCATCCTTCTAAGACATTCTTCATTAGTAATCTTTGCCGTCCAAGAAATGCATAAAATTCTTCGAATAAACCACATCTCCGCTGCCTCCAATGATTTGTGTGGTCTTATTTTTTGTCCATGCTTCATTACAATGCCAGGCCTCATTAAAAACAGATTTAGCTTGGGCAAGGTTTAGTGTCCTAAATTATATATTATTATTGTGTAGATTTATTTGTATCTTTATTTTAATTGATAACCTCTCTTTTCCTAAGCCTTTCTGCCTGCCCTTTCATCCATCCATTTCAACGATATATTTGTCGTCTGTCAATCTATTAGTCAGTCCATCTACCCATCCATCCATCCATCTATTCATCCATCCATCCATTCATAAATCCATCCATCCATCTATCCATCCATCCATCTATCCATCCATCGATCCATTCGTTTATCAATCTACTCACCAATCGTCTATTTATCCATATATCGACTTATATCTACTTATCAATATATCCAGCCATATGTTAATCCATCTACTTTATCCATTATTTACCCATTTATCCATTCATCTGTTCATCTATATTTTCATCGTTCATCGTTCTCAAATTCCTGCAGATTAGCAGAATGTAGTCCGGAGAACAGAATGCATCGTGTCATGGTTTACAGCATAGCTGCGATATCTGCGCCTTGCGGCCTGAAACATCCGACTTCAACATGGCTTTGGGTCACTAACCCTATATGGGATGGGGGCAATAATACTTATTGTTATTATTATTATTATGGTTGAGTTTTTGGTCATCGTCGATTACGACGGACGAACATCATCATCCAAAAAACACTTAACAAACGATACGAAAACAGGAGACCTATTGGACGCCCTCGTAAAAGGTGGATAGATAGTGTATTAGAGACACTCGGAAATATAACAGCAGAGGAGGCAAATATAAGGGCAAAAGACCGTACACTCACTCTCCCCTCAACACCGAAAAGTACATGAGGACAGAAAAAAGAAGAAGAAGAACATCATCATATATATTCATCCACCAATCCATCATTGTATCCATCATATATCCATATATCCATGCACTCATCTATATACCCATCAATGTCTGTCTATTATCGTTCATCTTTTCTCGTACATGCTCTACTATTGACGAAACTGATAACAGCCCTCCAATGTTAATCTGTCATGCAACCAGGTTTGTTGTTATCTTCCTCGGCGCCATGATACCAGTTTATCCGTGATCTTATCTTGAATTGGCATTTATTGTCCTCTAGCCCACATCTCATATGTCACTAAGCATGTTTTAGGATGCAACTGGCTTGAAGTATCTGACAGGAATGTCAATGGTACAAGCTTCTGCCATTACACAACTGCCCCTAGGCAAATTTCTGGAATCTTAACATAAATTAATGTCTCTGACTGGGGCGAATCTTTCGATTGGGTGTAATCAGTGGCGTACATTTTGAAATGTGTATATACTTATTGAAAAATTATTAATTTTGATTCTTCTGCGCACATTTTCGAACCCCTGCAGATTAGCAGGATGTAGTCCAGGAAATGCGCTGTATCAGGGTTTAAAACTCGGCTGCGATATTTCCACCTTTCGATTTTAAACATTCGTCTTCAGCATTGCTTCAGTATCACTTTGGCCCTTTACAGAATAATCAGCAAATCCACCTGAAAGCCTTCTTTATATGGAGGAGGAACATCTTTCTTACGACATACATGGCAGTTAATAGTGTTGATATTATTTGTTTCCCTTGGGGCCCCGACAAAACATGGTCGATTCTGGTGCCATGTGCATGTTCTAGCCAAGGACCATCTTTAACCAACAGCCACCAGTGCGATGCTAGCAAGATGACATCTGTGGAGAAAGATCAATGTTACAAATGTCGCCTCTGAGGCCGCAAAAGACCCAACATTCGTGTCCGTAGTTAGCTTTGAGCTTGTGACCAGCGTGTAAGTACAAGAGTCATTTCTGTCGTACGGCTGGTCTACTAAACTAGCGATATGGTCCAGATGTCCACTGTTCAGTGGGAGTGCTAGAAACACCGAACACATTAGTTACCAACGTCGAAAACGGGTGCGTTGAGCCATTGGCGCAAATAAAACTGCGACACAACACATTTCCCTTCGCCGGACTACATGCTGCTGGATATATTGTAGTACCATTGTCCTGCTATTCTTCTTCTTTATCTTCTACGTTCATTCTCAAATTCCTACAGATTAGCAGGAGTCACTGTGACATACTTGAAAATGAAAATGCTAATCTCCAAACAAGGGAAGGAGAATCTCTTAACAAGGAAAGGCTGATCTCCTAACAAGGAAAGGCTGATCTCCTAACAAGGAAAGGCTGATCTCCTAACAAGGAAAGGCTGATCTCCTAACAAGGAAAGGCTGATCTCCTAACAAGGGAAGGCTGATCTCCTAACAAGGGAAGGCTGATCTAACAAGGAAAGGCTGATCTCCTAACAAGGAAAGGCTGATCTCCTAACAAGGAAAGGCTGATCTCCTAACAAGGGAAGGCTGATCTCCTAACAAGGGAAGGAGAATCTCCTAACAAGGAAAGGCTGATCTCCTAATAAGGAAAGGCTGATCATCTAACAAGGGAAGGCTGATCTCTTAACAAGGAAAGGCTGATCCCCTAACAAGGGAAGGCTGATCTCCTAACAAGGAAAGGCTGATCTCCTAACAAGGAAAGGCTGATCTCCTAACAAGGAAAGGCTGATCTCCTAACAAGGAAAGGCTGATCTCCAAACAAGGGAAGGAGAATCTCTTAACAAGGAAAGGCTGATCTTCTAACAAGGAAAGGCTGATCTCCTAATAAGGGAAGGCTGATCTCCTAACAAGGGAAGGAGAATCTCTTAACAAGGAAAGGCTGATCTAACAAGGAATGGCTGATCTCCTATTAAGGGAAGGCTGATCTCCTAACAAGGGAAGTCTGATCTCCTAACAAGGAAAGGCTGATCTCCTAATAAGGGAAGGCTGATCTCCAAACAAGGGAAGGAGAATCTCTTAACAAGGAAAGGCTGATCTCCTAACAAGGGAAGGAGAATCTCTTAACAAGGAAAGGGTGATCTCCTAACAAGGAAAGGCTGATCTCCTAATAAGGGAAGGCTGAATGCCTAAAATGTGAAGTGTGATCTCTTAACAACGGAAGGAGGATCACTAGAACATACACAAAGTGATATTTCATATCACGAATGTAAGAAAGTGATAAATGAGAACTGAAGAAAATGTGGAAGCATATGCACCGAAATACAGAATCAAATAATCCCTACCACCAAATGTCCCACAAAATAAAAAACCATTATCTTCAGTCTAGGAGGATCTGGCCACAACAGTTTGAGAATACTCATTTTCAGAAAGCTTGATATTGGCAAGACAGACCTCTGCAACCGTGGATTGCGCCCAGAGACTGTAGAACCCATTCGTCCCATGAGAGATCCCGTGGATGACGTAAAGCAAATTATACAGTTCATTGAACCTATTGGCACCGTGACCAGATAACTGACTGAAGAACGATGGAGAAAAAGAAATATTGCCAGTAAAATCTGAACGATCTGATTTCCAAGAAAGAACAATTTCTATCGAGTTGTATTTATAAGACGGACCCACTAACCGCACTACCACCGAGCGATATAGACCGCAATTACTCATACTATTTTGAGCGAACAACACACGTCAAGTCCTCACGCTTTGGATGTTTGCCAGACATGATGTGTCCACTGATGACTACACAATTGTTACTGGCAATACGTACTTAGTAACTTTAGCGTAATTGTAACACAACAACCCCATAGCATGATTGCCTGAATGTGCCGGGGAAATAGAATGTGTACAATCTGTAATAATTTGTGACTGGTAAATTGTGAAAGTTTAGGATAACAGAACGTTTAGTTGAACAGCGCGTAACAGAAGGCGGTGCCATATAATTCATTCAGGAAGCCACACATATATAGTTCAGGGAACAACACATATATCATTTAGGGAACAACACATATGCATAGGGAACAACACATATTTCATTTAGGGAACAACATATATATGATTCAGGGAACAATTACAACATTCAGGGAACAACAGGTATGCCATTCATTGAACAACAGACATATCATTCAGTGAACTACACATATAAATCAGTGAACTACACACAGGGCCGGTCTTAGGCCATTGCAACCTATGCGGCCGCATTGGGCCCCGCACTTCATAGGCCCATAAATTAATATTATAATTTATTTTATTATCCTCTTCCCTACCCAGACTGGGCCCCGCGCAATCCGTTTCGCATTGGGCCCCCAAATTGTTAGGGCCGGCCCTGACAACACATATATCGTTCATTGAACAACACATATATCATTCAGTTTTTTCATCATCCCATCTTTTTCATCATCCCATCTTTTTCATCATCCCATCTTTTTCATCATCCCCATCTTTTTCATCATCCCATCTTTTTCATCATCCCCATCTTTTTCATCATCCCATCTTTTTCTTCAATACATGAGAATTGGTTCTATATAAATTTCCATGACGAAATGATTACGCCTGGGAGCAAGTAATATCACCTGAGGGTATCCTCCACCATGTTAAAATTTCCATGACGAAATAATTACGCCTGGGAGCAAGTAATATCACCTGAGAGTATCCTCGACCATGTTAAAATTAATGATATCATTAAACGATAAACGTAGTTAGACTATAAATACACAGCTATTTTGAGTGTTGTGCCATTGATGAACTTGAAATGTTGTGTCGACAATTATTCTAATGATAAAAAATTATTGATGTTGTCTCTCACGTGTGTGTTGAATTATGAGCACTGAACGGAACAATCACTACCAATCTTTGTTCGTTTACAATAACTTGTTAAGAAAACAAAATCATTAAAAGATGTAGAACTGAAATATTGAAACATAGTGCAGCCATTGATTGTCCGGACCAGAAAATGGAGCAGGTAACAACCAAACACTGACCTGTCATCTAGGTAGTAAAAACCTATTAAGGACGTTATAGATATGTGGTTGGCAGGTCTATCACATTAAAGGTCGTTAGCAGAATTCATGCTGATTCAAATGTTTTGGGTGGAAAAGCGCAGGTATCACTTCCAACCTGTGAACTATGACCGATTGCTGATCTGGTAACCAAAAGTTGTTGTTTTTTTAACCGTGCTTTACAATGACAGTCTAACGACTTACTGCTTGGTTGATAGATTTCATCATGTTTTATACAAGATCTAAATGCCACTAAGGCTAGCGTATTCCGACTTTGACGATAACTCCCCCCCCCCCTCAAAACCTATGGTGAGAGGTCATTCTGAAAATTTACTGTATTTTGAAGAGTACAAAATGTGTATCTAAAGACACAATGGAAATACGTTTATAGAAATGTACCATCTTTTAGAAGTTTAAACACAATTTTTTTTAATGTTGCTATCTAGGGTTTTTTATTTTTAACAACAAATTTGCTATAAACATTTCCAACCACATGGAAACCCTGACCTGTACTTCCTTTACACAATTTCTTCATATTCTGCTGATTTCTCAAAATTCATTTTCATACATGAGAATTGGCTCTATATAAAAATCTAATAATTTCCATACATGAGAATTGGTTCTATATAAAAATCTAATAACTTCCATACATGAGAATTGGCTCTATATAAAAATCTAATAACTTTCATACATGAGAATTGGTTCTATATAAAAGTCTAATAACTTCCATACATGAGAATTGGTTCTATATAAAAATCTAATAACTTCCATACATGAGAATTGGTTCTATATAAAAATCTAATAACTTTCATACATGAGAATTGGTTCTATATAAAAGTCTAACAACTTTCTATTCTCAATTGACAAATATGTTATTTATGATGATACCCCTATATGAATGAGACTCTAGCTACAAAACAAGCCCCTGCACTGGAAGTGCATATTTTTAAAAGAATCAAAACATTACATTTATTACAAGAGGTCAAGCCAAAACAAACCGGGGTCCCTTCCCTCCTCTCCCCCCCTCACTGCCTTTAAAAAATGATTTCCCTAAAAATGTCACAAAATTATTGCGAAAAAAAGTACGAATTTCTCACGAATAGGATTACATAATTTTTTTTAAAAACAAGGCAGCCACCCCTCCCCAATCCCCCGGACCTTACAGTATTCGTATCCACGGCCCTGTTTCTAAATATAATAATAAATTCTGCAAGAAACGACAAATGTACATGACGAAGATTACAACATCATAACTATAGCGTACCTTTTTGTGATCAGTTACTCCAGAACAATGCAATCATTTTCTGTATCATGATTTAGTATTTCTATAAACAATGGCATGAAATAAAGCTGATGTCATAAAACTGTTTTGCCATTACGTGAGATCTGATACTGGGAAATGGTATTGATTTTTGCAAGCAACTGAGAGTTTTAGTCCCGCTAAATTGACAGACATGTCTGTAGGGTAATAATGAATTCCAGTTGTCTTACTTTTTAAATGACCGCAGCTAGTGACCGGCATTTGCAGTTTATCTGAGAAGGTGTTTTGTATTGTGTGAATGCGCCCATGAGAACGGAATGTACCCACCTCCGAATACGTGCATATAATAGAATATAATCAGGTTACGCTACGCAGACGACACAGTGCTTCTTTCAAATGATATAAAGGGATTGGAACAACTAATCAAGAACACAAAGAAATATAGCGAAGCACAAAATTTGTATTTAAACAGAAAAAAAAACTAAAATCATGTCAGCAGATATAACAACACAACAACCAAAAATCAGAATAGACAATACCGAGATAGAATGTGTGGATAAATTTGAATACTTAGGAGCAAACATCAACGGTGCAGGTGACTGCATAACAGAAATAAGGAAGAGATTGGCAATGGCATATCGCAAAATAACACGGCTGAAAAACATATGGAAAAACAACAAAATAGAAACGAAAGTGCTAATGTTACGAACTTTTATTTCTCCGGTTGCAATATACGGCTGTGAAACATGGACCCTAAGTAAAACAGCGGCAATGAAGATCAACGCCTTCGAGCTGAAATGCTACAGGAAGATACTTAGAATATCATGGAAGGATAAAATCAGAAACTCAGATATTATAAACACATTGAAGATTCCAGAGTGTTGGTTACTAAACACAATAACAAAAAGAAAACTACGATTGTTTGGTCATATAAAGGGACATAACTGTTTAGAAAGACAAATAATGGAGGACAGAGCACCCACCTGGGGAGAGGAGTACGGGCAGACCAAGAAGACGATGAACTGACGACATTAAAGATAACATGAATACATCGCTAGAAAATGCAAGCCACATCGCCCAAGACAGAGAGAGGTTCAGAGAGTTCATTGGGAAGACAACGTTCTGGAAGGAATACGTCACATGACACAATCAGGTTACAGAAGCAGACGAGGACAATGAAAGAAATGGATAGATAACATCAGAGACATTGTGAACATAGTATGACAACGATAAAGAAATGTGCGAAGAAATATGTAGACGAAATGAAAATATTTCACCAAAAATAAAGAATAAGTGGCAAATAAAAGATAATATCTTTTGGTGAGTTCTTTCAATTTTATTTGCATATTTCTTCGCATATTCGTTTTTTGGTTGTTTCTTGACAAAGACCCATTGGTCGCAAAGTAGCAATCGTCTTTCTTTTTATCATTTATATTTATAACAATTAATAATTATAAATTATATTTTATATTAATAATTACATTTTAAAACGTTCACTTTTTTGTATCACTTTATATAAGTTCCTTTGGCAAATTCCTGTGTTAAATATTCCATGGCTTCTTGGTTATTATATTGGTAGCATATCCTATTCAGGACGTAGCTATCAACACAGCATTTGTTGGCTGCGGTGACTTTCTAGACAATATAAATACGTTCAGCAGTTTGCCATTGCTTTCTGAACGGTCCTGATGCAAAATTGCTTGTGGCGGGGATCGAACTCGGTACCTTGGCCGTCACAGATGCGCTCTGTTACACTTTACCACAGAGCCGAACAGTTATATACTTGCAGTAAAAGGTTTATTAAATCGTGCTCTTCTGATGACCGTACTCGATATGCGCCTGACAACCGGTATATCTGCTTATTTATTACACTACAGTCTTTTGGGATTAACACATCTCATTCATATGTCCAGATATCTTGTTATATCTCGTAATTTTAAAGTTTTGTTTTGTGGATATCCCTTTGTATTCTGTAGAGTTTCTGTTTTGGTTCTGTTTTATTTCTCATGCTCTTCCAGATTTCTGGAATTTATACCATATATGGACGTCCTCGTAAAAGGTGGATAGTGTATTAGAGACACTCGGAAATATGGATAGTGTATTAGAGACACTCGGAAATATAACAGCAGAAGAGGCAAATAGAAGAGCAAAAGACCGTACACTCACTATTCTCTCAATACCGAAAGGTACACGAGGACAGAAAGAAGAAAGAAGAAGAAGAAGAAAGAAGAAGAAGAAGAAGAAGAAGATAACATATATCCATTAGAATGTGAATGCAGACAGTATTTATTTATTAATTGTTTGTTAAGTTTTGCTCTTGGTAAAGGTATTTACGTCGAAACATCGATCTGTGTGTATGTTATCATGTGTGTTACCAATGATTAGCTAAAACTCTTGCGAGCGACCATGATTCACACTATAAATAATATTCTGACTGGACGAGGTTCCTTAACGCAGTAATTTAGATCGATCCATTAATGTACCTATGGACATTTTCGTCAGGCTCGCCAGTGTATCGGCTGGCTCATTGCCATCAATTCCCGCATGTCCTAGTACGAATATACAGGAAGACTTTCTAGTCATAGATTGGGTCAATAGCTCCACCCATTAACGTCGGATGACTCCCGCTTCTTTGAATCACTACGTTTGCGTACATGAGAATACTTATGTGACGTCATCAATGACTGCCTACGATACCGCCTTTAAATACGCGCCCAGGTGCTTAGATTTGATTGTCCAGATAATTAGATATTATTGTCCAGATAATTAGATATGATTGTCCAGATATTTAGGTATGATTGCCCCGACACTTAGGTATGATAGTCCAGATACTTACATATGATTGCCCCGACACTTAGGTATGATTGTCCAGATGGGGATGTCATGAAATGAACATGTCAGGAGATGGAGATGTCATGAGATGAAGATGCCATGAGATGAAGATGCCATGAGATGAAGATGCCATGAGATGGAGATGTCATGAGATGGAGATGTCATGAGATGGAGATGTCATGAGATGGAGATGTCTTGAGATGGAGATGTCATGAGATGGACATGTCATGAGATGGAGATGTCATGAGATGGAGATGTTCTTGTTGAATTCATTACCCTGCATACCCGTAGATATGGGGAGAAGGATCAACCCCCCTCCTCCAGCCCCATACACCCATAAAAATCATCAAATTTTCTTGTAATAAAAATTTAGCCAAAACGTGGGTAAAATCCTCCTTAGCAATTTTTGTTCACAAACAACTCATGCAATTTTTTTAAATAAATAAAGATTAATTTACAAAGAAGAGTGGCGAATTACCTTTTTATTTAGATAAAAAAAGAAAAAAAACCTTTTTACTGAAGTAGTATCTATGGCCCAGTTGCCCTGTTTTGAAACTCCACGAACAATTAGAACCCCCAGACAGTGGAACAATTAACTACCAGATCGTAACACATTAGGGACACAAAACAAGTGTTGGTTTGAGACAGCAAGTATCAGATATCACAAGGACCAACATAATCCATGACTTGCATTTCAGCACTGTTGAAAATAGCGCACAGCTGGTACGCATTTCAAGTGTGCCTCATCGATACGGTCTGGTAACTTCATGTTGTACAATAACTCACGTTTCGTGATTCTTGATTAGGAACAAGCTTCACAGCACTGGGAACATTCCCATATATTCTTTGCTTGCCGTTCCGTCACCCATCTAAAAGTGTATAATCTCAGGGTCCAATTCAGTTGCTGATTACGCGTTCTTCTGATCTTTCCAGATAGGATGCCCTTTCTCCTGTCGCATGTAGTCGCTCCCTTTCTCTGAATGTGTACATTGTCTTTTTCGAGCTCGTCCTCGTCTTTTCGTAGGGTATCCATGACTGTTCTAATTTATTCAATCCTGTCTTTTCTATCTCACATGTCCTTCGTTAATATGCAGCCCTGTAAACATGACGTTTATCTTTTATAAATGGCCCAATTAAACTTTTTCCGTAATTTTAATTGGTCACTTGATGTATACTTTGTGTTGACAGACAATAAAAATCACGGAAACGGTAAATAGCGTCACATTGAAGCAGCGGTGAGGAACGTATTTTTGGGATAAGGGTCATTTGTAAATTTACATTATTCGAAGTCCAGAGAACATTATCAACTGAAAAATAAGCCAACAATTATTACTCAAACATTTCAGTAATTCAATGTATGTACATTACAATGATGATTCACTTAATTGATGATGCTGTAGAGAACAAGATGCAAATCATTAATTCAATATTCAACCCCACATTATGTTTTCATTATCAGACATGGGCACTAACTAAAGAACAAGATAGAAAGCTTACTACGTGTAAAATGAGATGTCTAAGAAAAGTAGAAAACAGAACAAGAAGAGATCATGTGAGGAATGAAGAGATTACAAGAAATGTTGGAACAACATCTGTGAAAAATTATATTGAAAAAAAAGAGACTGAAATGGTTCGGCTACTTAATGAGAATGAATCCTTTATTGACCAGCGACAAGAACATCATCATCAGGTGCCATGCCGGGTTCATAGGCAGTCATGGCTCTCCACAGCTCTCTGTCCACAGTATTATGTATCAAAGTCGTTGTTGTTTCTTTGCCGTGCCAGGTTGTCAAATTGTCTAATATTTTCTCACGTTGTCGCCCTCTGTCTCTGGTGTCTTCAATCTTGCCTGTTGTGATTATGTTCTCTAAACCTGCCTGTCTCATGAAGTGGCCAAAAAAAGAAGATTGCCTTTTTCTTATATTCTTGATTAAGGTCCGTTTCGCATTTAACTCTTTTAACACCTCTAAATTAGTTTTTCTGGCAGTCCATGGTATTCTCAGCATTCTTCTGTAGAACCACATCTCTGTTGCCTCCAATCTCCCACTTTCCAGTTTGTTTATTGTCCAAGACTCGCACCCATATGTTAGTATAGGGGTTATATAGCACTGCAGAACTCTCTTTCTCACCTATAATGACAAGGTCATATTACACAATATATTTTTCATTTTTCTGAATGTTGTTTTTGCCTGTCCTATTCTGCATCTTATTTCTGTTGAACTTCTTCCATCTGCTGTAATAACATACAGCGCTGTAATAGCATACAGCAAAACATACAACATGAAAATGGAAACAGCAAGATACAGAGAAAGACCGAGAAGACGGTGGATTGAAGGAGTTACTAACGTTCTTAAACGACACAGTATTACTACGTATTAAGCAACGAAACTTGCAGTAGTCCGACAACTGATCGTGAGTCAATCATGCGACCCCTATAGAATAGGCAGAGAAGACAATAGATAGATAGAACAAGACCAAGATGTATTAAGTGTTTAAAAAACATTGAGTGATACTGCATCAAGAAGAACAACAATAAAATCTCTGGCTTGTCATCAAAATTATCAATCAATCAATAAAACCCATAACCCTTCAGGGTCGTAGGGGTACCACATTGGAAGCTTCAGCACACAGAGTCCTCCAGCGAATTCTATCCTCAGCGATGCGGATGAGTGTGGAAATATCTAGCCCTGTCCATTCCTTGATGTTGTCTGTCCATGTCTTGATGTTGTCTGTCCATGTCTTTATTTGTCCTCCTCTGCTTCTTCCACCCTCGACAGTTCCCTGCAGTATTGTTTTTGACAAGGAATCGTGCCTGCATACATGTCCGAACCATGCTAGTTTTCGTCGTTTCACTATTGAAAGCAATGGCTCCTGGACACCTGCACACATCTCTACTTTATTTCTTACGTACACATTGGTCTTATGTTCCCTATAGGAAATTCGTAGAATTCTTCTGTAGCATTTATACTCGAAAGCCTGTAATCTTCTCTCCATGTCCGCAGTGAGTGTCCAACTCTCACAACCATACAACACAACGGAAAGCACCAGCGACCTATACAGTTTGATTTTCACTCCAACACTGATGTTGCTTTTCCAAATCACAGTTAGCCTTGACAAGGACGCTAAAGCCATCTCCAGCCTTAATTATGGCAGATGTGAAACAGAAGTTTAAAAGGAGAATAATGGCTAAATGTACATTCATTGGCATGAGAAATATTGTGACATATAAACAAATAACAAAACAAACTGAAAATAAGAATTACAACTTGCTACATTTATTATATATTAATGTATGGTTCAGAATCATGGACAATGAGCAAACAACTAAAAGATATAATTGATGCCTTTGAGATGTGATATATATATATAGAAGAATAGAGAGAACATCATGAAAAGAGAGGAAAACGAACAAGGAGATTTCAACAAAACGTCGTATACAGAAATAACTATTGAAGGAAATGAACATCAGAGAAATAAACTATTTGGGACATATTAAAAGATATAACGTCATTTTCTGGATTTTCATCATCATCATCAAGTGCCGTCTCCGCAACGAAGGTTGGCTGCAACGTATCTCCAACATCTCCTGTCTCTTGTCTTGGTGGTGCACTCTGCTAGACTGTAACCTGTCCATCGTGTAATGTTACTCTCCCACTTGTATCTCTGCCTACCTCTTCCTCGCTTCCCTTTGACTTTACCCTCAAGTAAGGTCTTCAATAGGGTGTCATGTCTTTTAATGTGTCCAAAGTATTTTATTTGCCTGATCTTTATTTCTCTTAGTAGTTCTTTCTTCATATTAAGTGTCTTTAGCACCTCTTTATTTGTTTTCTTCTCTTTCCGTGATGTTCTCCCTATTCTTCTATATACCCACATCTCAAAGGCATCAATTTGATCTTCTAATTGTTTATTTAGTGTCCATGTTTCTGAGCCATACATTCATATAGAATAGATATAGCATTTTATAATTCTCATTTTTAACTTGTTTCTAATTTGTTTAGATATTAATAATTTCCTCATTATTTTACTATTTCAGGATTTTACTTGAAAATAAAAGTGGAAGGGTAGGCGAGCAAGAGGTAGACAAAGATACAAATGAGAAACATCACCACGATAGGGACAGGTTACACTCTAGCAGAGTGCAACACCAAAGCAAAAGACATGAGATGTTGGAGGTTCATTGCAGCCAACCTTCGTTGAGGAGACAACACTTTATAATGATGATTGAAAAAGGTTTCAAAAGTCGTAGAGGATTGACTTCATTGTACTCGGTTTCCCATATGTACTCCGTCACTCTCAACGAAGCAGCACGCGAATAATTTGAAACCTTAAGTTGGCACACAGTTAGCAAAAGGTTGCCGACCCCTGTGCTACAACACGGCGTTAGTGGTGGCTGGATTACCAAAATCGCGACTTTCACTATTTTTTATAGGATAAAACTCTGATATAAACAAAGACAATAAGTATATGATCTTGTTGCATAGCAACATCAATTTTTATTAAGTTGGTTAGTTATAATCAACTTTATACAGGAAACTTGAAGAGTCTGTGTGCCATTTGAAATTGCTTGGCGTGCCAAGTGTGGCACGCGTGCCATAGGTTGCCGACCCCTGTTGTAACATATTATATAAATAATGCTCAGACGTTGTTTGTAGAAAAGCTACACTTATCGACAGATAATAAAGCATATTTAGCTATACATTTTGAGAAATGAAGTTTAGACGCGGTGCATCCTTGCACAAGATGGAACCTTCATTGAAAAACAAAGGGATACAACTGTTTTTTTCTAGTGGATGAAATAAAGTTCATTATGCACCATTATGTCCCTTAATTGATAATTCAGCGTACCGAGACATTTCTCATAGATTGTCTATTGTCTTTCCCCAGGTGGTTTGTTCTCCACTATTTCCGTTATGCGTATGGGTGGGTGATTGGAGCTCGAGGTTGCGTTCTAAAGCCAGATGTGTGGCCTCGGGATGTGCTATCTTCTTCTTCTTCTGCGTTCGTTCTGAAACTCCTGCAGATTAGCAGGATGTCCGGAGAACGGAATGCGTTGTGTCATGGTTTACAGCATTGTTGCGATGTCGGCGCCTTTCGGCCTGACATATCCGACTCCAGCATGGTTTTGGGTCACTGACCCCATATGGGATGTGACAGTCAACTTCATCCCATAACCTCCTTAGTCGCCTTTTACGACATCCATGGAAGGTAAAAAATGTTGTTATTCTTTGCTCCACTTTCGGGGCCCGGCAACACACGGGCGGGCTATGCTATGACCGTGTTTGTTCAGGATGTCCCTGACGTTTTCTATCCATCTTTTCTGTGGTCTTCCTCTGGCTTTGTACCCTGATCTCATTTGGTTATATACCTGTACAGTTCTTATATATGACATTCCGCCGAAGACGGATGTGTCGGGCCATTGGCGCAAATAAAACGGCGACACAACGCATTTCCATTTTCTGGACTACATCCTGCTGGAAATCCTGCTAGCTTCAGTAGGAGTTTGAGAATGAACGCAGAAGAAGAAGATATATGACATAATAATGGATGACGTCACCTACTCGCCTGTGGTAATTAATTTAGTTTTGGTTACCTAAAGCGTGCCCGTGTGTTGACGGGACCCGAAAGGGGAGCAAAGAATAGCAACGCTGTTTACCTTCCATGTCGTAAGAGGCGAATAAGGAGGTTATGAGATGGAGTTGGCTGTCCCATCCCATATAGGGCCAGCGACCCAAAGCCTTGCTGAAGTCGGATAAGTCAGGCCGAAAGGCGCAGATATCTCAGCAATGCTGTAAACCATGACACAAGGCATTCCGTTCTCTGGACCACATCCTGCTAATCTGCGGGAGTTTGAGAACGAACGCAGAAGAAGAAGAAGAAGTTACCTAAAGCGTACCACTATTAGTAAAACGTAACACACACACAACATAGACTTCTGTTATCTACTATCGCAAGTCACATTCTAATTATTTCAGGGTTTTACATCCAAACATAATAGATGTCGCTGTTCAATAATCCAGTCACCACGACCTCCGGAGATGAAGCGCAAATGGAAATGTCAAATGAGCGTTAGAATGTTTTACCTGATATACCTGTACCTGAAGAGACTAGTATGATCAAAGACAGGTACTTCACACACTAAAAGAAAAACTGTCTTTTCTTTCTCTCCTTCCTTTTTTCTCACTTTCCAAATTGTATCTACTTATTTTGTTCAATCCTGCCTATGTTAGTTTAATATTTGTTGTTGTTATTGTGTCTCTCTCTCTCTCTCTCTCTCTCTGTCTCTTGCCTTTCCACAACCACGCCCACAAACACGTGATATCTACTCACCAGGTCATTGGTTACTTGTGGAACACACGTGCTCATCACCTGGAAAAATACAATAATATCAGATTCAGTTAGACTTGTGCAGGAATATCCTTTGATATATAGTCTTTTTGGTTTGGATATCAATTCATATAGTCTTATTGTGTATTTAATATCATGTGATATATAGCTTAATTGTGTGTGGATATCATGTGAGTCTTAATATGTATGGATATCATGTGATATATAGTATTATTGTGTGTGGATAGCATGTGATATATAGCTTAATTGTGTGTGGATATCACGTGATAGTCTTTTTTGTGTGTGGATATCATGTGATATTGCAATTAATATTTTGTTATTATTATTACTATTATTACTATTATTATTATTATTATTATTATTATTATTATTATTATTATTATTGTATCTTCAATACGATTAGCTCAGCCATAAATAATATATAAATAATAAAAAACTACGAAGAGAGCAGTCAAATTTTAGTGTAGCTCCCAGTGACGACACTGAAATATTCGACCTTATATTGTGACAGGGTCAAAAAGAGTTGAGAACCACTGCATTAACCGACGAGACAACAGCTGGCCCAGACATAAATACAATTGAAAACCGCAATAAGAGAAAAGTACATTATAATATGACGTAACTGGTATTTATATATAGTCTGAACCGGTGAATTATCTGTGTCAGTGGCGTGCTGTGGCTTTACTCAATCGGGAACTGCTTAATTTTATTATGGGTGCAGGGTTGAAAACAATAAAACATTTTGAGGTTTTGTTGATAGGTTTAAATGGAATAAAACCTCCATTATATTTTATTGCCATCATATAACCAAAATGGACGTTGTAGGGGAATAATGATGCTTTACTTCTTCTGCATCTTCTGCATTCGTTCTCAAACTCCAGCAGATTAGCAGGATGTAGTCCGGAGAACGGATTGCGTTGTTCCATGGTTTACAGCATTGCTGTACCTTTCAGTCTGACACATCCAACTTCAGCATGGTTTTGGGTCACTGACCCTATATGGGATGGGACAGCCAACTCCATCCCATAACCTCCTTAGTCGCCTTTTACGACATTCGTGGAAAGTAAACAGTGTTGCTATTCTTTGCTCCCTTTTCGGGCCCGGCACACAAGGGTGATGAAGATTCCTTACTAAAATTGACTATTTTGTTATTTTTTAAAACGCTATAAATACACACAAACAAATAGAGGTATTGATAATACTACATTCATCATCATCAGGTGTCATGCCGGCTGGCATAGGCGATCATGGCACTCCACAGCTCTCTATCTCCAGTATTATATATCAAGATCGTTGTAGTTTCCCTGTCGTGCCAGGTTGTCAAACTGTCTAATATTTTATCATGTTGTCGCCCTCTGTTTCTGATGCTTTCAATCTTGCATGTGACTATGTTCTCCAAACCTCCCTGTCTCATGAAGTGGTCAAAAAATCATTATTGTCTTTTTCTTATATTATTTATTAATATTTATCGCTTTAATATTTTTCAGTTCTTGAAAACAGTTGGCATTTCCTGAAAGTGTTGCTGAAGAAGATTGACAATTCTTGAAAATAGTTGATGAAGGAAATTTACAAGTCTTGAGGAGAGTTGATGACGATAATTGACAAGTCTTAAGAATCGGTCTTGACGGAAATTGACAAGTCTTGAAAACAGTTAAGAAACACAATTGACACGTCTTGAAGAAAATTGACAAGTCTTGAAGACAGTTAATGACGATAATTGACGAGTCTTGAAAACGGGTGTTGAAGAGAAGTGACAAGTCTTAAAGACAGCGACAAGTTTTTTTTTAATTATTCAGGGGATGACTAGGAACATGTGTCGCATAAAGGGTCACTGACGTAAAAACTATGGAACCACTGCTTCATTTATCATTATACTCATCATTCACCATCAGTCATCATCATTATCATCCTCATGATTATCATTATTATAAATGGTTAAACATCAAAATTTAAGAATCGCTAACAACACCTAGCAGGAACATCAACCTTCACTTCAAACCGTTTACCTGGCTGTACAATCTACCCACACCTGGCCCTGTACGTTAACATACATTCATTACCTGCCTTCTTTCCGATGTATATTCTAGAACATCTACCGCATCATCTATTTTTATTTGGCCTCCTTCCTTGTTTTCATTAACTGCACACAATTTAATTATTGCTTTTTGTTCGTTTTATTTTTACTCGTGAAATCCTACATTTACAAATCAGGTCTTATTCAACACGAATCCTTCGTCGTTTAAGTCTTGCGGACTTTCCTGTTCATCCTTCAAAAGTGACGCTAATTGACATTACGTGTGATTTTAAATGGCTATAGACACAAAGCATATTGAAAGTAACCAAATGAAAATTACGGGAAAAGTCAATCGCTTTTGAAGGATGATCCCAAATAAGTTCACAGACTGTAATACCAAAGGACCCGTTTCACTTGTGCGTTCGCGTTTATATTCAACCCAACATTTCAATTATTTTTAGATTTTATTTCTTTCTAGTGTATTTTTAACGTTAAATCTCTCTTCCCCCCCCTACCCCATGCGTTATGTGATGGAAATGACCGACTGATCGTGGAAAAAACCCAAAACATGCTTCATCTCTAAATGGTAATTCAAATTCACATCACACAATTCGGGGAAAACAAATTCACATCACTCAATTCGGGAAAAACAAATTCACATCACTCAATTCGGGAAAAACAAATTCACGTAACTCAATTCGGGGAAAACAAATTCACATCACTCAATTCGGGGAAAACAAATTCACATCACTCAATTCGGGAAAAACAAATTCACATAACTCAATTCGGGGAAAACAAATTCACATCACTCAATTCGGGAAAAACAAATTCACATCACTCAATTCGGGAAAAACAAATTCACATAACTCAATTCGGGGAAAACAAATTCACATCACTCAATTCTGGAAAAACAAATTCACATCACTCAATTCGGGGAAAACAAATTCACATCACTCAATTCGGGAAAAACAAATTCACATAACTCAATTCGGGGAATACAAATTCACATCACTCAATTCGGGAAAACAAATTCAAATCACTCAATAAAATCTTATGTTCCCCCCCCCCTCCCCATTAGGGTGTTTACACAAGACCGTCTCGATTAAAGACCTTCCATCAGAATTAATTAGGACACCATTCGTGACGTTTCTGATTATTGATTGGCTGTAGGTTGGTCACTATTTACATACTTAGAATGGCATGCCAAAAATAGCCAAGGAGGCTCCACGTATGTAAATAGTCACCAATCGAAATCCCAACAATAATCAAAAACCTCACGAATAGGGTCCTAATTAATTATGTTGAAAGGTCTATACTTGCATCAGTTTCGGTTTACACACCCTCTCAATGCATAACTATGGACAAGGAATTTACATGTCTTGTCTTCTTCTTCTGCGTTCGTTCTAAAACTCATGTATGATATACTCTAGATAACAGAATACGCCGTGGCACGGTTTACAGCTGGCCTGCGGTATCTCCGTCGTTCAGCCTGATACATCAGCATAGCTTCTGGATCATGTTGACCATCTATGGAACAGCAAACTCCACCCCAAATAATCCTTAGTCGTTTCTTACAATATGCATGACTGACAACAGGGGTAGCTATTCCGTGCTCACCTTATAGGCACTTACACGACATGGCACTGTATGCCTTTATCTTTGGATCAACTCTCGACCTCACTCCATTAGATTTCCATCTGTCAAGACCATGGTCTTTCTGCTTTCTCTATATCCACTCTTCTCTATGTATCCGTCTCTTCTCCATCTATACTCTTTTCTCCTTCACTCTTCTTCATGCATTACTTTCATCTCCATCTCACTCTTCTCCGTGCATCTCTCTTCTCTATCACTCCCTTCTCCATCGTTCTTTTCTCTCTCTTCTCTGTATCCTTTTTTCTCAACCTATTCTTCCCTGTGAATCTCTCTCTCTTCTCATTGCATCTCACCCATCTCTCACTACTCTATCTTTCACTTCTCCATCTCTCACTTCTCCATCTCTCACTTCTCCATCTCTCACTTCTCCATCTCTCACTTCTCCATCTCTCACTTCTCCATCTCTCACTTCTCCATCTCTCACTTCTCCATCTCTCACTTCTCCATCTTTCACTTCTCCATCTCTCACTTCTCCATCTCTCACTTCTCCATCTCTCACTTCTCCATCTCTTTTCTCCATCTACCCCTTCTTCTCTATCTATCTCTCTCCTCCATATTATATCTATCTGTTCAATCTATCCCTCTCTTACCCAAATATTCTTCTCTTCACCACCTATCCCGCTTCTCCGTCTGTGACGGAGTTAGAGACCCCCCACCTCCCATATTCCCCCTCCCATGGAAATTCCTTGGGGAGGGGTGGGGGATCACAGTGCGTTGCGAGCAGATCGAATGATCGTAACAGACGATACGTGTTTGTTTTATCTCCGCGTCGTGGATGTTGTATGTAATCAAGCCTAATATTAAAAAGTTGGAATGTGTGGACACATTATCCCTTAACGAACGCATTTTATTTTCTCCACGTGCTGAAGTCTATCGGTCTCATTAGTGACTGATCAGACTAGCCACTATGCAACTTTAGCAATTGATATGAATATATAGTGAAATTCCATTATAACAACATGGTCCGGACCCACAAAATATGTATGTAATAACAGAAATTCGCTATATACAGCACATATATAGAATAAATAATATCGGGAATTTTGAAACGTGTTGTTATATAGGGAATTGTGTTATAAAAGACTGCGCTATAGTGAGACTCCACTGTAGCGAGCTTTCCACTTGCGGAATCCTACTGTACAATTACTTTTTACACCCCTCTGAGTAGATGGCTTCTTAGACTGACAATATTGCATACCGAGGAGAGTTGGGAGGGGGTATTGTCTTCTTATCTCTTCTTCTTCTTCTGCGTTCGTTCTCAAACTCCTGCAGATTAGCAGGATAGTACGGAGAACGGAATGCGTTGTGTAATGGTTTACATCATTACTGCGATATCTGCGCCTTTCAGCCTGACACATCCAACTTCAGCATGGCTTTGGGTCTCTGACCCTATATGGGATGGGATAGCCAACTCCATCCCATACCCTCCTTAGTCGCCTTTTACGACATGCGTGAAAGGTAAACAGTGTTGCTATTCTTGCTCCTCTTTCGGGCCCCGGCAACACACGGGCGGTCTTCTTATATGAAATAAAACAATCAAAATTTCTGGATATTATCCGCATCACAGCTGACAACTAAGACACACCGCACCAAGTTATCCGGAACAAATCTTCTAATCCGCAGAAGTTTCATAGCAAATACATAAATACACAGCATTGAATCTCTGCAGACAACACTAGCATCTCAATGACAACACTGATTCCAACCTGATAACCCTTTCCGATCTTGGCTTGCTCCGGAGATTGTTGAAAATGTAAACATCGACCACACAACTTTGATAAATCCTTCATCATTTCATCTATTCTAGAATTATACCTAATATCATCACAACATTATTGCCTTTTCGTATTCGTTAATTTCGTCAATTCTAAACATTATGTATGGCACGTTTCCGGCTCGATTATTGCTGTAAGATATTATAAAATCCATAATGAGGTTATGCGCGGCATTCTCGGATGTGCAGGGGCCAGCACGGTGCAGGCTATGGATTCTTACTTGTTTATCATTCTACGGAGAATATAATTTAGTGGTGCCCAGCACGAGTTAATCTCCAAATTAACTATTGTAGAGAGCGCTCACTGCATATGGATATAGCTAAATTGTAAAAGCTAGATTATAATAGGTGCATCTAAACTATACACATCACAGTAGTAATAGCTGCATCTAAACTATACACAGCACAGTAGTAATAGCTGCATCTAAACTATACACAGCACAGTAGTAATAGCTGCATCTAAACTATACACAGCACAGTAGTAATAGCTGCATCTAAACTATACACAGCACAGTAGTAATAGCTGCATCTAAACTATACACAGCAATGTAGTAATAGCTTTATCTAAACTATACACAGCACAGTAGTAATAGCTGCATCTAAACTATACACAGCACAGTCGTAATAACTTTATCTAAACTATACACAACACATTAGTAATATCTACATATAATGAGCAAATACATCCAGAATACAGAAATCATCTTCCAACAATTAGTAACATCATAAAGTAAGCAAACACCCTCTCCTAACTGCACCACCAGTACGTGAACATCGACAGTAACATACTGGAGCACGGGTAATGAGCAGTATCACAGCATCGAGCCCGTAACATACAGGAACGCGGGTCAGGAGCATCGAACCTGTAACCTTCAGCAGTTATACATCTCCGTCACAGGCTAGTATGACAGTTCGTCAATTGAACACGTGAAACATATTTACACATAAAACCTATCGAAAACGACTATCTCTCTCTTTTAAAGTTAATACAGTGGAACCCCTCTATAGCGCATTCTCTTATAACAAATTACCCTGTATAACAACACTTTTCACAATGCCCAATTATATTTATTTTATATTGTATCAACTGCATATAGCAAACGTTTGTTATTACATACATTTTTGTAGTCTGGACTAAGTTATTATAACGGGATTCCACTATAACTGTTTGAAGCATATCCTAACATGATATGTTATAACGGGATTCCACTATAACTGTTTGAAGCATATCCTAACATGATATGTTATAACGGGATTCCACTATAACTGTTTGAAGCATATCCTAACATGATATGTTATAACGGGATTCCACTATAACTGTTTGAAGCATATCCTAACATGATATGTTATAACGGAATTCCACTATAACTGTTTGAAGCATATCCTAACATGATATGTTATAACGGGATTCCACTGTAACTGTTTGAAGCATATCCTAACATGATATGTTATAACGGGATTCCACTATAACTGTTTGAAGCATATCCTAACATGATATGTTATAACGGGATTCCACTATAACTGTTTGAAGCATATCCTAACATGATATGTTGATTTTCAATTTTTGTTTTATAAAGAGGTATAACTCACAGGATTAAGTGACTTTGTAATCGCTAGGTGAAACGGCACGACATAACCATTGTGTCCAACTACAATAAAGTTCACAAAAAAGTTGGGACTATATTATTATGTCATGAAGATTTGTTAATCACTAATGATGCACATAATAACACACACAAATCGACGTTTCGACCAAAAGGCCTTTATCAAGGCAAAAAAATTTCAAATAAAACTAAACCATTCAACAGAAAACGGACAATATTATAAGTTTTACTAGTAAGAAATAGCAATACGTTTTACCAATATTTGTCAGTAAAACAAACTAGTAAAATACACAGCGACAGTCACTATCCCCTCTGCTACGAATGATATCTGAATTTTAGCAATAATTAGTATTATATTACACATATTAAATAATATATAATTTAAAAAATTTATATAACAATATATGAATTTAGTACAAATAAAATAAAAAAATTATCCACTCAAATACCACATAAAACGAAAATTAACGAAATCTGTTTCTCTTCCACGGAAAATGACCGAAAACTGATGTCGGGTAGGGTCTAATGTCTTAAAAAATTTCTACCAGGAGTTTGAAAGAAACGAAAAGAGGAAATGAGCGTTCTTGGCATAGCAGAAAACGTAGTTGGCATAAAATTACGACATTAGCAGCCATTGGCTGTTGCTTTCGTGTGCCTCAAGAAGTATTGAGGTAAGGTGCAGACACAGTTTCTGATAACTTATTGTTTGTTAGTTATATTATTTCATCACGGCTCTATAATATTTCATCAAGGCTCTATAATATTCAACACGTTCATTTAACATTTGTTTTACAAAGTTGATCTTAAATATGAACAATTCCTCAGCACCATTATCATCATTGCAAGATGCATGTTCCACATCGATGTTTGGCCTTAATCAGGACTGCAAAAATGTCTTTCTAAAAGAAAGGGGGTGTATACCTTCTTCTTCTTCCTATAGTTCATGACGTGTAACGTTGGCTATCATACCTTTCTACAGCTTTCTGTTTAGTGTACTGCCAATCATTTCCGATACTGATGTTCTCCCATGCAACACTGCTAGGTTGTCAAGCATCTTCTCTCTTGATTTTCCCCTGTCTCTCTTGCTCTTCAACTTGCCTGATGTTACAATGTGTTCCATTATTTCTCTTCTCATCTTCTTCTTCTTCTGCGTTCGTTCTCAAACTCCTGCAGATCAGCAGAATGTAATCAAGAGAACGGAATGCGTTGTGTCATTGTTTACAGCATTGCTGCGATATCTGCGCCTTTCGGCTTCACACATTCGACTTCAGCATGGCTTTGGGTCACTGACCCTATATGGGATGGGACAGCCAACTCCATCCGATAACCTCCTTATTCGCCTCGTACGACATGCATGGAAGGTAAACAGTGTTGCTATTCTTTGTTCCCCTTTCGGGTGCCGACAACACATGGCCGCTCTTCTCATGATGTGACCAAAAAATGTGGACTGTCCCTTTCTGATGCTGGTAAGCAGCTCTCTTTTAGAAAGAACTTCTCTCAAGATGTCTTCATGACGCTTTTTATCAGTCAAGGGTTCTCAACATTCTTCTTTAACACCACATCTCTGCTGACTCAGTATGATGTTCGTCCGTCGTGATCGACGATGACCAAAAACTCAACCATAATAATAATAACAATAAATAATAAAATAATAAAGTTAATAGTGCGTTTTTAAATGACTAGCAAGTCCAATGCGCGCACAAAATGTTCTTTTACAGAATTGACAACAATAGAAGGTATCTGTGTGAGGTTGAGATGTTTTTTCTTTTCTACGTGTCCGCTTCTGTCTTGCAGTTTCTTGTCTGAATTCTTCTGCCGCTAGTGCTCCCGTTCTAATGCTGTAACGCCAAGCCGTTCTATCCTGAGCGAGGCTCTCCCAAGCGCCTACGTCAATGTTAAGATGTTTCAAGGATGACTTGAGCGTGTCTTTGAAACGCTTTTTCTGTCCACCAGCTTTTCGAAATCCTGCCTTGAGTTCTCCATAATATATTTGTTTTGGCAATCGCGAGTTCTCCATACGCACAAGATGGCCTGCCCAGCGTGCCTGCGCCTTCATAAGTATTGTGTGGATGCTTATTGAGGTTGATTTTTCCAAGACCTCGTAGTCTGGTACTTTGTCCCACCAATGGATGTTTAGTAATTTACGTAGGCAGGTAAGATGGAAATGATTTAAATTTCTTGCATGTCTAGCATACACTGTCCACGTTTCGCAGGCGTATAGTAAGGTTGGTATAACAGCAGCATGATATACTTGTAGTTTGGTGGTTGTTCTTATACCTCTTCTGTCCCATACATTTTTGCGTAATCCGCCAAATACAGCACTAGCTTTTGCCAGTCTCTTGTTAATTTCCACATCAATGTTGACATCGCGAGAGAGAGTGCTTCCAAGGTAAGTAAAATTGTCGACTACCTGCAGTTTTTCCTTATTGACGATGATGGAAGTAGCAGTATGTTGGCTATTTGATGTTGCTTGGTGCATGACTTCTGTTTTTTGTGTGTTAATAGTGAGACCAAAGTTGTTGCAGGCCTTTGAGAAGCGGTCTATGGTGCTCTGCATGTTTACGACAGAGTCAGCATACAATGCACAGTCGTCAGCATAAAGTAATTCTCTAACAGTACTAGATTTAGTTTTCCTGTTTGCTTTTAGACGACGTAAATTGAAAAGACCACCATCCGTTCTGTAATTGATCATTATGCCTGCTGTTTCATTACTATGGTGTGTTTCCGTTAACATGGCTGTAAATAACAGGCTGAAAAGAGTAGGGGCCAGCACACATCCCTGCTTTACACCATTTGTGACAGGGAATGCAGGAGATACTCCTCCGTCGCAGATAACACTAGCCATCATACCGTCATGAAATTGTCGTATCACAGTGACAAGTTTTGGGGGGCATCCGAACTTTGTAAGCACCTTCCACAGTCCTTCTCTGTTAACGGTATCGAATGCTTTAGTTAAGTCCACAAATGTTGCTAAGAGTTCACTATGTTGCTCTTGTGACTTTTCCTGAATTTGTCGTGCAGAGAATATCATATCAACTGTACCACGACCTGCACGAAAACCGCACTGACTCTCTGGGAGTAGCTCGTTTAGTAGAGAATTATTTAATCTGTTGAGTATGACACGAGCGAGAATTTTACCAGCTATAGACAAAAGTGATATGCCCCTATGATTATCGCAAGACTGTTTGGTACCTTTGACTCAGTATAATGTTCAACTTGTTATACTGAACGTCCAAGATTCACTTCCAGACATCAGGACTTGTTCTATATAACTTCTAATAACTCTCTCACTTCAACTGACAATGATTTTTTTACATCATCATCATCAAGTGCCGTCTCCGAAACGAAGGTTGGCTGCAACGGATCTCCAACATCCCCTGTCTCTTGTCTTGGTGGTTCACTCTACTAGACTGTAACATGTCCATCGTGTGATGTTACTCTCCCACTTGTATCTCTACCTACCTCTTGATCGCCTCTCTTTGACTTTACCCTCAAGTCAGTTCTTCAATAAGGTGTCATGTCTTTTAATGTGTCCAAAACATTTTATTTGCCTGATCTTTATTTCTCTTAGCAGTTCTGTCTTCATATTAAGTGTCTTTAGCACCTCTTTATTTGTTTTCTTCTCTTCCCATGATGTTCTCCCTATTCTTCTATATACCCACATCTCAAAGGCATCAATTCTGTCTTTAATTGTTTATTTAGTGTCCATGTTTCTGAGCCATACATTAATATAAAATAAATATAGTATTTTATAATTCTGATTTTTTTACATAGGATGTACTGAATCTTGTGAAATGCTGAAGTTGTCTGAGAAATTCAACATTTCTGTTTTAAAAATACATCTTCCATCTGATGTTACTAATGCTCCCAAATATTTGAATATATTGTCTTGCTTCAGACTGATCCAATCTACTTTGTTGTTACATTCTGGGGAACATTTATTCCTTGATATTACAATAACTTGAGTTTTTCCGCTACTCATCTGAACCTTTTGTTTTGACAGTATTTGCAATGACATTCACCATTTCTTGTGTGCTTCAGTTTCGTCTATCAAAACTCAAAACTGTATCATCCTCGTATTGCAATTGTATGACTGACAAAAATGTCATTGCCTTCGTGAAATTTCTAATGATCTTGGGGGTTGAGGTGGTGTTCACACGCTGTAAGGTGGGTTCGGCAATTACTAGATTTTCTTTTACATTCTTTAAGTATCAAATATCTTGTTATGTTATAGTACATATCGTGTTATGTTATTGTAGTATTAAATATCGTGTTATGTTATAGTGTACTAAATCTTAACGGACCTTAATCAACAATATAAGAAAAAGGCAATCTTCTTTTTTTTTGGCCACTTCATGAGACAGGCAGATTTTGAAAACATAGCCACAACAGGTAAAATTGAAGGCAACAGAGACAAAGGGCGACAACGTGAGAAAATATTAGACAGTTTTACAACCTGGCACGGCAAGAAAACAACAACGACTTCGATACATAATACTGTGGGCAGAGAGCTGTGGAGAGCCATGACCGCCTACGCCAGCCGGCATGGCACCTGATGATGATGATGACTAAATATCGTGTTATGATCTTAGAACGGATTTCTTGATCGGATAATGCAATATACAAATGCATAAACAAACCGAAGAAAAAAAAGTCGTTAAAACCTAAATATAGCCTGCAACGACGGAACAAGACATTACCTCTAAAGAAATAACAAATGAATGCCTGGAAGAAAGGAACAAAGGCTAATGTCATAACAAAATAAAGAACTCCCAACGACGAGGTTTTACCTTCCCCATAAATAAACACAACCACGTGTTTCCCATCAAGTAGCCCCGGGTCCGTGGGGGATGTTCCCGAATAGGTTAAACATAACCTTAGGTTAAGATCACTCATCATATAGCAAAGTTATCCTACCAAAATGTGGGTCTTGGAGAAACGAAAATATCCGATGGTATAAATAGAATTTTGTTTGTGAGCATGACAGGAAACGCCTTCGTAAATCGCGCGCATGTGCTGAGTGATTGGTTGCTGCTTGGATCGAGTTCGTCGACAGTAACTACCTATGTACAGAAAGTAAACACGACTTTATTCGTGACGTTTTTTTTTTTACTATTGTTATGATTTTCGTTGTTCACTATTTACGATCGGCGTATATACTTAGAGTCGCATGAAATAACCATGCTACTATTCTTTGCTCCCCCTCTGTAGTCCTAGCAACACATGGTCGGATACAGAGTTGGTTTCATTAGTATGAGAACCGCTGTTTGTACGTGCAGGCACCTCAATTCAGAAATACGATAAGAATATTGATCAGTCTAGGGGAAAAATTGATGATTTTAGAAAACCAATAATAAAATAACCATATTTGAAATTAGTTGCCATGGAATTGTTAGCAGTATTGATAACGCCAGTAGTAAAGATGACCTCCCTCCATACAGAAAGTAAACAAGACTTCATTTGTCCCTTCTTGATTATTGTCGTGTTTCTCATTGGTTACTATTTATATACTTGGTGTACATAACTATGCCAAAAAAGCTAAGGCCGATCAACGAAACGCACGGAAATAATCATAAACAGCCTTTCAAATCATGTTTACTTTTCTTCAGCATGGCATTGGGTCACTGACCCTATATGGGATGGGACAGCCAACTCCATCCCATAACCTCCTTAGTCGCCTTTTACGACATGCGTGGAAGGAAAACAGTGTTGCTATTCTTTGTTCCCCTTTCGGGCCCCGACAACGCAAGGGCGTACTAAAATTACTAAAACATATTTCTTAAATAGGGGTGGGCCAGGGGAGTTGGGTTATAATTTGACATACATAAGATGGGGGGGGGGTGGGGGTCCCTGAATTATTGACAAATTGTCGACAAGTGGTCAAAGATTGCCAAAACAGGGTTGACATAATAAATTTATGGACGTTGGCTCAGCTATGTAAAAATGTGAGTGGTACTCGTGGTAGAGGGCAATCTGATGTGTTGAGTTGGGCGGAGTTTATACTGGGGAAACGAGTACAATGAATTTAGTTATGTACACTTTTTTAGAATTTGTCCCAGACAAAAGGTTATAAACAGAGAATTTGTGCCGGACATAGAGATATAAGCAGAGAATTTGTCCCAGACATAGAGATATAAGCAGAGAATTTGTCCCAGACAGGAAGATATAAACAGAGAATTTGTCCCAGACATGAAGATATATGCAGAGCACTTGTCCCAGACATAAAGATATATGCAGAGCACTTGTCCCAGACATAAAGATATATGCAGAGCACTTGTCCCAGACATGAAGATATATGCAGAGCACTTGTCCCAGACATGAAGATATAAGCAGAGCACTTGTCCCAGACATGAAGATATATGCAGAGCACTTGTCCCAGACATGAAGATATATGCAGAGCACTTGCTCCAGACATGAAGATATATGCAGAGCACTTGCTCCAGACATGAAGATATATGCAGAGCACTTGCTCCAGACATGAAAATATAAGCTATGCACTTGTCCCAGACAAAAATATATCAGCAAGCAGTGGTACAGAAAAGGGCTCAAAAGGCGCTGACATTTCACTTCATTGTACTCGGTTATCACATATGTACTTCGACCCTCTGAATGAAGCGTCATGAGATTACCACTCATAACACATAGCTCATGAGTTTGTGATTTATTTTTGTGCCACAGTGACAAGCCATTAAGAAATGTCTCTCTTTGTCTTTTTCTATCCCTTCTCCCCTTGATCTTTCAGGTGGTTTACTAAATGTCCATACTAAATTTTTACAGCAGTCAATGACAAATCGGTTAAGCCGGAACAGCCAAAAGTGGTGACTCGATCGTGCCTATCGACAGAGTACTACAGGCCTTTTAACAGAATTACGGAGGTCTTCATTCGTTACTTTTCTTGATTATTCCCATGTTTTCCGTTGACCAATATTTATATGCTAGGAATCGCATGCTAAAAATAGTCATGGCTACTCCAAGTATATAAATAGTAACCAATGAAAAACTTGGCAATAATCAAAGATGTACCGAATGAAGGCCTATTTATGTTTAGCGGCTAGGTCTTCTATAACCGCCGACGGTCACGACTTGATCATGGGTAAGCTGAGTATGTCCTGAATTATACAGTCATGTGGAATCATTGGGTTACATCTTTAAAAAGTAACATTATTTGATTTTTCATGTAATTTTCATTGGTCACGTTCTGTATAATTTATGCACAGCTAATCAAATCACGGGAAAAGACAAATATTGTCACTTTTGAAGAATGATTTCTGATAGATCCACGAGCTACAGGACTGTATAATTGACGAAAGTCTCGTAAAGATTAATGTTGTTTTGTTCAGTGTGAATTACTAACAATAGATGTGTTGTATCCTTTTGTGCAATTTTTGGGAGAGTATATGGACAGGGATTGCGTAGAGGTAGGTTCTCAGAGTGGTATTTCACACCTTGAAAACTCCCCCTCTCAGGAGTGTGCAATACTTTATTAAGAAGATGCCTCCCTAATGTGACCTCCCCATTATAAGACATAAATTCTTCTTAATGACTTTGTCTGACAACCAATGAAATGGTCAAATTAGCAATTTCTTCATTTCTTCATCGTTCATTCACAAACTACCGTTGGTTCTCGCTTGAAGCAGGACAATGGGCATGCTAGATTTCCAGCAGAATTAGTCCAGAGAATGGAAATGAGTTGTCTCCGTTATATTTGCGCCAATCTCCCGACATATCCACCTTCGGTTATAAATTAGTGATTTTTAAAAAGCTTAATTTCCCATTAGCCAGTATGCCCTATATTGTAGATGGTGTTTCCACTACTCCAATATTAATTAATAGAAGACACGTTGTAGGATCTCCACAAGAGTGAGACCTCAATAAATATAGGCATGTCATCTAACCGGGAACGTGTTGTTGCATTGTAGTTGGTCAAGTGGTTAAAACAACAACTGAGGTAATCCATTGTAAAATGTCACTGTACAGGGTGTCTATAAAGTCGATGTTCACTCATTTATATTGCCAGGAAAACTGAGGGTGTAATATCAGCGTAGAGTCATACTGAAATGGATTCCATCTTACTTTGGAATAGCAGGAAATGAGAGAGCTGATCAACTGTTCAAGGGAAGGTTCTAACATGCAGCAAACATGTTGTACCAATCAGAAATCACCAAAAGAAATTCACAATTTAGAGACATGGAAAACCTAACATACATTCACAGGATAACTACAATCTGCTAAACAGACAAGAACAGGTCACAATATTTCGACTAGAACTGGCCACAATAAACACAGCCGCTATATTTACACAATATAAAAAATTGATACATCAGAAAGGTGTATATACACCCGTGTGTTTTAGGGGCCCTAAAGGGGAGCAAAGAATAGCAACACTGTTTACCTCCCATGCATGTTGTACGAGGCGACTAAGGAGGTTATGGGATTGAGCTGGCTATCCCATCCCATCTACGGTCATTGACCCAACGCCATGTTGAAGTCGGATATGTCAGGTCGAAATGCGCAGATATCGCAGCAATGCTGTAAACCATGACACAACGCATTCCGTTCTCCGGACTACATCCTGCTAATCTGCACGAATTTGAGAACGAACGCAGAAGAAGAAGAAGAAAGGTGTATACTTGATTATGACAACCGGACTTCAGAACATATCCTTCACGATTGTGCAACTAATGGCACATTGGGGTGCCCATGCTGGTCTTCTGATACGGCTATAAATGTTAAGCTCTATGGTACAAAACAAGAAATGTGAAACACTGTCCAATGTATACAAGAAATAACACTGCAGATATAAACATTACTAGCCAACAATTTATACAAGAACGCAACAGGTATAAATATTGCTAGGCAACAATTTATACAAGAAACAACACAACATATTTATATACACATTTTCTATCAAACGAAAGACAAAGAAGCTGGTACTAGGGTGTCATATGATGTGTGGGTATTTATTGGATATACGTGTGATGTCATTTGTGTGACAACATTGATGGAAAGAAGAAAAGATACTATTTATTTAAATCACGTATTGGAATATGGCTCGTAACGCGACAAGGGCATTTTGGTCGCGAGTTAAAGTTAATTCTGCAATTAATAGCTTTCTGTTAAGTCACGCTGTCATCATTATCATCAGGTGCCATGCCGGCTGGCGTAGGCAGTCATGGGTCTCCACAGCTCTCTCTACAGTAGTATGTATCAAAGCCGTTGTTGTTTCCGTGCCGTGCCAGGTTGTCAAACTGTCTAATATTTTCTCACGTTGTCGCCTTCTGTCTCTGTTGCCTTCAATTTTGCCTGTTGTGACTATGTTCTCTAAACCTGACTGTCTCATGAAGTGGCGAAAAAAAGAAGATTGCATTTTTCTTATGTTGTTGATTAAGGTCCGTTTCGCATTTGACTCTTTCAACACCTCTACGTTAGTTTTTCTGGCAGTCCATGGTATTCTCAGCATTCTTCTGTAGAACCACATCTCTGTTGCCTCTAATTTCCCAATTTACAGTCTGTTTATTGTCCAAGACTCGCACCCATATGTTAGTATAGGGGTTATAGAGAACAGGACATAGTCACGCTGTACACTATGTAATTTAAATACACGAATTTCAATGACGTCATATCGATCACACATATATCATTTCAAATTCAGTGAACAGCAATTTTTATAGACACCCTGTATTATGCATGGGTGTGGGTGAGAAGTGTGGGTGGTTGTAGAATTGAAAGGGCAAACGACGTGATAGGGCGTCGTATGATGATATATTTGTTGCCATTCAGCGTTTATTTTATTAGCTGGTTTAGAGAGTATGAAAACATAAGGAGATGACACATTAAAGATGAAGGCTAAGCGAAACGAGGGTTCTCAAAAAAATGTGTTTTTGATCTATGACATGCTGGAATATCGAACACCAGAAGTTGTGGGGAAGTAAGTCAACACGTGCAGTCTGGTATAAAAGGAACCAATGCGTTTTAACCAATATGGCACCCTTAAACCCGACGACATTAATTAACGCCTGTCCCATGTACGATTCTAATTATTCTATAGTTTCTGTTTGTTTCGTGTCACATGTTTGTGATCATTTTTTGTATATTCCTTGTTCGATTTTATTTCTCCTCTTCGGTTAATCTATATTACACATGCTAATGTGAACGTCCATATTCTTACTGTTTGTTTTCTATTGTATGTTTTAATTTTGTTTCAATTTTTGTCTTGATAAAGGCCTTTTGGTAAAACGTCGATTTGTGTGTGTTATTGTCTTTAATTATTAGCAAGACTTCATTACCTTATTCCTGGAATTACCTGTTGGTTTTCAGTTTTGCGCAGTAAGTTCGTATTATCGAACCAATGAGTGTACTGGTGAACATGGTCATAATCGCATTGTATCATGTTTTGAATATGTTCTTGTTAATCTCCTTTCTGACAGAAACGTAGATCTTCCTTAGTCATGATAGACAAACAGGACGTTGTCAAGCAAACAAGACGTTGTCAAGAGAACAGGACATTGTCAAGAGAACAGGACATTGTCAAGAGAACAGGACATTGTCAAGAGAACAAGACGTTGTCAAGCGAACAAGACGTTGTCAAGAGAACAGGACATTGTCAAGCGAACAAGGTGTTGTTAAGAGAACAGGGTGTTGTCAAGAGAACATGGAGTTGTCAAGAGAACAGGGTGTTGTCAAGAGAAGAGGGTGTTGTCAAGAGAAGAGGGTGTTGTCAAGAGAAGAGGGTGTTATCAAGAGAACAGGGAGTTTTCAAGAGAACAGGGAGTTGTCAAGAGAACAGGGAATTTTCAAGAGAACAGGGAGTTGTCAAGAGAATAGGGAGTTTTTAAGAGAACAGGGAGTTGTCAAGACATATGGAGATGCGGTGTGTCGTTATTTTATTTGCGTCAATATCGCGACTCATCCGACTTCTACGATTATCATAATTATTTTACGCAAGTAGTGTACAGTGGAATCCCGTTATAACAACTTATTCAGGACAGAAAAAAATGCGTATGTAATTACATAAATTCGCTATATACAGTACACACAATGTGCTTATTTAATTGTGTTTTTATTATTTATGTTGTGTATATGCATGTTCCTGCTTTTGCTCGAGGTAACCAGAGACCCACTGCACATCCCTGGAAAGATGGAGACTAGCTACACTGTTTTTCTATGGCTGAGGCCCATCATGCAGGCACAGCGACTCTGTACGTGCTAAGTCTTTGGTCGTGAATATTTCGTTACAAGCCTAGATACATAGAGAAGTTCGGCATAACTAGTAGGTAGTGGGTGGTGGGTAGTGGGTGGTGGGTAGTAGGTAGTGGGTGGTGGGTAATGATCGCACTGAACCCTATTTTAGCACAATAGCCTGATTCAGTGCATAGAAACTTATCCACCACTCCTTCAGATGGTATGACAATTATTTTCTACTCATAGTTGGGTAGACATTCCACATACTTTCCGGAATAACAATGTTGCTTAAGGGACGCGAGCGCATGAACCACTGAATCAGCAAGAAATCTACCAATCAAACAACCAACCAATTAATAAATAACCAAGTAGCCAACCAATCAATCAACCAACCAATAAAACAACCATCCAACCAATTAACTAGACTAGCCAACAAATCAATCAATTAACCTACAAACTAACCAACTAATTGACCAATCAACCAATCAATTATCTAACCGACCAATCAATCAACCAACCAATCAACTAACCAACCATCAAACTAAAAAAAAAATAACCAACCAATCAGTAATTCATCTGAAACTAACTCACCTTTTCTATAGTAGTAGCAGAAGTCTTCCTTTTCCCGGGATCAACATGATGGTACAAGTACGCCGTGTGTTTTTCTTTTTTACCAGAATTCAATCTAGAACTGTAATCCTGCCTGTACTCCACTCTTCTTTCAAAACTATCAAAATGGCCAACTTTCATATCGAAAAAATCTAATTTTTTCCACAGTTTCTTGTGGCATTCGGAATTTGAAATTTGAAATTCGATGAGATTAGTACCGGAATTATGTGACACAAGCTATTTGTTCTGTAATAAGCAGTAAATTTAATATCTCCTACCTACTTCTACTTGGGTACAGGTAGTTAGGTTAACTTCCACGCGGCCTAATAAACGAAAATATTATAATAAAAATATTGTAGAATCACTAGTTCGCACTTCTTTTTTACTATATATATATTATACTATATATATATATATATATATATATATATATATATATATATATATATATATATATATATATATATATATATATATATATATATATATATATATATATATATATATATATATATATATATATATATATATATATATAGTGTATATCACTGTATAACTCATTCTCTTATAACAAATTTCCCGCTATAACAACACTTTTCAAAATCTCAAATTATATTTACTCTATATTGGTTTATAATGTTTATAGCGAAATTCTGTTCTTACGAACATAATTTGTCTGTACAAACTAAGTTGTTATAATGGGATTCCACTGTATTGTATATATGTCTATATA
>CM067306.1:61077474-61084974 GCA_034231615.1 Meghimatium bilineatum
TATATATATATATATATAGTATATATATATATATATATATATATATATATATATATATATATATATATATATATATATATATATATATATATTATATAATATATATATATATATATATATATATATATATATATATATATATATATATATATATATATATATATACACGCACACATTATCGCCAACACCATGTAAAGCTAAAGCTATACCTGATTAGAGCAAGTATAATTTCAGTAAGAATTTACGGCTATCAAACATGGACAGTTAAGAAGTCAAGTAAAGTGATGTGCTACCTTCGAAATGAGATGTTACGAGATGATTTCGAGAATATAATGAATAGATAAACAAATGAACCAAAAAGTGTGAAAAATAGAAAATGTCGAAGGTGGTTCGCTCGAAACAAAATCCTTTATTGTTGATTAGAAATTAACATCATAGAACACGGGATATTCCTATAAGTGCTTCGCTCTCCGTTCCATCAGCCATTTGAATGTATATACACATATGGTATATAGATGCAATGTCCCAGTCAGGTGTTGATTACGTGATCTTCGGTTCTTTCCAAAAAAAGAGTATATTTTCTTCTCTCTCTCTAATCACTTCCATTTCTGTCATTTTTCTCTAATCCCTTCCATTTCTGTCATTTTTCTCTAATCACTTCCATTTCTGTCATTTTTCTCTCTTCTCTAATCACTTCCATTTCTGTCATTCTTCTCTAATCACTTCCATTTCTGTCATCTTTTGTAGGTTTACAGTCTCATTGTCAACCATGCTTGTTATTTTCTAGCGTCATAAAGTGCACGATTACTGATCAATGAGAACATTCGATCAACCAGATATGGATGGATAGATGGATGGATGGATAGATGAATAGATGGATAGTTGGATGATGGATGGACGGATGGATAGATGGATGGACGAACGGACGGATGGATAGATGGATGGATGGATAGATAGATGGATAGATAGATAGATGGATAGATAGATGGATGTATGTATAGATGGATGGATAGATGGATGGATGGATGTATAGATGGATGGATGTATAGATGGATGGATGGATGGATGGATGGATGGATGGATAGATAGATGAATGGATGAATAGATGGATGGATGGATAGATGAATAGATGGATAGTTGGATGGATGGATGGACGGACGGACGGACGTATGGATATATGGACGGATGGATAGATGGATAGATAGATGGATGGATGTATAGATGGATGGATAGATGGATGGATGGATAGATGGATGGATGGATAGATGGATGGATAGATAAATGGATGGATAATGGATGGATAGATAGATAGACGAATGGATGGATATTTAGATGGATTGATGGATGGATGGATGGATGGATGGATAGATGGATGGATAGATTGATCGATAGATGGATGGATAGATGGATGGATAGATGGAAAGATAGATAGATGGATGGATGGATGAATGGATAGATGGATAGATAGATAGATGGATGGATGGATGGATGGATGGATAGATAGATGGATGGATAGATGGAAAGATAGATGGATGGATGGATGGATAGATATATGGATGAATATATGGATGGATAGATGGAGGGACGGATGGATGGACGGATGATGGATGAACAGAGCAATAGATAGATGGATAGAGTGATAGATAGATTAACAAACTAATAGATAGATGAACATAATGATAGATTGAAGAATAGAAAGATTGATAGAAAGACTGAATTGTAGTCTTGCGCAAGCTAATCCATCCACAAATCCTCCTTAGTCGCTGTCTACGACATGGATGATAGGTCACGATGTTGTTATTCTATATTCCCTTTATGAACCCTTGAAACTCACGGTTGCTATGACGATCTAAGATCTGCTAATAAACATTCCTAGAATTAAACCTATCTAAACCACCAATTATAAACCTATCTAAACCACCAATTATAAACCTATCCAAACCACCAATTATAAACCTATCCAAACCACCAATTATAAACCTATCTAAACCACCAATTATAAACCTATCTAAACCACCAATTATAAACCTATCCAAACCACCAATTATAAACCTATCTAAACCACCAATTATAAACCTATCCAAACCACCAATTATAAACCTATCCAAACCACCAATTATAAACCTATCTAAACACGAATTATAAACCTATCTAAACCACCAATTATAAACCTATCCAAACCACCAATTATAAACCTATCTAAACCACCAATTATAAACCTATCCAAACCACCAATTATAAACCTATCTAAACCATCAATTATAAACCTATCTAAACCACCATTGATAAACCTATCTAAACAACCAATTATAAACCTATCTAAACCACCAATTATAAACCTATTAAAACCACCAATTATAAACCTATCTAAACCACCATTGATAAACCTATCTAAACCACCAATTATAATCCTATCTAAACCACCAATTATAAACCTATCTAAACCTCCAATTATAAACCTATCTAAACCACCATTGATAACCTATCAACACTGCCAATGATAAACCTATCTAAACCGCCAATGATAAACCTATCTAAAACACCAATTATAAACCTATCTAAACCGCCAATGATAAACCTATCTAAAACACCATTGATAAACCTATCTAAACCGCCAATGATAAACCTATCTAAAACACCAATTATAAACCTATCTAAACCACTAATGATAAACATATCTAAACATTCACATTACACATCAATAAACAATCGATCGATAATTATTTCGAGTTTACTTCGAAATGTAGTTCCTGTCGAAATTCGGATGTTTTCTTTCTACGAATCTTTTCTTCCACAGAAAGAAAACACAAGGAACCTGGTCCCAACTACTGCTGTAACCACTTTTCTGTAAAATGAAATGAACAGGTTTGCTGTGGAATTGAAAACTTAAACATAACAACAAATCAAATAAAGTGAAGGCTTATACTAATAGAATCTTGCGATTAAGTGAACTCACTGATTAGACAGAGAATTTTAGGGTATAATTCTTTTCTATTGGACAGATAATCGAAAAATTGAACTTACTGCGCAAACCTGAAATCCAACAGATAGATCCAGGAAAAGGGTAATAAAGTTTCGCTGATACTAGATAATACACATAATGGCACACACAAATCGACGTTTCGACCAAAAGGCCGACAGATAGAATGCCGTATACCAGGTGTTGGCCAACTACTACGGGTGGGGCGGACTCTAATAGTTGGTCCAAAATTACTCGGCCCACAGTTCTTAAATTAAAAATAGTAATTACTGACCCGTGGAGTCTAAAAAAAAGGAAACCATATGCGTGCTTCGAACCTGGTCTAGAAACACATGACTTTAAGAAAATGTTTAACTTTTGTTTGCATCTAAATATAGATGTATTTACCATGTGTATTTACCATGTGTATTTACCTTGTGTATTTACCATGTGTATTTACCATGTGTATTTACCTTGTGTATTTACCATGTGTATTTACCATGTGTATTTACCATGTGTATTTACCTTGTGTATTTACCATGTATATTTACCATGTGTATTTACCATGTTTATTTAAGCTCTCATAGTAGTTGTTTTTTTCCGTCCGGTCTGCGACCAACTGTGTATTTCTGTATATCTGTTTTGATTTGTTGGTATTCTGTTGGCATTCATTAGCTATATGTCTGAACTACTCCCTCGATAGCATTAACCATTATCCAATTTCGAACACAGCACATACCCCAGACTGCTGGCTATACAAACACCACCAGGAAACTATTGACCATCACTTCTTCAAATCTACATCGCTGGAAGAATATTCTTCAAGACCAGAAAAATATAAGACAATTTATGGAATAAAACAAAAATTGATAAACACCAGCAGGTATTATTACATTGCATTGGGCTAAAAGGCAAAAGCCAAGGAGCCGCTGTATCACTGAAGACGAAGAAGAAAAACCACCTTTATTTGTATAACTTATTCAGGACATAATCATTTGTTTGGCTGTTGTGACTTTCTAGGCAATAATTTTACATTAAGCAGGTTGCCATTACGTAGCGTCAGGTATTACACACACACATACACACACGCACGCGCAAGCACATATATATATTCAGAAGTACGGTCTTGGGGCAGCGAACACCCACCACCAACACCTCCTTATTATCCTTCTTCGACATGTATGGCAGGTTATAGTGTTACTATTTGTTTGCTTCTCTTTTGTCCTGTGTACAAGGACTATATAAAGAACTCACAGAAAGTCTTTCAAATAGACCAAGATACATGGGAAGAACTTGCACAAAACAAATATACATGGCATTCCACACAGTCACAAAGGACGCATCATCTTGTGAAAAGAAGAGAAATGCAGCAGCTCAACAACGGAGAGTAGGTAGAAAGTCACGGATAGACCAAATCCTTCTCAAGTGGTCATTCCACGCTCAAACTGGCCAAGGACAATTGCGACGTAAATAGGGCTTATCAGAAATCTACGAACTATTAGGCATGGTCATAATTCTAAATGAATTTTCAAAAGTAGATGTAACAAATGATGCTGATTATCATCATCATCATGTGATGGAAGAAGATCAATTTTTACTTCCCTATCAGACACTGAAATCGACGTGCATTACTGTTTTCATCTATGATGTGCCGATGTTAGTTTCTAGTTCTCTTATTGGATATTATAATAATAATAAAATCCATTATCCGTCAGGATCGTAGGAGTGTCACAATGGGTACATCTGCACAAGAAGCTCCACTGACATCTCCGCCATTCCGAGTAGTACAGACAAATCATGTCCAGACCATCCACAATGCTATCATTATCAATCCAGGACTTTCTTTGGCCGGCTTTTCTCCTTGTATTTTCGACTGTCTATTACAAAATAATTTTACAAAGTGAATCATATCTAGTTAGATGTCCAAGCCAAGAACATTTACGCGTTTCCCCACCGCTTCTTCTTCTTCTTCTGCCTTGTTCTCAAACTCCTGCAGATTAGCAGGATGTAGTCCGCAGAATGGAATGCGTTGTGTCATGGTTTACAGCATTCCTGCGATATCTGCGCTTTTCGACCTGACACATCCGACTTCAGCATAGCTTTGGGTCACTGACCCTATATGAGATGGATCAGTCAACTCCATCCCATAACCTCCTTAGTCGCCTCTTACGACATGCATGGAAGTTAAACTGTGTTGCTATTCTTTGCTCCCCTTTCGGACTCCGGCGATACACGGACGCCACCACCGCTAACAGCGATTCTTGATAACCTCAAGTTTGGATACACGGTGTCGGTTCCAATAATGTTTGAAAAGCAAACTTGCAATTAAACGATTTCTACAACATCAGCACTCCTGATGTGCGATCAACTCAACACAAGAGTAGAAGTGCTATTTATGAATGCCAAGGTCCTACACGTTCTTATTTTCTACACGTGCTTATATATCTCTCTTTCCATCTCTCCATCCAGAGAATCCTCAGCGATCAACAAAGGAATGCAAACAAATGTTCCTCCTCCTAAAATGTCCCCATCCCGCTTTTTTCAAAACCCACCTTGCTACACACGAGAGCTTAACTACCGAAACAAGCGCAGGCAGAGTGAAATGTACGAGCTGTACCAGGTTTGAGTGAGGTCAAGATGGCGCCTAGCTGCTCACCCACATTTCTATCACTATAGCAATCTAGAGAGGCATATTTCGACGTAAATGGGGGGGGGGGGGACTGTGTGACTTGGATGAGCAGATAATTAGCGGTCAAGTTTGAGTTTATATCCATAAAACTATAGAGCCGCCAAGTCTGTCCAGACGAAGTCCACATCAAACTAGCATATTAGTCGCTCTGTGTTTTGCTAGGAATCTCGTTTAGCGATCATGTTTCAGCAGCATTTGTCAAGCCATCCTGATATTTGTAATCTTATTGTTTTCATCGATTTCTCCAATCATTTATTTCTGTTTATTTAAATGAAGGATTGATTCTAGACATGCAATAGGTATTGATTCTCCGGCCTGTAAGAGTGATTTATTTTCTGATGACATTCAGTCTTTCTCATGGCATTCAGTTTTTCTCATGACATTCAAGTCTTTCTCGTGACATTCAGTCTTCCCGGATTAATCCGGTACCCATTTAAGGTTGGGTCGACCCGGGAGCCGTTGCGATCTGAAAAACATTTCTGCTTCAACTTGGGAATAAACCCAGGACCATTCATATGCGAAGCCAGTGTACTAACCACTGCGCTACGAGGCTCCCATTGATAGTGAGCTGATGTCAATGTGTAGTTTTCTTCGTCGTCGTATATGATGCGTAGGTTGTCTGCGAAAAACAGTTCATTGAGTTCGTTGTTAAATTCTCTTATCATTCTCTGTTTTTCTTCTTTTCTGTGCTGTTATATATCTCATTTTGTGTTTCTTTTATAATTCTGTCTATGTAGATGTTGAATAGAATAGACGACAGCAAACATCCTTGTCTAACTCCTATTTTTGTTGTGAATGATTCTGATACTCCATCTGCTGTTCTCACCTTGCTTCGGTTATTTTTGTAAACTACTTTGATTTTGTGTAGTAGTTGTCTCTTGATTACGTATATTTCTAGCGCTTCCCATAGTTATTCTCTGTTAATTATTTCGTATGTTTTTTCGTGATCGACAAAGATTATGTTTTTTGTCATTTTCAATAACTTTTTCGCTTAGTTGTCTAAGGTTAAACTACACATGTACATCCTGTTCCTCCTCTGAAACCAGACTGGCCTGGACTTATTTGTTGTTCTATTATGTGTCTTGTCTTTGTTCTAGTATTTTAGCATATAGTTTCCCAGTGTGGTTGAGTAGTCAGATACCGCGATAAGTTTCACATTCTCTTTTTTTTTATCTTTCTTTTCTATATTGGAACTATAATTTAATTTTGTCAGTCATATGGGACTGTTTTCTTTTCTTGCTATCAAAAATATGTGAAATGCTACATGTTGTTAAGAGCTACCAGCTCACAGCTGAAAGAATTATTTCATCATCATCAGCATCATTCTATCCAAGTAGTACAGCTTCTGTTGAAAACAATGCACTCCGTTAAGAATTACACACATTCCGGCTATTAAATAAAATCTAAAGAAACTTCAGCATTAAATAAAAAAGAGTTACAGTGATTATATTGCAGGTAATTAGTGTAGAGAAACATCCAACAAACAAAACTGTATTATCTCTAATTTCTAGATTCCTTTCCGTGTTGTGTGTCATTCTAAACTTTATGACATCCACAAAAGTATAAAAGAATTCCGTATATTACTTCAAGAATTTGTGGAATATTTTTCACATCCTCCCCCTCGTCTTGTCAATAATGTACATGAAGAATGCACGTACACATACTTATTTAATCATGTTAAAAAAATCATACCTCCTTTACCCAAAAATAATATTAGTAGTAGTAGTAGTAGTAGCAACAGTAGTAGTAGTAGTTGTAGTAGTAGTTTTAGTAGTAGTAGTAGCAGTGGTGGTAAGGCAATGGTAGTGGATGTAGTAGTATTAGTAGATGTAGTGGTAGTAATGTAGTAATA
>CM067306.1:61087474-61272474 GCA_034231615.1 Meghimatium bilineatum
TGCGATATATGCGCCTTTCGGCTTGACACATCCGACTTCAGCATGACTTTGGGTCACTGACCCTATACGGGATGGGACAGCCAACTCTATCCCATAACCTCCTTAGTCGCCTTTTAAGCTTTTGACGTAAGCTTTTGTGAACCCCCATCCCCTTTGTCAATAACTAACTTTTTCCGATCTCCCCCTTTCCCCTCTCACCACAAACTATTAACGTAGTATGGACAGATAAATTACTGCCTAAACGAAACCAACAAAAACACAAACACTTTTAGTAGTAGTCGGTTTTTTAACCATTGACCATCGCCAAATATAACGTCCGGTCTCATTACTAATCATCTATCTAATAAGACGACTTTGATTTTTCCCGAGATTTTCATTGGTTGTCGACCGACAGTATACACATTTTGTAGCCAATAAAAACCCCGAAAAAGTCACATTCGTCATGTTAGAAGACTGATTTTTTTTTTAAAATGAGCGAACTGGTGTAATATGGTCAAAATTTACGCATGCGCTAGAGCTAACAAACATATAAAAACCTATTAGGTTCCGCGAGTAATTTTCCTTAGTTCTACAGTTAACAATTGCGCCAGACGCCAAAAGATACACTCGCCCCGTGTTATTTATGGCATTAGAGTGCAAATAGTGTACTCGCCCAGAAAAATATTCTTGCTGTAATAAGGAACTTACCGCTATAGATGGCTGGCACGATGCCTCAAGGAATTCTAGATGTTGTATTGTTGGCAAGATTACGTTAGCAGTGTTGTAATAACTAAAGTTATTATACTTCATGTCGCACCAATATGTTGCCGGGATCTGATAGGGGAGCAAAGAATAGCAACACTGTTTACCTTCAATGCATGTTGTAAGAGACGACTAAAGAGGTTATGGGATGGAGTTGGCTGTCTCATCCCACATAGGGTCAGTGACCCAAAGCCATGCTGAAATTGGATGTGTCAGGCCGAAAGGTGCAGATATCGCAGCAATGATGTAAACCATGACACAACAGGCATTCTGTTCTCCGGACTACATCCTGCTAATATGCAGGAGTTTTAGAATCAACGCAGAAGAAGAAGAAAAATACTTTATGTCGACAACTCAACTGACATGCAGCTCTGATGCCTCAGAATAATCTTTCAATATTCTACTGAATTTTACTTCCATACATCAAATATCAAATCTCTTCTCCCCCACACACCCGCACCCCACACAGCCACACCCCCACCACACACACACGCATACATCCACATAATTTCATTATTTTTTTTCAATGGTCCCCTAGAATACACGGTGATTCTCTGGAGGGCGGTACGTTTTAAGATGAGAACCACTAATGTATAGAAAACACGGCGATTCTCTGGAGGTCGGTGCGTTTTAATATGAGAACCACTAATGTATAGAAAACACGGCAATTCTCTGGAGGTCGGTGCGTTTTAATATGAGAACTACGAATGTATATAAATTATGATATAATTCACTAATCTGCGGTCTTCTAGATGAATCCTTGAACTTCTGCTAACACAAGAATTGCACAATATCCTGGTTTCAGAAATGTTGTTTACCTACACGCCCACAGAACGTGCTGACTGGAAGTGAGTACATGAGTTTCCGAAGAGACGTTTACACGCGCGGTTAATGTGTAGTGGGAGACTTATACGGTTGGAAAATATAACTGCATGTGTCAGTGTCTGCGTGTGTGTATGTAAGCGTGTGTGTATGTCCGTGTATATATGTGTATGCATGCAGCTGAACAGCGTAGAGTGGCTAATATTATATTACAGGATATTGGGGGGTTTTTTATTACAGAGTATTAGGGTTTTTTTTTAATTACAGAGTATTGTGGGTGTTTTTTATTACAGAGTTTTGGGGGTTTTTTATTACAGAGTATTGGGTGTTTTTTTTATTACAGAGTATTGGGGTTTTTTTTTATTACAGAGTTTTGGGGGTTTTTTATTACAGAGTATTGGGTGTTTTTTTTATTACAGAGTATTGGGGGTTTTTTATTACAGAGTATTGGGATTTTTTTTAGAACAAACCGGTTGTACTTATTTATCTTGGTTACCTTTGTATTCAGAATTTTAACAGTTGTTTCCCTTTAAATTCTTTTCCCTGTATTTCGATTGATCCCTAAAACTTTAACCGCTATACATAATGTAATATGTACGATATTTTGCATGTATTTACATTAGTAACAACAACCTGTACCCAAAAAATTGTGTAAATAAAAATTGTTGGTGCATTTGTAAAAAGTATATTTTCTTATTTAATCTCACTTTAGTTGGTTTTATCAAATGGAATATTTAGTATTGTTACCATTTTAGGCAACACATGCAGAGAGCAATATCACCGACTCAGAACAAGATAACTCAGAGCAACTAAACAATGAACTAAATGAACTGCTTTTACAGACGACCATATACGAAAACGAAGAACAACTACAAAATCATGTTAACTCACTATCTGCAACATGTAGAAAATACAACATGAAGATCAATACATAAAAGACGGAATCTATGAAAATATGCAGAACACCAAGCCCACTAAACATACAGATAGACAATATAGGAGTAAAACAAGTAACAGAGTTCAAATATCTCGGTAGTATTTTTACAGAAAATGGAAGTCTCGATAAAGAAATAGAGATGAGATGTCAGAAGGCAAATACCAGCTGTCACCACTACTTCTTCACCCCAAGATCGAGATGGAAGTTAAGAGACAAATGATCTACAGTATATTCCTACCACCACTGTGTTACCAGTGCCACACCTGGTCTCTCTAATCTTCACATTACAGAAAGATAGTGGCATGTGAGATGAAATGCTTGAGGGTCACCGGTAATATCAATATCGGTACTATTAATATTATCGATACATTACAAAATAAACATATCAGGGAAAGTATAGGTATAATACTTTGTACAGAATACATAGAAAGGCAGCAGATCAAGTAGTTTGGCCACATTATGAGGATGCATCACGACAAGTTACTAGTACAGGCATATAACCAAATGAGATCAGGGTTCAAACCCAAAGGAATACCACGGAAAAGATGGACAGAAAACGTCAGTGACATCCTGAACAAACACGGTCATAGCACAGTCGAGGCCACACATCTGGCTTTAGAACGCACGCTCGAGTTCCAATCACCGCTACGCTTAACGGCAAGAGTGGATCACAAACCACATGGGGAAAGACAATAGACAATTTTAGTTTACATATGTATTCAGTTTTTGTCCAAATAAGCTCCTTGCACTCCAAACAGACATTATAGAGAAATAGGTAGACATGACTCAACCGACATCAGCACAGCTTATAGTTGAAATTGACCTTATATGGGATAGGGTAACCAATTCCATCCGCCAAACCTCACCTCTTACTACCTACCTGGCACGTAACAGTCTCGTTATTCCTTACTCCACTTTCAAAACCCGCACAACATTGGAAGGACAAGGTGATAGTTTACCATCTTCGTGACACTTATAGGAATCAATGACACCACCGGTATTTCAGATTGACACAACAGATCTGATTACCTGTAGCGTCAACTATATGACACCTCAACACATGTTGCAGATCTCCTCAGGTAAAACCAGAGGTGTATGGCTCAGTAAACATTGAGATGTATGACTCAGATAAACATAGAGGTGTGTGGCTCAGATAAAAACATAGCAATGTATGGCTCAGGTAAACACAAAGGTGTATTGCTCAGGTAAATACAGAGGTATATTGCTAAGGTAAATATAGAGGTGTATGGCTCATGCAAACACAAAGGTGTATGGCTCAGGTAAACATAGAGGTATATGGCTCAGGTAAAGACAGACGTCTATGGGTCAGATAAACACATAGGTGTATCGATAAGACAGAGGCTACGATCTGTCTTCTTTTTAGGCTTAAAAAAGTACCTCGTTTGACGAGGTACACTGCTTTCAACCTCATGCGTTAATACAGTTTAGTTATATCAGAGCTTTAGCAATTAAACAATAGTGGTAATTCAGTGTTCACGAACATTTTTGTTTCTAAGTCTGACACCTTTCACAAAAAACTTGTAGGACAAGATAGGTAGCCTAATACTGACTGTTTCCCTTGACAGGGCTCTTACTGCATGCATCCATCGTATCATTCAGTACTATTTTGATTTTATTGTCATTCCATCTTTTTTATCATTTTCACTCTATCCTTTCTTTTACTTTCTCCATACGCTTTGCTCTCCTTATCTTGCCACTTTTGTCTTCCTATCTTTTACCTTGTCATGTTTATGTACTGGTGCTTCTCCCATATTCCCCTCATCTCTCTCCTTCTTACCACCATCATATGTATGTCTCTAGCTATGTTAGTGTATGTGGTCTTTTGTTTGTCTTGATGAAGACTTTGTAGTCAAAACGTCGTCTGTCACTGTATATCTATGCTAGGTTGTTTTATTGACATATTAAAGGTAACACTTGTGCTTATTTCTGCTCATTTTGATATTTAACTTGTGTTACCCAAGCCCCCTCCCCAATTTCCAGTTTCGGGTTATTACCGGACAGTGGAGCCGTATCTCCTGATCTCCATGGAAAGAGTTGCTAACTATTAAGTATAGTAGCAATACACAGCGTAAAATGTATTGTTTAATTATACCCATGTATAGACAATGTAAAAGTATAGTTTAAATACACCCACGTTAAGACAATCTAAAGTATAGTTAAAATATACTCACGTTTAGACAATGTAAAAGTATAATTTAAATACATCCATATTTAGACAATGTAAAAATATAATTTAAATACATCCACATTTAGACAATGTAAAAGTATAATTTAAATACATCCATATTTAGACAATGTAAAAGTGTAATTTAAATACATCCATATTTAGACAATGTAAAAGTATAATTTAAATACATCCATATTTAGACAATGTAAAAATATAATTTAAATACATCCACGTTTAGACAATGTAAAAATATAATTTAAATACATCCATATTTAGACAATGTAAAAGTGTAATTTAAATACATCCATATTTAGACAATGTAAAAGTATAATTTAAATACATCCATATTTAGACAATGTAAAAATATAATTTAAATACATCCATATTTAGACAATGTAAAAATATAATTTAAATACATCCATGTCTAGACAATGTAAAAGTATAATTTAAATACATCCACATTTGGACAATGTAAAAGTATAATTTAAATACATCCACATTTAGACAATGTAAAAGTATAGTTTAACTTCATCCATGTAAATATTGTTTGAATGAGCTCAATAAACCTATTGCTCAAATAAACAGCAAACAAGTAGTATTTAGATATTAAACGGAAGTAAACCTGGTGTCTTTTCTGTCACAGACGCGCATTGCACAACCTCCTCGACCACAGAGGAGAACGAAAAAATATTATTGTATAAACAGACATTTAAAATTAATGTTAAAATAAACAGCAGAAAATATTGTGTAAATAAGAAAAACACAATTATATTTAAGTTAACGATCGACATTATAAAAAAGTAGTGTTTTTAAAGACAGCGTACAACTGTTGTTAAAATAGACAGCAGAAGATACCGTGTAAATAAGTAAAACACAATTTTTGTTTAGATAGACAAAATATTGTTTAAAAAAATTGCTGACGGATCAATAACAGGTTTAAAGCAAATAAAAACCAAATATTTCTGCCAATTCAAGATAGACAACACAGGAAAACCAGCTAGAGAAAACGCCTGCGTCAAGAAATGGACAAGTTTACGCAAACCTGTTGCGAATTTACAACATATGCATTAGTGGTAAACAGGAGCAGATAATTCTTACCTTTGATTTGGAAATAAGGTTCATAAATGACACGTATAGTTTTGTGAGGAAATATCACGAAATAAAAGGTTGTTATCTCCCGTTGTTTCCGTTTGTGTCATGGGTATGTTTGGTATATCACACAGGCACATGTGTTTGTAGATTCCACTTTCCACTCAATGTTTGAATGTTCTACTCGAAGTTTCCTGTTTGCGAAAGAATCCACAGGTCTTCTATAGAACGAGGCGGAATTGGGTGCTTAAAAATAGCTGTGTGTGAGATATAACAGTTGGGTATGTATTTAGATTCAGTTTTGGGCGGGTTATCTGTGTGGTTACTTTGAGTGTGTGTAACTTGGCCGTGCGCGTGAAGATAAGTTTAAATGTGTGAGAATTAATTCAGAGTTATAGGGCTAGTGAAGGGCTGGTGTATTTTTTATGAGTGTTTTCGTTTCACGTCGTCAGTGGGATGTTGAGTCAGAAAGGAGAGCAGGGAGTAGTAACACTGCCATCTGTCACATGTTAGAGAGGGATATATCAACCATGTCATCTGTCACGTATATTAGAGGCGGTTATAGTAACCCTGTCATCTGTCACTTACGTCAGAGGCGGATAAGAATGGAAGGCTTGGTACTGGTTTTACCATTTCCTGCACACTATTTTATCATTTACCTTGCTCTCTTTCTAATTTTTCCTCTTATGTTTCTGAATTTGTCTTTCTTATTTTCTCTCTTCCTCTTATCTATTTGGATTTGTTTACCTTTATTTTTCGCTTCTTCGTGTCCATTTCCTATTACCTATCTCATTTCTTTCATTCATTTTACTTTTGCGCTGAAGTTAGCGCATGGGGCATAGGTCAGATCTTTCAAATTCTGTCTGTTTAAAGCTATTCTGTGCAGTTCTTGAATAGTATGAATATTGGTTGTTTTACTTTCTCTAAGTATTGTTCTTCTGAGTGTTTCTTTTGGTCTACCTCTTGCTCTTTTTGGACACAAAATAATTCGTTTGAATGAAAAAAGAATTGTTATCTCATACTTGATCTTAATATATATTTTTACCTTCACGTAGCTATTGGAATACTAAATTACATATCTTGAGGTAGCCGGATTACTAGAATTGCGACCTCTGCTATTTTTGTTCAATGGCTGTAAATCTCTGATATAACCAAACGTAACTAAAGTCCATTGTCCATGTCAAAAGGGTACCGAATCTCCAGAACATACTATGCAGACATTTCCACTCTTTAGAGACTTGAGGACTAAAACCTGATCCAAAAGAGACAGATCTTCTTCTTCTTCTTCTTCTGCGTTCGTTCTCAAACTCCTGCAGATCAGCAGGATGTAGTCTGGAGAAAGGAATGCGTTGTATCGTGGTTTACAGCATTGCTGCGATATCTGCGCCTTTTGGTATGACACATCCGACTTCAGCATGGCTTTGGGTCACTGACCCTATATGGGATGGGACAGCCAACTCCATCCCATAACCTCCTTAGTCGCCTCGTACGACATGCATGGAAGGTAAACAGTGTTACTATTCTTTGCTCCCCTTTCGGGCCCCGACAACACAAGGGCGATATCTGATAGTAGAGCTGGAGGACTACCGCGTGGGCCTCCTGCTGACGAATGAATTCATAGAAGTTGCACTGATTCCTGCTTATACTTCTGAGTATAGGAAACTGATTGCAGAAGAACTAATGTCCACGGTTTAAATTGGCGTACCTCACTATAAGAGGTACCTTTCTACTTAACCCAAAAGAATGGTCTTCCTCCCTTTTCTCCTTCAATTGTTATTTGTGTGTTTCTATTTCAAAGCCGTTGTCTGTTATCACGATGAAGGCGTCTTAGTAGAAGCGTCGACTGCGTTGTCGTGTTCGCTAGTATGATGTGTTTGCAAATATTGGCAACACTTGTGCCTATCTCCATTTTTTCATATCTTCCTCGTGTTGTCGTAAACCTCAGATTTTCATTTATCAGACACCAATAATACCGTGTTTTTTATATCAATTATATTATTGAAATTAACAAACATTTTCTAAAAATGTAACCAAATGAATAAATTTTTTCGCCCTTTTTCTATTTAAAATATCTTAGGAATGTGGGATTTTTGGACATAATTGATCCAGGGGGATTCCAAATTTTTTGACAGTTATCGATAATCGTCGGTGGGGGGGGGGGGGGGGGGGGAATGGCAAATAATTGTTGAAATTATTAATTTATGAACATTCCATGCACTCTACATCAATTCTTCTCAACCTTCTCGTCGCATGTCTACAGGTCAGCAAAAGCCTCTCCGTGTAAACTTATTTATTGCGTATATAGGATTTAAGATCAACGCCTTCGAGCTGAAATGCTACAGAAAGATACTTAGAATATCATGGAAGGATAAAATCAGAAACTCAGATATTATAAACACATTGAATATTCCAGAGTGTTGGTTACTAAACACAATAACAAAAAGAAAACTACGCCTGTTTGGTCATATAAAGAGACATAACTGTTTAGAAAGACAAATAATGGAGGGAGGAGTACCTGGGAAGAGGAGAAGGGGCAGACCAAGAAGACGATGGACTGACGACATTAAAGATAATATGAATACATCGCTAGAAAATGCAAGCCACATCGCCCAAGACAGAGAGAGGTTCAGAGAGTTCATTGGGAAGACAACGTTCTGGAAGGAATACGTCACATGACACACACATACGTCACATGATGCACACATACGTCACATGACACATATAGGATTTGCTTGGACTAGGCCCTGATCTATTAAAAAAAAAATTTGACCGGGCCATGATCTTACAATGGTTGAGAACCGTTTCTCTAAACGTTTACATTAAAACTAAGGAGACTTTGTGCTTTTGTCAGAACATGGGTTACTATATTGGATTTTTAAAGGCCAAATTCGACAAATTAATAAATATGGCAACCCTGGTCAGAACGGGTTGTATGAGCTGTCCAGAACTACATGTTGACGGAGTACTGCATCATCAGTATTATCATCATCATCATCATTATCACATGTCCAGATGTGCATATGTTGTTGTTGTTGTTGTTATTGTTGTTGTTGTTATTGTTGTTGTTGTTATTGTTGTTGTTGTTATTGTTGTTATTGTTGTTGTTGTTATCGATATGCAAATGCTACTGAAAAGTTAAACTATTTCCAACACAATGTCATTCTTAAGAAAGTGCAGGACTTCTGAAGTTGACTTAGTGATTCATTCAGTGACTTAGTGTAAAATTAACTTAGTGATTTATTCAGTGACTTAGCGTGAAGTTGACTTAGATTTATTCAGTGAGTTAGTGTAAAGTTGACTTAGTGATTCATTCAGTGAGTTAGTGTAAAGTTGACTTAGTGATTTATTCAGTGAGTTAGTGGTTGCTTCAGCGTATCTGCAAATGTTTTAGATTTCTATGTGCATATTAATTTAGCAATATCCCGTGTTAGGCCTGGGACCTGAAAGAAGGGAGCACAGAATAACAACAGCGTTATATATCACACATATCGTATGATACGACTAAGGAGGGTTAGAGGTGAAACGGGCTGTCCCGTCCAACAGAGGGTGAAAGTGACTGAGAAGCCATGCTGAACTTGGATGTGTCAGGCAGAAAGACGCTAATATCACAACCTAGCTGTAAACCATGACACAAGACATTCCGTTTGCCGAGGTGCATTCTGCTAATCTGCAGGAGTTTGAGAATGAACGCAGAAAAAAATTATAGTAAACAAAAAAATACCAAAAATTATGCAAATAAAGTAAAAATTAAAAAGTAAAGTTACCCATAGCATTTATTAATGCCGTAGAGGTGTGAGATGTTAGCGATCTCCCATTTCAGAGGCTCTGCAAATGAGGGCGGTAGCCGGATTAACCCGGTACTCATTTTAAGGCTGGCTCGACCAGTTGCGATCTGAAAAACATTTCCGCCTCAACTGGGGAATGAACCCAGGACCACTCATATGCGAAGCCGGTGCTCTAACCACTGCGATGACGCAGCTCCCAAATAAAACAATTTGGTTTAAAACAAATGCAAACAAAATAATAACAATAACAATAGTAATAACATATTTCATCAAATAATAACCGTCTTTTCTATGTTATGACAGATTGCACAGCAGAAAATCGTTGGTAACCACTGACGTAATTTGCAGTTTGCATGCATTGGCATCCCTGACTTCGTTGTCATGGTAACTATCTGACCAATCATAGCGTTGACAAGATAACATTGAATTTGCTGTGTAGTCACGCACGCCTAGTAACGTCTGCGCAATTTATTACGTCTACGCAGATTTGTTTTTGACAGCTCTATTGTAAATAATTTTCTTTTAACTTATAATTTTCTCTATATATATTTCAATTCTTCTATATATATATATGTGTGTGTGTGCGTGCGTGCATCCGTGCGTGTGTGCGTGTGTGTGTGTGTGTGACGAAGTGGTACAGAGCGCATCTCTTCTGTGACGGCAAAGGTACAGAATTCAATCCCAACCACAGGCAGGCATTTCAGCATCTGGATCGTTTAGGAAACAATGGCAAACTACTAAACGTATTTATATTGTGTAGAAAATCACTACAGCCAAAAAATGCTGAGTTCATGGATATGGCCTGAGTATGATACGCTACCAATATTTATATATATATATTTATTCTTCAACGCTACATTGAGCCACTTCTGTCATATGAAAGTGAATCCTGGACAATACATGAACAAATAAATAGGAAAGTAACTGCCACAGAAATGTGATTCCTCAAACAAGTCCGTAAATTGGGGTGGGGAAGGGGATGGTGGGTTCAATTCCCCCCCCCCCCCGTTTTAGGTAATCAGGGCATGACTTTTAGTACTAGGAGTTTATCCAAAAGTAATACACCCCTTCCACCACAACACCCCCCCCCATCCATACTTTCTTTTTTGTCTTCGTTCTAATGAAGGCTTTTAGTAGAAACTGTCGCTGTGTCTCGTTGCTAGTTTGTTTTATTGACTAATATTAGTCACACTTGCACCTATTGCTGTTCGTTTTGAAATGAAGGACAGATAAACTTCATGCAGATAAAAATCTAATACATTATCAGCATCTATGTAATGGCCAGATGCTCCCAGGCTGATGACTCCTGTCACCACAAGTGTCATAGAACTTCATAGACACAAGGATCATAGAACTTCATAGACAGAAGGGTCATAGAACTTCATAGACACAAGGGTCATATAACTTCATAGACACAAGGGTCATATAGTAGAACTTCATAGACACAAGGGCCATATAGTAGAACTTCATAGACACAAGAGTCATATAGTAGAACTTCATAGACACAAGGATCATAGAACTTCATAGACACAAGGGTCATATAGTAGAACTTCATAGACACAAGAGTCATAGAACGTCATAGACACAAGGGTCATATAACTTCATAGACACAAGGGTCATATAACTTCATAGACACAAGGGTCATATAGTAGAACTTCATAGACACAAGGGTCATATAGTAGAACTTCATAGACACAAGGATCATATAGTAGAACTTCATAGACACAAGAGTCATATAGTAGAACTTCATAAACACAGGGGTCATAGAACTTCATAAACACAGGGGTCATATAGTAGAACATCATAAACACAGGGGTCATATAGTAGAACATCATAAACATTGGGTCATATAGTAGAACTTCATAGACATTGGGTCATAGAACTAAAGATTCAAAACCATTGCTTGATTAATCTGTGGTGCTCATAAACAACAAACAGCAACAAGACAATCTGGTCAAGAGATTACGATCTCAAAGAAAAGGGAACCCAATAACAAAATAAATAAAGCCATATTTAAGTTGGATCGGAAGGCGCAGATACCACAATTGCTAAGACAACAACGACGCAGCACATTCCACTCTCCTAACATCTGTTTACTGTTAAGCCTCGTTTGGTAATGAACACGAAAATCAACCGATCTTGATTGCATTGAGTCACAAGAAGAGCTCCGCACAGTTAACTGACAGAAAATAAAGCAAAAACGTAAACAACATTTATGGTTCAAATCACAAATACGGGCTTACTCTTCCTGGTGGCATATACAGGTGCCATTTACATTCTCTTTGCAAGATAAGTCTAGCGTATTGTCTTTTCCCATGTGAATGCTGGTTCGCCATATCCACACTTGCCGTTTGGAGTAGAGATGGGAACCTAAGTTGTTCAAAAAGCCAAATGTCTCCTTAGTTGCGTTGAGTCCATGTTTATTGAATGTTATCTTGGTGTTTTCTAGCCAGGTTTTCCTGATCTAGCTTTGGCTTTATATCCATATACTATTTTGTACGGTAAATTATTTCTCCTATTGGTATTTGGTTTGGGTTCATTCTCATAAGGTGACATAACCATTTTATTTCCTGTCTTTCGATCTACGCAAAATATGATATTATACCCACTGTTGTCCTAATATTAATGTTTATTTTGTATCTAGTTTAGTAACCATTGCAAATTTTCTCAGATACTTCACCTCACATGTAGCGATTTGACTATTCTTGCGAGACTGTTCAAGACAATTTGTAGCACAATGTTGGTATGACACTTGTACATATTTTTAACACCAATAAAGCAAGATAGTGTGGAGAAATAATGATAAAAAATAGATGCAAAATTAATAATAATAATAATAATAATAATAATAATAATAGTAATAGTAATAGTAATAGTAGAATTTAATAATAATAATAATAATAGCAACGTGTCTCATGCTATCTGGTAACAGCTGATTGCGCCAGAGGTTTTAAAACAGCTCTACAGAAGCAGTCATATTATATACTCAAAAGAATTCATTTGAGCAACAACATAGTTCAAAGACATATTGATGAAATGAGTCATGGTGTTGAAATCTTCTTATGTAATTATCTACAAGCGAACCATTTCTCAATTCAACTGGACGAGTCAACGTTGCCTGGTAGTGATACATTATTATTGACAAATATTTGTTTCGATATGGACCAAGAAATCCACAAAAAACTGCTCTTTGTGAGAACTTTGACAAGAGACACTAAAGGTGAATCAATATTCAATGTTTTAAAATATTATTTTATTGAAAAAGCGATCCCTTTAACAAATATAATATCGGTAACAGCAGATTTTAGCAACCAGCCATGTTTGGGCGCTATTTCGTTTCTTTAAGCCATTTAAATCCAAATATATCAATCTCTGTAATTCGTTATAAACGCAGTAAACAAGATTCGTAGAAGCGCGTTGAATTCTATGTTATTTATGCAATTGTGTGAATAAAATGACGATGGCTTTCATCAATTCTTACTTCCCAATGAAGTGCATGGGCTCTCGAAAGGCTTATGTTTGACAATATTATTTTCACGTTTTTAGACTGTTTTAGAGATTTTGGATGCCCATTTTGAAAGAAATTTGATCGAATGAAAACCAGACATTGCTTATTTAATATATTTGTTTACTAAATTTCATGAGGTTAATTTGCAGTTACAATATGACAGCTGGAATTTAACAAAAACAAAGTCCATCATTGGAACTTTTCTTGTCTGAATGATTCTCATAAAGCAGAACGTTGGATGGCGCCAATTTACCTTGTTCCCAAACATGTCACTGACAAATGCTCAGGATGATGACGTTTTGGTCTACGTTCAACATTGAAATGTCTTTCACAAAGAAAACTTGGCTTGATGATGTTTTGACACAGAAAACTTGGTTGATGATGTTTTGACTATGGAAATACCACAGTGTGTTATCAATCCATACGGTGACATTTTGCGCTTGCGGTTACGTCTGTGGGTCTCACCAATGGCTCACTAGACAAACCAAACATGCAACAGAAAATCTTAGTAGATGACATGCCTTTATATTGAGGTTATCTTTTTATAGAAGCTTCATGGCACGTCATCTATACAATCCCGTCGTCGTAACCTTCGATAACAGTTACCATGTTGTTCCGACAGGCCGACGTTGTGCTTGAACTAGTTATGGGCACAGCGTGGGTGGGCGGAACAACAAATAAACCTGTCGCAAGGGCCAGAGTTGTGCCCTGATGTCGACGTCTGTTTCGGCAACATTAGACTCGAAACACCATCGAGTCGGATGGCTGCTGGAACAGAGGGCGGAGCACTATTGGGAATGCCTCACGTGCCGTGAGGCCAGCTTCTAATCAAGAATTAAGAAGAACGGTGACATTGAAGAATCAGATGTCATATTACAAGAAGATTTGATAGGAATAAGCACAAACGTAGAGCTTAAGATGCAGTTCAGACAGGGATATCAGCAGTTTTAGCTTCAGAAAGATATATTTGTTGCCAGTCCCGCATAATGGACTATCCCTAGATCGTTTTTCATAGCTTTTCCATCTTCACCATCGTGAAAAGGCGTTTTAGCGCAGTTACCAATCTTCTTACGATAACTAGAAATAGAATGCAAATCATTGGACGTGGAGATTTAAGACTATACCTCACTAATTTGAAGTAAATATTGAACAATTGCAATCAGAGAATCAGGTTTATCCCTCTCATTGACAGCATTAGTTGTGTATGAGCTTTGTGTAAGAATTTTACTAGGTTCTCATTTCTTTCGTTCCAAATCCAAATATTTACTTTCATTGTGTGTCTTCTCAAGAAAGGTATGAATACACATTCTACATGTTCTTCTTTGTTTACAATTGTCCACTCTTTCATTAAACCACAAATATAATCCACTTTCCAGATTTTTCTTTTTTAATACTGTGGAATCCAATCCCTCTATAGCGCATTCTTTTATAACACAATTCCCTATATTTGAAAATAACGGTGATACTGCATTTCTTTCCGTTAGGGAGTTTCAGGGAGTATTCGAGTGTACGGAGTTCCAGGGAGTATTCGAGTGTAGGGAGTTACAGGGAGTATTCGAGTGTAGGGAGTTCCAGGGATTATTAGTGAAGGGAGTTACATGGAGTATTCGAGCGACTACGTCATGTTCCGGGTGAGTATGTTTAATTTATACTCCAGCAGAAAAAACCCCAGTCCTCACCAGGATCAATCTCTGGACCTCACAGGTGTGAAACCAGCTTTCTAACTTCTCGGTCATCTTTCACACTCCCTATATAAAACCTTTCAAAATCCCCAATTATATTTACTCTTTATTGTTTGTGCTGTATATAACGAATTTCTGTTATTATATATATATATTGTCGGTCCAGACCAAGTTGTTATAACGGGATTCCACTTTATATAGGGGAGAGAAAAAAAAACCGCAAACCAAACTAGCCACCGTTAGCTACCTGTCAGTTGTACACCCCTTCCTGTATCTCAAGCAGCATCGGCGTCAGACCTTTATATGGAAATCAGATAGAGCCGAGTCCACTCGTTTATAAACTGTGTTCTGTTCTATGATTGGATACGCTCACGAACGAAGGAGAAGGTGGTGTGTATCTCATACAAACCTTTCTTTGATTGGCTGGATTCTCAGGTTTCCACAAATGCAAAATGTTTGCAAAGGATGGAAAAAAAAACTGTCTAGCGCTCACACAATTCGATATACCAGAAATAAACTAGGCCAGTCTAAGAAAACACAAACCTAAGACGTGTCTCAGGTGATTTGTGATGCTGGGTTACTCCTGTTAGTCAGATTTTAACGGGAGATAACACAATCAATTAATAGTCTTGCGCAAAGTTAAAGAACGGTTTCAGCCCTTGCGTTAACTTTTTTTCGTCAAAATAAAGGTAAACTCAAATGGTATAAAGATATATATATATATATATATATATAATGGAATAAATCCATAGCTCTATTTTTTTCCTGCAAATGCATAGCTTTTTGTTATTCTTCACACTAACAATAATTTAAAAGATCTTATAGAGATGTGTGCAGGTGTTCATGAGCCATTGCTTTCAATAGTGAAGCGATAAAAACTAGCATGGTTCGGACATGTATGCAGGCACGATTCCTTGTCAAAAACAATACTACAGGGAACTGTCGAGGGTGGAAGAAGCAGATGTGGACAAATAAAGGTATGGGCAGACAACATCAAGGAATGGACAGGGCAAGATATTTTCACACTCATCCGCATCGCTGAGGATAGAATTCACTGGAGGACTCTATGTGCTGGGGCATCCAATGTGGTACCCCTACGACCCTGAATGGTTACGGGTTTATTGATATATATATATAGCTTTCGTGAATTTAGTTCGTAGATGGACTATATTATTCACCTTTATAGTTTGGCACATTTGGCAGAATATCCTAAACGTTCTCCTGTGGTCAGACAAAGCGGAACATTGATATGATTTGGTGACCTTTTTACCTATGACCTATGGGGTGATGGTCTAACGAATGTAAGCATTTGTCAATTAACGGTTAGTATTAGATAATTTAAAAGATGAATGGAGTATTGCATTGTTATTGGCGTTTATCGTTTTTAAATAGAAGTTGGCGATATATTTCCATGCTAACTATTGTTCCTACTATCGTTTCCGCTTTTTGTTTGATAATATATTCAATATCAATATTGATTCCGCCCGTGTGTTACTGGGGCCCGAAAGGGGAGCAAAGAATAGCAACACTGTTTGTCTTCCATGAATGTCGTAAAAGGCGACTAAGGAGGTTATGAGATGGAGTTGACTGACTATTGAATACTCACACAACTTACATCCGAATCTTACATTTTACTACTTTTATTAACAACCACTTGTTTTGTCACAGAGTTTTTTTTATACTGAAAAGTGTATTTTCTGGGAGCACTGACATTCACCTTTTTGCCTCCTTTTTACCTAAATGTCATAAGCAAGTGCCTTTCATCGGTATTGGTTAATCTAGTGCCGGACAAGAGGAAAGAGGTTTTCTGAGACATGTGCTCTGCAGTGGGCGAATATATATATATATATAGAGAGAGAGAGAGAGAGAGAAAGAGAGGGAGAGAGATGACATGTGTCGGGCCATTGACACGAATAAATGGCGACATAACACATTTTCATTCTCTGCACTACATCCTACAAGAAATCTAGTAGGATCATTGCCATACTGCTGCAGAGATCCAGCGGGAGTTTGAGAATTACGCTGAAGTAGTATATATATATATATATATATATATATATATATATATATATATATATATATATATATATAACATAAGATAGAAAGGATGAAAAAAGAATAAGCCCAGAATAAACGACAGTAAAACAAAGATTGCCGGCGATAACATCAGAAATAAAAGACGAAAAGAAAGACTACTTAAAAATTTTCTGATGTCAAATAAAGTCCAAGTTCTCTCTTCCTCGCACCCATTTTACATCTTTGTTCAGAATTTTTAACTACGTTAACTGTAATTTTATCCTTAACTTATCCATTAGCTTGTAGTAATCTGAAAGCGTTATAATCGTAAAACATGCTTAACTCTATGAGGTAGGCAGAACGAAACTCTCATTTCAACAAGTTACGAAACAATATTTAGTTTCCAGAAATCTGGCTTGTAAACGTAATTAAGATTTGCATGTGCGGTTATTTTTGGACACGACTGCGAGCATTTTCAGAAGTTTGCTTTAACCGATAGTAGTTTATATATATATATATCCATAAATTTCGATTTAAATTATAGGAAATGTCTTGGCAGGATATAGATAATATAAGAAGACCTGATATTTTATCTAACTGTAGGTAAGATTTTGGTTATCGAGCGAGGCAACTTCTGGGATGCAAATAAGAGGCATGAGTTATAAAGGATGAAGTTCTACCCTTGAAGTTTGGGCCAATGTCGCAAATGAAACAGCAACACAACGCTGGTTAGAAACTGGCCTCACAGCACATGGGGCATTCCCATAAGTTCTCCGCCCTCTGTTGCAGCAGCCATTCGACTCGATGGTGTTTCGAGTCCAATGTCGCCGAAACAGACGTCGACATCAGGGCACAACTCTGGCCCTTGAGACAGGTTTATTTGTTGTTCCGCCCACCCACGCTGCGTCCATAACTAGTTCAAGCACAACGTCGGCCTGTCGGAACAACATGGTAACTGTTATCGAAGGTTACCACTACGGGATTGTATAGATGACGTGCCATGAAGCTTCTATAAGAAGATAACCTCAATATAAAGGCATGCCATCTACTAAGGTTTTCTGTTGTATGGTTGGTTTGTCTAGTGAGCCATTGGTGGGACCCACAGAAGCAACCTCATGCGCACACAACGCTGTTGTTGATGCAATATTATGAGAAAGAACTCAGAAGAAGAAGAAGAATAAGAAGAGGAAGAAGAGGAATGTTTACACAATAGTAGTTTCATATTGTTAGAATAGTCCCGAAGAAACTCAAGGAAGGGATCAAACACTCACACATTGGCAGATATAGCTTCAGAACATGCTAAGCAATATTCATGCAATTCATAACACGTGAACGAACAGATGGCAAACACAAAATACTTGTTTTTGGAGTGTGGTTTGTGTCAGTTTAGTGTGTTAATATCTTGATATAGACCATTCGGTCGAAACTCATTTTGTTATTTATTGTATTTGCTCTGCTTAAAACTGTTATTTAACCCATTAAATATTTGGGCTTAGACCAGGGATTCTCAACTTTTTTAGACGGCGCGTACTGCCGACATGCAATAGTGACTGTGCAAGAATCATAAGGATGAAACCATTCAAGAATGAAAGGGCAATTGAAAGTAAAAGTAATCGTGAAAACTGGCCATGTAAACTACTTCATTGCACCGTACACACCCTCTCCCCCGTTACTTTCCCGCAGAATCGTGGATAGCTAGGAAGAATGTTACCTAGTCGTTTTAGTCAAATCATGGTTGCTGGCCCAACTCTCGGCCTGGTATCTCCGACTTCAGCCCCAATTATTGCTTAGGTAGGCCTGTAATCCTGTTCGATGTCAGGAGTGGGCCGACCAATCTTAGTTTCCAATCTCTGTTGGTTGGACTAACCCCTATCACCACTTCAATGTGGTTACCTCGATGAGGACCGCGGATAGTAACATTATTTATTTAGGTGTGTACAAAGGGTGAATTTTTTTTTTATAGGAACTCGTAATCGCTAGTGCTCCCAAGAAGATTTTAACTCGTCATTTCGAGATCATCATGTTGCTCGCAAGCACCGGTTTGAGAACACCTGGGTTAAACGTAAGGAGATTTGAATTTAAACAAGAGGGCACTGTAAGTTCCCTGAGTGAGATTTTGATATATTATCGTATCATTAAGGAGAGCAGAGATAATTAGTATAACAAAAACAGCTGCATTCAGTTAAAGTATAGACCGAACATGCACATCAGAATATTACTCGTGCACACCTACTTGATGTGGTTCTGCGGGAATTACCGGAAATTTGTTGAACTTGGATACATCGTCTTTGCTGGGCGCTTGGAAATACCTCAATTTCTTGGAGACCGTAGGGGAAGAAAGGTGGATACGCTCATTGAAGATGTCTTGTGTGGTGTGTGGTTGAGATCCTGGGTCAGTTGGTGGGATGTAGGTTATGGATGATTTGTTCTTGGTGAAAGTTTCGTTAATTATGTACTGTGTTGTTTTATGTCCTATTTGATGTGATTTGTGGTCTTGTTCTCCAGAATCTGGAATCACTTTTGCTAAGTCGTAATCTGTGGAACCTGTTTCACGTTGTACTCTTCTAAGTTCTGGCGTAATCCTATTGAGCTCTTTGTCACTCTTCTGCACTCTACTTGATATTCCAGCTTGAGAGATGACCGATTTTGGATGAATGTGTTTGGTGTGTCCCTCAGAAGACACACTTTGTGTGCCCCTCTGGGAACTGTATAATCCTTTGACTTCGAGAGGGAATTTATTTTCTTTGAATGGTGAACTAAATGATTCAATGGGAGATTCTTTAAAATACAAAGTGGCGTAGTTTTCTGTGTGCTGACTTGATGGAGTTTGCTTGTATGCATACTTCGTGTACGACCATGGAGGTTGTTGATACTGTTGTGGAAGCGGCTGTAATGGTGCTGCTGTTTGCCTTTGTTTGTAACTGTCTGTATGTTTTACTAGTTTTATATTTGTAGCAGAATCCCCTTGCTTTTTTGAGTAGTGTTCTGATGATGTTCCGTCATAGCTTCTTGAAATATTTGACTGTGCTTGATGAGATGATGGTGTATGCAGCTGTATAATTTGGGAATCACTGTAGATATGAGACGGCGATGAGGGATGTTTTTTCATAAACATAGGCGATTGATGAGTCCGTGATGAGGCGGAATCATGCAATGATGGAGTCCTGAAAGCGGAGTCACGGTCGGGAGTTCCCGATCCGCTTGCTGTTCGACCTCTGGGTGGTTTTGTCGTCACAAACTTTAGCATTGCACAACTGCCGCTGTACACTTCCTTATTACTGATTCTTCTAGTTTAGACATGATGGGGAAAATCCTAACACTAATTATAATCTCAAATCACTCGGGAAAACCCTTAAAACTATAATAGTACCAATATATTCTATTTCTTTGTACCACCCACTACAAGCTTTTTCACAGTAACCTCTGGAGTTATGTATTATGTATTTGCGCCAGATAGCGAAAGAATTATGTATTAAAATAACAACACAACTAAATACTTAGAAAGCAACTAAAACTAATTCCTAAAAATGATATAAACTTATGTTGTTTCGCCAGAAACGGAATAAAATTATAATTAAATAAAAATAAAGGAACTATATAATTCTAAATAGTACAAAAGTTTGAAGTGGTCTATTGTGTTGTGTCCATTTCCGAGGCGATATTTTAAATTCTAAAATCTTGACAAGAATAAAGGTTTTCCCAAATGCTGCGTCGTAGTTTCCTTAATGTTTCGTCGCCGGCCATGTTTATAGTTGGTTGTAATAATTGTGCACTGCTTCAATCAAACACTGAGAATAATCAATGAAATATTTCACATCATAATAATACCAAAACACAAATGGGTACCAATTATTTTCGTTAAGGATACTGAGACAGTAATTAATAAAAATAAACATGAACACAAATAATTCTTCTTCTTCTTCTGCGTTCGTTCTAAACTCCTGCAGATTATCAGGATGTAGTCCGGAGAACGGAATGCGTTGTGTCATGGTTTACAGCATTGCTGCAATATCTGCGCCTTTCTGCCTGACAAATCCAACTTCAGCATGACTTTGGGTCACTGACCCTATATGGGATGGGACAGCCAACTCCATCCCATAACTTCCTTGATCGCCTTTTACGACATGCGTGGAAGGTACACAGTGTTGCTATTCGTTGCTCCCCTTTCAGGCCCGGGCAACACACGGGTGACACAAATAATAATCAATGACATATTTTGCATCACAATAATATCCACACACACAAAAGGATACATATTTTTATTTCTAATAGGTACTGAGACAAATGGGGAAAGTAATGTAACATAAATATAAACTAAGCCAGTGATTCTCAACTTTCCTGGACCCCCTCCCTATTCGGACAAATCGTATTCCGTGACTCCCTGGTGTCTAAATATAGCCATTGACTTTCTTTGCAAGTTAGTTGAGTTTTTTTTTAAAAAGAGTTTTATCTCTATAAATCTTGTTTATGGTTTGTCTGACCAGCACCCGTATGGCAACCCTGACCTGAACGTCTACTTCAGGGTGGAAATAACATAACAACTGTCTTCTTTCCATGCATGTCATAGGAAGCGACTAAGGAAAGTTGGAGGATATGTTGACAACGTATCACCTGTGGGGAAAAAAAATCATCATTGTCGCATCTTGTCTCAATGTCTTACTTGTGTTTTCTATGACAAGGTTTTCAAAGATGGTGAAGAGATGCAGACTAGGGGACAATACGCCTTTTGTCCTTGTGCTGTAGATCCCTAGGTGACGGATAATACTACTATGATTGCAGATGGGTGAACACATCCGATAGAATAATGATCACATAACGTGCGACAGAAGTGTGGTCTGTGATCCTGGTATAACGGGTTACTTAAATGACGAGATAATCCTGGGATACTTGAATTATGGAATAATCCTGAGATACTGGTATGACGGGATAATCCTGGGATACTGGTATGACAGGATAATTCTGGGATACGGGTATAACGGGATAATCCTGGGATACTGATATGACGGGATAATCCTGAGATACTGGCGCCGCTCGAGTGCCTCCCTTCTGCGACTAGCATGGAACCATAACTAACCTCTCCCCCTATACATCGATGACTGAGACAGGGCCGTTGACATAATTGCCTTAAGGAGGATGTTTTGCCTAGAGAAATGGTCGTTCGTCCTTAAACTCACCAATAATCCAGCAACTCATTAAAACATTACAAACTCACTAGAACACCAAGAGCTTATTACAACGTCATAAGCTCGCCAATACACCATAAACTCACCAATACATCACAAACTTATTAATAGAACACAATTCATTAATAGACCACAAACTCACTAATACGTCACAAAGTCATTAATAGACCACAACTTATTAATAGATCACAAACTCACTAATACGCCACAAACTCATTAATAGCCCGCAACTCAATATTAGACCACAAACTCACTAATACGCCACAAACTGATTAATAGACCACAAACTCATTAATAGACCACAAACTCACTAATACGTCACAAACTCATTAATATACCACAAACTCACTGATACGTCACAAACTCATTAATAGACCACAATCTCATTAATAGACCACAACTCATTAATAGACAACAACTCATTAATAGACCACAACTCATTAACAGACCACGAACTCACTAATACGTCACAAACTCATTATATGACCACAAACTCATTAATAGACCACTACTCATTAATTGACCACAAAATCATTAATACGTCACAAACTCATTAATAGACTATAAACTCATCAATACACCAAAAATTCAATAATACATTACAAATAATTCATTAATAGACCCTACGCTCACTAATACACGTTACACTTGTTCATTTATGATCATTATAGTTACTGACCTGCTGCCTGAATCGTTCCGGTACAGTTTCGAAGTTGCTTTTTTAAAGATACAAATTCATTTTACAAAATAGTAAAACAAAAACAATTCATAAATTATATTTCCGATTGTTGAAGTGCGGTGTGCCGTAAATGTGAAAATGACACGTGACCTCTCGTGATACCACTCGCTGTAATAGCGGAAACTGGTAATTTAGAGTTTCACTATAACAATCAGAAACGAGGCGAGCTGTGAGTTTTTATATTGTACCAGACTTTAGTCTTCGTCATGTATACAGTCATGTGGACAAATCTGAAAAATTAGTATTTCTTCTACTTCTTCTTCTTCTTCTCTTGCGATCATTACTCAGTCAGGTTTGGACTCTAGATTCCATGATATAGATCATTACTCAGTCAGGTTTGGACTCTAGATTCCATGATATAGATCATTACTCAGTCAGGTTTGGACTCTAGATTCCATGATATAGATCATTACTCAGTCAGGTTTGGACTCTAGATTCCATGATATAGATCATTACTCAGTCAGGTTTGGACTCTAGATTCCATGATATAGATCATTACTCAGTCAGGTTTGGACTCTAGATTCCATGATATAGATCATCACTCAGTCAGGTCGGAACTCCTGATTCCATGATATAGATCATTACTCAGTCAGGTTTGGACTCTAGATTCCATGATATAGATCATTACTCAGTCAGGTTTGGACTCTAGATTCCATGATATAGATCATTACTCAGTCAGGTTTGGACTCTAGATTCCATGATATAGATCATTACTCAGTCAGGTTTGGACTCTAGATTCCATGATATAGATCATTACTCAGTCAGGTTTGGACTCTAGATTCCATGATATAGATCATTACTCAGTCAGGTTTGGACTCTAGATTCCATGATATAGATCATTACTCAGTCAGGTTTGGACTCTAGATTCCATGATATAGATCATCACTCAGTCAGGTCGGAACTCCTGATTCCATGATATAGATCATTACTCAGTCAGGTTTGGACTCCAGATTCCATGATATAGATCATTACTCAGTCAGGTTTGGACTCTAGATTCCATGATATAGATCATTACTCAGTCAGGTTTGGACTCTAGATTCCATGATATAGATCATTACTCAGTCAGGTTTGGACTCTAGATTCCATGATATAGATCATTACTCAGTCAGGTTTGGACTCTAGATTCCATGATATAGATCATTACTCAGTCAGGTTTGGACTCTAGATTCCATGATATAGATCATCACTCAGTCAGGTCGGAACTCCTGATTCCATGATATAGATCATTACTCAGTCAGGTTTGGACTCTAGATTCCATGATATAGATCATTACTCAGTCAGGTTTGGACTCTAGATTCCATGATATAGATCATTACTCAGTCAGGTCGGAACTCCTGATTCCATGATATAGATCATTACTCAGTCAGGTTTGGACTCTAGATTCCATGATATAGATCATCACTCAGTCAGGTCGGAACTCCGGATTCTATGATATAGATCATTACTCAGTCAGGTCGGAACTCCGGATTCTATTATATAGACTGCTGTCTGTTTTTGAGTTTTTACTGTGCCATAAAGTTTCTCTTCAATGCTGGTTACGGTGAACTATGTTTTGTTCCTCATGTCTCTATACTGAGAACATTCTTGCCAGGTCTCTATACTGAGAACATTCTTGCCAGGTCTCTATACTGAGAACATTCTTGCACAATATATTCTACTGTTATATTTGCCAAGTTGGAATAGTAAATCCCAGTTGAAACTATTTTGAATTTGGTGTACAGGTGGTGTCTCATTTTGTTGTGACCAGTTCTCCGTAGAATATATGTATATTATATTTTACAAATGGGCTCTCAAAATTTTACCTGAACATATGAAAAATTTAACAGTTGTCTAAAGGGAGAGGTGGGGGGAGAGTTGACAGAAGCTGACTCCAGCAATGCTGTTATTATATAACAAATTGTTACAATGAAAAAAAATAATTTTTAAATAATGTAAATAAATCATGATTTTTCCCGACCTTTTTCTGCCAAACAATTTTTTGGAGCTGGGATCTTTTTTTCTTCTTTACATAATTAAGAAAGGAGGGGAGATGGTGGTCCCTCAATTGTTGACATGAATAGCGTGGGTGAAAACTTGTCAAAAAAATTGTTGAGGTACTTTATGGATAACGCCATGTAAGTAAAATAAAGTAACCCATATAATTTATTAATGGCGTAGGGGTGTAAGATGTTAGCAAAATCACATTTCAGAGGCTCTGCAACTGAGAGTGGTAGCCATCTCCTCTCCCTCGCAGTCTTTACTCCCCGGATTAATGCGGTACCCATTTAAGGCTGGGTCGACCCGGGAACCGTTGCGATCTGAAAAACATTTCCGCCTCAACTGGGGACTGAACCCAGCACCACTCATTGGCGAAGCCAGTTCGCTAACCACTGCGCTACATGGCTCCCGCGTATTTTGATATCCCCATGACTGATGTCTGAACATGAGTCTGAGGCAGTTACATTCATAGTCATAAATATGAATCATTGCAGTCGTAATTGCTGAAGTCATCTTTCAGATCAATACTCATCTGAACAATAACTCTAAACGATGGTATTTTATCTAGGCTGATCCTATTTTTCCGGGTTTTTCATTGGTTAGGGACACAAATTATACACAAAACCACCAATGATTAGTCGCATCAGAGAAGTTAAATGAAAGTGGGATTTGTGCTCAGGCCTATTATGGAGAAGGACGTGCTCGGGACGATATATGACATGTGAACCAAATTGAGAATGATCCTACTAGAGGGGGAGCTGATTTTTTTCGTGATTTTCATTGGCTGTCAATGGCTACATAAAGCATAAAGTCACCAATGAAAATCATGGGAAAAATAAAATGCGTCACTTTAGAAGGATGATATCCGATGATTCAGCAGGGCTATAAACAGACAAAGGACACTTCGCTGCATGTGTACTCACTAGATATACATAACTAGATGGGGAAAGCCGCTAATGCACATCCTGCTTAGTAAAGGTCGGGTCGCGTGAGGTCAGTTACAGATGCGTGGACAATTACTCTCCAACGGATATATAAATAGGTATCGAGTCTTACATTAAACAAGTAAATCATTTGTAACTATTTCTCCTTCTGTATTGGTTCATGAAACAAATAATCGATTCGATTATTGATTCTGACGTCGACCATATGGCCACCATGTGGATCACATCCCGCTGCAGGGGGACCACACACTAAATAATGTAAATTGGCAAAAGTCCCGGTTTTTAAATTTATTTTTGTTTGATTTTTTTTCGGGGGGGGGGGGGGCACAGAACGGTAACTTTATTTACGTTCGTTCTCAAACTTTCACGGGATTTCTGTTTTAGCACAGGACAATGTCCTGCTAGATATCCAACAGGACAATGTCCTACTAGATATACAGCAGGATGTAGTCCACATAACGAAACGCCGTTTCATTTGCGCCAATATCTCGACACCGACACATCCAACTTGCTGTTGGTACTAACACATTCAGTGTTTTATCACTTCCGCAGATTACTGGACGTTTGTGACCATATCTCTAGTAGAGTAACCCAGCCGTACGAGAGAACAGATTACACGTAGATCACCTATGATAAAACTAACATCGGTCACTAATGATTGACCTTTCAGTCGCTGTCTTTCATCGCTATCGGCTTAGTCATAGACGCTCACAGATCAATAGCCATGCCTGCTGAGACATTTTGATAATAAGAAATGAAGAACATTGATAACACAAGGCAACAAAATAAAACTTGTATTAGGTGTAACCGTTCCGCCGAAGACGGATGTGTCGGGCCATTAGCGCAAGTAAAACAGCGACATGACGCATTTCCATTCTCTGGACTGCATCGAGATCTAGTAGTACTGCTACAGGAGAGATCCAGCAGGAGTTTGAGAATGAACGCTGAAGAAGAAGAAGGTGTAACGGTGATGAAAAGAGGGTCACAAAAGACGGCAACAGCGGGGAAATGGCCGAGAACCTCTGGGTTCAATGAATGTATTTTAGAGAATGGTTTGCATAATTCTCGCGATATCTGTGCCTTTTAATCCGTCACATCCGACTTTAGCATATTTCTGTTATTGTGTGTTTGCGTTCATTCTGAAACTCCCACTGGATCTCTATTGTTGCAGAACAATGGTACTGCTAGATTTCCTCAGGGCGTAGTACAGAGAATGGAAGTGAATTGTCCGCCGTTTCAACTGCGCCAGCTTCCCGGCACATCCGTCTTCCGTTGTCTTTATTTTGGATGTGCTATTACAGTCTCCATATCTATCGCCAGGCGGAGGGTGTGTATTGACTACACAAAGACCGTTGTCGTTCGCGTCTATCTCGCACGAGGTGTTCAAGTGAACTTCTCAGTGAACAGGTCTCATGTAATTAGACGTGTTGCGCATGTGCCCATTAAGTACTGAAGCTTTTCTCATCTATGAGCCTGGTTCCGGTTTAGGACGAACTCGATGGTTGGCTGGTTGCTGATCCAGCGGTCCATGGGCTCACGCCCTCTGACCTAATGCCATTAAATGGCATTATATAGCTGGAATGTCTGTGGATTTTTGGCCCACCCTGGGACAGAGCCAGAAAATAAATATCACACCTCCAGGAAGGTAGGTTTCAACCTATGCACTACTCCTAGCCACTGTAGCCAAAATAGGGTTCACTGTGCCCATTCCCCGCCACCAATTGACTAATGGTTATGCCGAACTTCTCTATTGCTCCAGGCATGCAACCAAATGATCAAGTCAAAAGGATTGTCACGTCCTGAGTCACTGTGCATCTATGATGGGTTTTAGCCATAGGAAAAAACAGTGCTGTCAGTTTCCTCCTCCCCAGTGCTGCACAGTACATCTCTGGCTCCCTCCCAACCACAGAGGATGCATACATATATATTCAGGTAAACATGAAACACATTTTAACAACAAAATAAAAGCATAATTGTATAGATGACGTGCCATGAAGCTTCTCTAAGAAGATAACCTCAATATAACGGCATGTCATCCACTAAGGTTTTCTGTTGCATGGGTGGTATATCTAGTGGGACATTGGTGAGACCCACAGACGTAACCACATGCGTAAAATAAATCGATAGAAGTGCTGGACCCGGGCTCGTTCACCTTCTTAGCTGAAGTGTCATTCACCGATATCTTGAAACCCTGGTCCAAATCTGAGTATAAACACACGATTAGGGACAAAGGGGACTTGGAACTTGTTCTTGGACTGAACAAAGTTAGTGTATTAATATAATGTTATATTTAATATCATTATTTGTTAGAGAACCACTACGAAAGGGAGGCGCTTTACATCAAACCCCTCCCCCGCTCTATCTTAAATACGTGCTTGACCAAATCTCGTCGCAATTTCAAGAAATCCCAAATCACATATGAACATAATACATAATCCAGGAAAAACTATATGTGAATTCTTAAAGAAAAAATACGGTAGGGGCCTACTATAATCAGATATACACACTCAGAATACGATAAAGACACTTTAGTCGAAACAATGAACAAACATTTGTAAACGTTACTAAAAATGATACGATATTGTATTTTGTGTATTGTCATATTTCTGATGTAAAAAATTTACGATATAGAAATAATTGCTAACTACGATTATTTTACAAATTAATCCTGATCTTGAAGAAAGTCGAAATTTCGAACAAACAGTCACGAAAATAAAATAGTTCGAAAATATTCAACACAAAATTTCCTGAATGTTCCTAGCAGACTTTGGTTGCGAAAGAAAGGGAGGAAACTCTGAATCACGAAACTGGAAATAAAGAGTAATCGGGAATGGACGAGTGCTTTTATTTTTCAATTTTCAGATGCGGGTGTATCTAAAAAAATTTGGAAAACGAGATTTCTTCAAATTTGATTTGAATATTTCTATTTGGAAATTGAAGTTGAGCTAATAGAACTTGAACTGTTTCAAAAACAGTGAATCCGCAATGTATATATTAATATATCGCTCTAAATTGTGTCCATTTATAATTTTCCCATTTTTTTCTTCAGCGTTCTTAACTACATATAGAGAATATAATACAGAGGATGGAAATGAGGTTTGTCGGCGTTTTATTTGCGTTAATGACTCGACACATCCGTTTTTGGCCGATTTTACCTATTTGACAACACTTTTCAATATTCCCAAGTATATTTATTCTGTATTGTTTTGATCTGTAATTAGCGAATTTTTGTTATTAAGTATATATTTTATCAGTCCGGACAAAGCTGCAACAACGGGATTCCACTGTAAATATATAAACATATGCGTAGCCCAGAGGTTAGAGCACTGGTTTCGCATATGAGTGGTCCTGGATTCACTCCCAAGTTAAGGCGAAAATGTTTTTCAGATCGCAACGGCTACCATGTAGACCCAGCCTTAAATGGGTACCGGATTAATCAGGGAAGTAGAGATTTCGATGGAGAGGAGATGGCTACCAACCTCATTTGCAGAGCCTCTGAAATGTGAGATCGCTAACATCTTACACCCTTACGGTATTAATAAATCCTATGGTTTACTTTTTTTGTTTTATATAAACACATAATGGCGTTGGAGATGAGCAGCACCATGAATGTGGAAATAAACGAAAATATGTATAATTCTTACCATTATGTATGGACAGAACATAACAGCATTTAGATACGTAGACATCCGACGTTTCGTCTAAACAGCCTTCATCATGACGAAAGACAATGAACAAATAATTTAAGTTACATAGAAATGCACACAAAATGCGATGATATGATGAAAAGGAAAAAAAAGAAGTTATGAAGAGACAAGTAGATAATAAGAGGTCATAACGAAAGAAGTGGAAGATGGTCGCGCGTGTGTTTCCGATCCCGATACGGGAATAAAGAAAAGCACCACTGTTTATCGTGAAGAACACGCAATTAGCACCTGACCGGGACTCTGAGTCTACATACACTGAGATGGTTGCTAGAGCGGAGATCGCAACACTTATGGGAGTCCCTACCCGCTGTTTTGCTAGTTTCTAATCAAGAATCAAGAAGAATATTTACCTTCCATGCATGTCGTAAGATGCGAATAATGAGGTTATATTGGAATTGTCTGTACCTTCCCGTACAGGGTCTAAATGACCCAGATGCCATGCTGAAGATAGATGTATCAGGCAGAAAGGCGTAGATATCGCAGTAGAGCTGTAAGCCTTGACAACTCATTCCGTTTTTCGGACTACCTCCTGCTAATTTTCAGAAATTTGAGAACAACATCTCTTCATTGTCCTCAGCGTACGTTCTCAAACTCCCACTACATTTCTCGTTTAGCAGGATAATGATTGAACTAGATTTCCAGCAGGATGTTGTCCAGAGCATGGAAATGCGTTGTGTTGCCATGTTATTTACGTTAATGATCTAACACATCCGTCTTCGGCGATAGAGAGCAAAATACACAAGAAGAAGAAGTATTAAAACGTAAACCTCTTGAGTGAAGAGAGTAGTAAACTGTCACGCCTGCGTGTTGACGTGACACGATTGAGAAAGAAAAAAAATGGGAACAATGTGGTCATCATGCATGGCGTAAAAGCGAATAAGGAAACTTTGGGCAGAGATGCCTGTTCAATTGCATAAATGGTCAAAGTTGTCCAAAAGCCATACTAAAGTGGGAGGTGTCAGGTCGGAGGGAGAAAATATTACAGCCTAGCTGTAAACCATAAAACATCTCATTCTATTCTCTGGAATACATCCTGCTAACCTGCTCGAGTGTGAGAACTAACGAACAAAAAGCAGAAGTAAGCCGATGTTCTGCAAGTATCTTCACGTAGACCGACTTTAACCTAATGTCTTCACGTAGACCGACTTTGGCCAAATGTCTACACGTAGACCGACTTTTGCCAAATGTCTACACGTAGACCGACTTTGGTCTAGCAGCAGATTTATCAGCACCATAAGTATACAACCAAAATTCGAAGACTTGTGATAATGCCTGAACTTCGACACATCATATACAACCAAAATTCGAAGAAGTGTGATAATGCCTGAACTTCGACACATCCTATTATTGTACTCATCTTCCTCTCCTTCTAAACTTAATAGACAGGTTTCATGACGCGTCTCTCGGTCTGGTATTTCCGACTTCAGCATATGTGTTTGCTTGAGCAGGGTTATGACCCAGCTCGCTGTAGGGGCCCGAACAATCGTAGTTTCCAGACTTCGTTGGCTGCACAAAGTCTCATCCTCTTCTTCAATCAGTTTTCCCCGATGGGGATTTTTTTTAAAGTAGTGCCGACATGTATAACGGTGATGGTCTGAAGCTGAGGTTTGAAAGGTAACTTCCTTAAAATTCAGGTTGACATGGCTCAGAAAAATGGACAACAACAAAACAAAGATATCGCTATTGAGTTGTGTGAATATATGTTTTTTTTTCTACCGCTATCCTTTTAACTTTTACTTCATTCATGCTCTTCCGTTCTTCCGGGATTTATACTGTCTAGCCATTATGATGTGAACGTTGTTAGCGTCGTTTCTTTTTCGTCGTGTTATTGATAAAGAAGGTCTTTTGTGTAAAAACGTAAATTGCTGTGTGTTATTTGTGTTACTAGCTAAATTATTAGCAAAACTTCTTTACCCTTTTCCAAGTTTCAGCTGTACAATCATACAAAAAGACGTTTCCTCATTTGACAAGAACAAGTAGGCCTAATATTTATTAAAAAAACATTAACAGAAACTCCCTCTGCTTCAAGCATGGAGACGCCTGAGAATTTTTATCAGTGTTGCCATCAATAACTTTGTTTTGAATACCGTCTAACTGTAACCGCTTGAGTAGCCAAATCTGACTGAAAATTGAGAAGTGATAAAAATACTAAAAACACTCGTTAAATTGAAAATATTTCCTATTTTTTGTACCTCCTTCACCAGCTTCAACTCCTACTGGAATAGGCGATAACGATACTTTATTTAAACCTTCGAACTTGTTTTCAATTATGGTAATGATATATGTGATTTGTTTCGTGGTAAAAATCACGTTTATCTCTTACTGTTATTCTTCTTGTTTATTTTTTTATATATGACATTTTTTCCGTTGTGAAATTGTTCATGAACTCTCCTCACCGTTCCCGTTTCTTTACCCTGCACTCCAACCATAATGCAAAACTAAACCTACATCTGTCACTCCAGCCATAATGCAAAAATTAACCCACATCTGCAACTCAAGCCATAATGCAAAAATTAATCTACATCTGCTATAAAACATTTGTTTTAGCTATTGCTAAATTTTCAGCCAAAAAAATTTTAATCGTTAGTGAATTAAGAGTATATCATTGCTAAACATTTTATTGTAGAAACTATCTGAAGTTTAACTAAACATTTTATTGTATAAACTATCTGAAGTTTAACTAAACATTTTATTGTATAAACTGTCTGAAGTTTAACTAAACATTTTATTGTAGAAACTGTCTGAAGTTTAACTAAACATTTTATTGTAGAAACTGTCTGAAGTTTCACTAAACATTTTATTGTAGAAACTGTCTGAAGTTTAAATAAACAAGTTATTGTATAAACTGTCTGAAGTTTAACTAAACAATTTATTATAGAAACTATCTGAAGTTTAACAAAACAATTTATTTTAGAACATGTCTGAGGTTTAACTAAACATTTTATTGTAGAAACTATCTGAAGTTTAACTAACCCTTTTATTGTAGAAACTATTTGAAGTTTAACTAAACATTTTATTGTAGAAATTATCTGAAGTTTAACTAAACATTTTATTGTAGAAACTATCTGAAGTTTAACTAAACAATTTATTGTAGAAACTGTCTAAAGTTTAACTAAATAGAAGAAATGCACATTTACCTAAGTCCAACTCTATATAGGACGTTTCCTATACCAAAGCCAGGTCAACGGATGAGAAAAGGTTCAGTATTCGGAGACACATGGGCATTGGGGCATCTTCTTCTAGCTCTTCTGCGGTCGTTCTCATACCCGCTGCTGATTAGCAGGATGTAGTCCGGAGAATGGAATGTGTTATGTTATAGTTCACAGCTTAGATACGATATGTGAATTTAGGTCTGACACATCCGGTTTCAGCATGACTTTTTAATCACTTCGATTCTCCATAGGAAGCTACAGTCAAGTCTACTACAAAATTTCATATGACATACTTAGCAGGATACCGCCCGTGTGTTTCCCGTGCCCGAAAGGGGAGCAAAGAATATCAACACTGTTTACCTTCCACGCATGTCATAAAAGGCGACTACGGAGGTTATAGGATGGAGTTGGAAATCCCATTCCATATAGGTTCAGTGACCCAAATCCATGCTGAAGTCGGATATGTCCGGTCGAAATGCGTAGATATCACAGCAATGCTGTAAACCATGACAAAACGCATTCCGCTCTCCCGACTACATCCTGCTAATCTAATGAGTTTGAGAACGAACGCAGAAGAAGAAGAAGAAGCAGGATACGGATCCACGGAGATGGGACATATCTCTGTGCATTTCTAGTAAGTATATACTTGTTGTGTTTTCATTGCCTGTATGTATTGTTTTCTTGATAAAGGTTCCCGTAGAACGACAACGTAGAAAAATACTGTGTTCCTTTCTTTATCGTTATGTCTTTTTTTACATTGGTTTTACTATATGGGAATTAGATTATTTACTAGCATGATATCAATATAATATTTTATAAAGTGGCAATATAAAGTATGTGACACTGCACTAAAGTCTATATCTCACGTATTCATACAATGCTCAAATCATTACTAGAATAAATATCCTAATTTTTCATACAATGCTCAAGTCATTACTAGAATCAATATCCTACGTTTTCATACAATGCTCAAGTCATTACTAGAATCAATATCCCACGTTTTCATACAATGCTCAAGTCATTACTAGAATCAATATCCCAAGTTTTCATACAATGCTGAAGTCATTACTAGAATCAATATCCCAAGTTTTCATACAATGCTGAAGTCATTACTAGAATCAATATCCCAAGTTTTCATACAATGCTGAAGTCATTACTAGAATCAATATCCCAAGTTTTCATACAATGCTGAAGTCATTACTAGAATCAATATCCCAAGTTTTCATACAATGCTGAAGTCATTACTAGAATCAATATCCCAAGTTTTCATACAATGCATACAAGGCCAACATGAGAGCATGCCTGATGATGTATGGTGAGTTCTTGATTTAACTGTAAGCAATTAGTTTTTGACCGTCTATATCCCATCTAGTTTTACTGTAAGCAATTAGATTTTGACCGTCTATATCCCATCTAGTTTAACTGTAAGCAATTAGTTTTTGACCGTCATTATCCATCCAGTTTAACTGTAAGCAATTAGTTTTGACCGCCTATATCCCATCTGGTTTAGCTGTAAGCAATTAGTTTTTGACCGCTTATATCCCATCTAGTTTAACTGTAAGCAATTAGTTTTTGACCGGTCATATCCATTTGGCTTACCTGTAAGCAATTAGTTTTTGACCGTCTATATCCCATCTAGTTTAACTGTAAGCAATTAGTTTTTGACCGGCCATATCCCATCTAGTTTAACTGTAAGCAATTAGTTTTTGACCGGCAATATCCCATCTAGTTTAACTGTAAGCAATTAGTTTTTGAAGCGCCTATATCCCATCTGATAACATGGTAAGTTGTCTCAAAAGCATAGCAATATTAGCATTGAAAAGTAGAGGAGGATTGAAACGTTGAGGAGAATTGAAAAGTAGAGATAAAACGTTGAGTGGTAAAGTGAGAGAAAGAATGTACAAGTGAGAAGAAGAGTAACAGGTATCGTGAAAGACAGACAGTGAATGGCAAAGAGTTGAAAATAAAGAGATATAAAGGGGGGGGGGTGGGAGTTGGGTAAGGTAAACAGAATGATGAAAGATGATCCATTTGCTAACCTTAATCTCTACCTGGTTGCTCCGTCCGTATCTACCTGTAGGTGACTTAGGTAACGCGATTGTCTGGTGGTGATAATATCGGAAGGGAACTACTCACGTTTAGAAAAGAGTAGGGGATTATTGCTAGAGTGAAGGGGGAGCTGGAGGAAAGGAATATTGCGGGATTGAGGGAGGAGGATGCTGAAGCGTAGAGTGAACGTGATTGGGAAATGGTGTTTACAATTCAGAGATTAATTACCATTCGTGAACTGAGTAAGGTTTCCATATTTCTGAACCCCCATTCGTGAATTGAGTAAGGTTTCCATATTTCTGAACCCCATTCGTGAACTGAGTAAGGTTTCCATATTTCTAAACCCCATTCATGAACTGAGTAAGGTTTCAATATTTCTAAACCCCCATTCGTGAACTGAGTAAGGTTTCCACATTTCTGAACCACACAATAATGATAATTTGTTTGGATCTATCTAGGTAACCATTGCCTTAGGCTGGGTCAACCTTGACACCCATTTCCTTAGTCTGGGTCGATCTTGGTACCATTCCCATATACTGGGTAGATTTTGGTACCCATTTCCTTGGGGTTTCCTTAGGATCGGTCGACCTAAGAATCGTTCATGATTTTGAAATATTTCCTGCTAAAATGAAACTTTAACATTGGATCACACAAGCACGATGCTAGTTCACTAACAACTGAGCTGCAACCTTGAATAACACGTAACAACAGCGTGTTGTTTGTATAAAATAGTACTCACGTAAAGCACAAGATGGGCAGATGAACGCATTGAATCTCGGGTACGGGAAAACATACAAATAACAGTACACAAGATAGTTTCAACGTTTCCAATGTTTAAAAAAAAAAAAAAAAAAAAAAAAAAAAACATACAAATAAATGTATAGAAGACAGTTTCAACGTTTCCAATGTTTTCAAAAAATATTACAAATAACAGAATACCAAACAGTTTCAACGTCTCCAATGTTTTCAAAACAAAAAATACAAAAAACAGTAAAAACCAGAAACATAATGGCACTAACACAAAAGCATCAGACGGCAGAAATTTAACAAGTTAGACATCTAATCAGTTATAGTCTACTAGTCTGTGTATTCATTGTAAGTCTGATTGACATTGTGTTTTACGTAAGTACTGTTGTCATAGTTTGCAGCAGTCTCACTTAATATCGTTTGTTTGTTAAAAGAGTTGGTAATCAATATTAGGTAATACTGCGTGAAACGTAACAACAGTTGTAGTTACGTATTACACAGGTTTTTAGTGTGTTCCACTTAGACACGACGAATTACTAAAACTTCCATATATCGGTTGGACATGTGTGTGTTTTTTGATCATTTCTATCCGTCGTCTTTTGATGTTTTGTTTCTATCTTGATAAAGGACTTTTGGTCGAAACGTTGAATATGTTTTTGTATTATAATTTGTATGTTTTCTTGTTAGCGTATCATACCCCCCCCCCCCCTAGTTTTAGTGATAGTCCATCGTGTCTAAGTGGAACATTCTAAAAACATGTGTTTTACCTAAGTAAAACCCCCTCCAGGGCCAGATAAATGGAACACATTATATGGAACAAAATAACAACTCACAAACACATGCATATATCAAACAATGGCATTGGGTCAAAGGGTATGGGCCCATGGACCGCTGGATCAGCAGCCAACCTAAGTAAAAGAGTTGATATAGTATCATGTATGTACTAAGATTTTAAAAATTTCGTGCTTCGTGTTTTCATGTGAAGGAGTGCAGGGATGCTTTTTATAGGCTGTGGAAATAAAGGCCAATTTGCCTAAACAGACGCCGCGACATGTACTGGAAGGATTTAAATTGTACCTCCGAAAGGAGAAAAAAACATGTCCCAACCATGGATTTAACCCGGGACCTCAAGGGTCTAAGAACGGCGTTCTAACCACACGGCCATGCCCTTGCAAGACTAAAAGAAGAATATAAGAAAGAGAAGAATCAAATGTACCCAACTTCAGAACCAAATGACCCCTACCATCAAATATCACGCAAGGAACAAACCATTATATTCAGACTAGGAACTGGCAACAACAGACTGAGAAGTCACATGTTCCGAAAGCTGAAGATTGGCGAGACAGACCTGTAAAACTGTGGACTAGCCCAGAGATTGCAGAACAAATTCTACGGGCATGTCAATTCAATCAAGAACTGAGAGAGAAAATATGACCTACTGATACGGCACTTCGTCCAGACCTGAGGGGTTCCATGGATGACCTGAAGCGAATCACACAATTCATTGAAGCTATTGGCGCTGTAATCTGATATCTGACTGAAGCTATTGGCGCTGTAATCTGATATCTGACTGAAGCTATTGGCGCTGTAATCTGATATCTGACTGAAGTTATTGGCGCTGTAATCTGATATCTGACTGAAGCTATTGGCGCTGTAATCTGATATCTGACTGAAGCTATTGGCGCTGTAATCTGATATCTGACTGAAGCTATTGGCGCTGTAATCTGATATCTGACTGAAGTTATTGGCGCTGTAATCTGATATCTGACTGAAGTTATTGGCGCTGTAATCTGATATCTGAAGAACGTTGAAGAATATCATGTATTGAACATATCGAAAGAGAAAATGAAATGGCTCGGTCACTTTATGAGAATGAACCCAAACCAAATATCAATAAGAACATATAATAAAAGAATATATGGACGTCGAGCCAAAGTTAGACTAAAAAAAACAGTAGACAGAAAACATTAAGATAACAGTGAACATACATGGATTTAAAGCAACCAGAGCGACACATCTAGCCTTCAACTGAAGCTCCCACCCCTACGCTTAATGGCAAGTGTGGATACTAACAACCATTATTCACCTGGGGATAGACACTAGACAATGTAAAATAGTTGATTGTTGTCTCTTGCCGGGGCACCAGTCTCTCACCTAAAACCTGAGTCTATGTTGGTTATATTAGCCTTGACATCACCATCAGGTGTACATGTGTCCAATAAACAAACAAGTATTATCTAGAAAATATGCAGGAATTTCAGGATTGCTAGTAGCTATTGAAGAACTTGTCACTCCAGGCAACGGTAGACCGGAGAGTATCAGTATAACACCTGACTTTGGGTTGCTCGACATCAAGGCAAATTATGTTATTTATAACTTCAGGTTAGAGTCTTCAACCTGATCATATCAGTAGAAACACCTGTGCATGACGGATTCGCATTGACTTCCTTTGACTTCTGTGTCAGTTCACGGAGTTATCGTCACGATACATAAGACACGTTGGCAATTAGAAAACAGCCTACGGTTCTCAATTCACCCAGAGCATAGGGTCACACTTAGATAAAAGGCATCTTAGCCAAAAATAAACATCAACTCCACCTAGCAATATAGATAATTTATAGCAATAACCCGCACGGCTTTCCAAACACCCAGACCATTAAGTCACATTTGGATAAAAGCTAATACGGCCTGATATAACCAAAATAGACTTTTGTCTTAGGATGAAAAAATCGTGCCTCAGCATAAAGAGGCTTTAATCCTCCATTTAACAAACAAGCGACAACAAACAAAGAAAACAGCCTTTTAAACTAAAACGGCAATTTTAACTTTTCCCGGAGTTTTTAATTGGCCACTAAATTTATACCTTGCATCAACCGCCAATGAAAATCATGGATAAAAGTCAACGAATCATTTTGGAAAGAAGTGTACGAATTGGTCAAAAGGTCTTATATATGTCAATGGTCATATGTGTATATGTTAATTCATTTAGAAAAGAAGAAGAAAAAAACATCAAGTTTATCAATCGATACATTTTTGTTGAAGTCGTCTGATCAAGTTCATCAATTGAGACTTCAGTTGAAGTCGTCGGATCAAGGTCTCTTGAACACGTAATATGCATATACCTTACGCAAGTCTACCTGGTGTAGTTGTTCCTTTATCTTCATCTGTTTTATCTTCTTGTACATTCTTCTTCTTTATGTGACATATTCTTTCCAGACCAGAACGTACTCTTATTTATTGATCTCCTGCAATTCTCGCGATTATTTCGTGTTGAGCCACGGCAAGGGGATATGTTTAAACAGTCTGAGACTTCTCTTATCTATCGTCGTCTTGGGCGGCCCTTACTCCTGCTACCATCAGTCATATCTTCCATTACTAATTTCTACATGCCGTTATGCTCTCTATATTCCCAACAAATGTCAGGTTTTTGTTACTGTAATGTTGTTTATGTTGCTATATAACCCCTATACTAACATATGGGTGCGAGTCATGGACAATAAACAAACTGGAAAGTGGGAGATTGGAGGCAACAGAGATGTGGTTCTACAGAAGAATGCTGAGAATACCATGGACTGCCAGAAAAACTAATTTAGAGGTGTTAAAAGAGTTAAATGCGAAACGGACCTTAATCAACAATATAAGAAAAAGACAATCTTCTTTTTTTGGCCACTTCATGAGACAGGCAGGTTTAGAGAACATAATCACAACAGGCAAGATTGAAGGCACCAGAGACAGAGGGCGACAACGTGAGAAAATATTAGACAGTTTGACAACCTGGCACGGCAAAGAACAACAACGACTTTGATACATAATACTGTGGACAGAGAGCTGTGGAGAGCCATGACCGCCTACGCCACCCGGCATGGCACCTGATGATGATGATGAATGTTGTTTAAGAGCCAACTATCGCCACTGTTAATATTCATATTTCTTCATTTCTCATTTTTGTTGTCAATGTTAATATTCATATTTCTTGATTTCTCATTTTTGTTGTCAATGTTAATCTCTACTCCTCATGTATCACCTCATTTCAAAGAAAACTGTTCTCCTTGCCACTGATTTATTAATTGCCCATGTTTCACAGCCATAAATTACTACTGGAAATAATTAGATTATTTCTTGTTTTAATCAGATGTAATGTAGTTTTACAGTTGGTGCCTTGTCAATAATTTGTCATTTGTGTACATTTACACTCGATGATAGTCCATCATTAACTTATTCATTACGTGAAGCCGATCACTCAGCACAACTATTTTATTGAATTGCCATGAAGCCTCATGAGTGAAATTTCTAATAGACAGATGTGTCCAGAAGCCGACAACACTCTATATTGCACGAGTTAACCGTGTAGTAGAGTCCCGTTATCACAACCTGGTTCTAACTGACAAAATATCTATGTAATAGCAGAAATGCGCTATATACAGTACACACAAAATATAATAAATATAATTGGGAGATTTTGAAATGTGTTGTTATATAGGAAAAGTGGTTATAAAATGATTCGCTATAGAGAGATTTTACTATAACATACTGCTACCGTGGCACTTTTAGCATTATCAAATGTCCGTTATTCCATCAGCCCATAGCTTTTATTCCTACTGTACTCAATCGGCTCTGTGGCGGGGTAAGCAAAGGCCGCATCCCGAGAGGTCAAGATAACAGGTTCAAACCTCCCCGCAGGCAACTGTCACAAATCAATAGCGACCTATTTAGCATAATTACATTTCCTACAAAAGTCATAATTTACGACGTTTTGACTAAAAGCCTCCATCAGGACAACAGACAGAACGCGACGTGAATAATGTTGTTTGTTGTCCTTATGAAGGCTCTCAGTCGAAAGGTTGTCTCTGGCTGTCTCATTTCTAGTTTGATTTTTGACCACTATACGCAACACTTATACTTATTTCTTTTAATATTAATATTTGCCGTGTGTTACTCACGCACACACACACACACACTCCCCCCCCCCCCCATTTTCAAATTGTTTCCAAACTGGAGCTTTACCTTTTGCAGAAGAAGGTTCAAACAATTTCCTTAATCATATCCTACGACTTGCAGTCCGCTCAAAAATGTACAAATCCTTGCCCAATTTCGGTCTCTGGAAACACGCGGGCATTCCGAGTAGATAATAAAGATATAATTACTGTTACGATAAAGCAATCGTGTGCAGAGGTAGGATATCTCATGCATAAATATGCATATATCGCTGCCACGTTGTAAACCATGGCACTAGGAATTACTTTCTCTTTGAGCTACAAGCTCTCTCCTTGAGCTACAATCTCTCTCCTTGAGCTACAACTACTCTCCTTGAGCTACAAGCTCTCTCCTTGAGCTACAACCTCTCTCCTTGAGCTACAACCTCTCTCTTTTGAGCTACAAGCTCTCTCCTTGAGCGACAACCTCTCTCCTTGAGCTACAAGCTCTCTCCTTGAGCTACAAGCTCTCTCCTTGAGCTACAAGCTCTCTCCTTGAGCTACAACCTCTCTCTTTTGAGCTACAAGCTCTCTCCTTGAGCGACAACCTCTCTCCTTGAGCTACAAGCTCTCTCCTTGAGCTACAAGCTCTCTCCTTGAGCTACAAGCTCTCTCCTTGAGCTACAAGCTCTCTCCTTGAGCTACAACCTCTCTCCTTGAGCGACAACCTCTCTCCTTGAGCTACAACCTCTCTCCTTGAGCTACAAGCTCTCTCCTTGAGCCACAAGCTCTCTCCTTGAGCCACAACCTCTATCCTTGAGCTACAAGCTCACTCCTTGAGCTACAAGCTCTCTCCTTGAGCTACAAGCTCTCTCCTTGAGCTACAACCTCTCTCCTTGAGCTACAACGTCTCTCCTTGAGCTACAAGCTCTCTCATTGAGCTACAACCTCTCTCCTTGAGCTACAACCTCTCTCCTTGAGCTACAACCTCTCTCCTTGAGCTACAAGCTCTCTCCTTGAGCTACAACCTCTCTCCTTGAGCTACAACCTCTCTCCTTGAGCTACAACCTCTCTCCTTGAGCTACAAGCTTTCTCCTTGAGCTACAAGCTCTCTCCTTGAGCTACAACCTCTCTCCTTGAGCTACAAGCTCTCTCCTTGAGCTACAAGCTCTCTCCTTGAGCTACAACCTCTCTCCTTGAGCTACAACCTCTCTCCTTGAGCTACAACCTCTCTCCTTGAGCTACAAGCTTTCTCCTTGAGCTACAAGCTCTCTCCTTGAGCTACAACCTCTCTCCTTGAGCTACAAGCTCTCTCCTTGAGCTACAAGCTCTCTCCTTGAGCTACAACCTCTCTCCTTGAGCTACAACTTCTCTCCTTGAGCTACAAGCTCTCTCATTGAGCTACAACCTCTCTCCTTGAGCTACAACCTCTCTCCTTGAGCTACAACCTCTCTCCTTGAGCTACAAGCTCTCTCCTTGAGCTACAAGCTCTCTCCTTGAGCTACAAGCTCTCTCCTTGAGCTACAACCTCTCTCCTTGAGCTACAACCTCTCTCCTTGAGCTACAAGCTCTCTCATTGAGCTACAACCTCTCTCCTTGAGCTACAACCTCTCTCCTTGAGCTACAACCTCTCTCCTTGAGCTACAAGCTCTCTCCTTGAGCTACAAGCTCTCTCCTTGAGCTACAACCTCTCTCCTTGAGCTACAACCTCTCTCCTTGAGCTACAAGCTCTCTCCTTGAGCTACAAGCTCTCTCCTTGAGCTACAACCTCTCTCCTTGAGCTACAACCTCTCTCCTTGAGCTACAACCTCTTTCCTTGAGCTACAACCTCTCTCCTTGAGCGTGTAGCTCAAGGAGTTGGAGAACGGGCTAAGAATAAGAAGAACAATAATGAATCCTTTTATAACGACTTTTCCTATATAACAAAACTTTTCAAAATACCCAATTATAGTGATTCTATTTTGTTTGTATTGTACTGTATATAGCGAATTTCTGCTATTACATACATATTTTGTAAGTTAGAACCAGGTTCTTATAACGAGACTCCACTACACGGTTAAGGAGTTTGAGAACGGGCAAATAAAAAGTAGAAGAAGAAAAACACTAAAACAATTCTACACAGGAAATAGCATACCACACGAATAGATTTTATATCGTCTATAACCAAGCACTCACACAAACAAACAGGCAAGGTTGCCACACAATTAGAATAGTTTTATAACCACAGAGAATGTACCAATGCCCAATGACCAATATACAAATGTCTTCTAGAATTCTTGCAAAAACTATTATTAAATATTTTTTATTTAAATCAGCTTGCATCCGGGGAAATGTAATTTTTAAAATCTTAATTTAATAACTGCACTTAGGAGGTGAATATACATTCATTTTTTGTGTTTGTTTAGACAAAAGTCATGAGAGCAATGACTTTAATAATAACATTTCATCTTGATGTGAACAGACTTTTCATATTTTCATTTATTTACACACACAATTTATATATTACTGGCTAATGATACAGGTTTGCCAATATTTAATAATTTTTTATTAATTATAAGTACAAGTTATAATCAACGCACACCGGACAACGTTCTTGGGTACGCAGATCCCCGTAACAAAACACAAAAAATAAAAGAGTGTAGCGGCTCATAGTTCTAGTTCAGTGTTGATTTATCTTTCGAATATTTTGATTTCTTTTTTTTTTCTCATATATCTATTATATTTCTCTTTACAATATTCCAATATTTACATAAATCTGCTTTAATCTTGAGAACGACTATGACTCGTATGTTTACACCTTCTCGGCGGACACAGTCTCTTAGGGCATTGGCTATATCAAATCGATCTACTGAAGTACCTTTTGACAATATGACACTTTCGCCAGCGCATATGCTCGTTCATTGCCCTTAAATCCCGCATGTTCACGCACGAATATAAAAGTAATGTTTTTGATCAAATATTGCGTCAAAAATTCCACCCATTCACCCAAGCATTGATATAAATTTTATTAATAGTGATTTTTAATATTGGTCAAATTTGAGTATGAATAGTTAAAATGGCAACATTGATAGAAACAGACATAAAAACAGGTTTTCGTTTAACACACGTCGAACACGCGATTTAAGGCACCAGAACTGAAAGTTGGCACTTTGCTTCTTACGTAACGACTAGATTGAGCAATATAAAACAGATGTGCCTCTTGGTTTAAATATGCATCCAAAATACAGAAAAGATAAAAGCATAAGACAGGTAAACCTATGTTTGAGTTCAATTTAGAATTTGTACCTGTTTGCAAGGCTAAACGCGGTTTGTGAATTAGAGCTAGCCAGCGAGTTGCCAGATTGAAATTGTCATTAAAAGCCATAGAACAATAGAAATTTATCAAAATAAAGCCAAACAAAAATTAACTATTTTTCTTAACCATATTATATTAGAAAGTTCTAGACCCATTTCATGCTGATAGCTCTACTTCTTTGACTTGGGAATTTATGTTCTTGACTCTTTATTATAATAAATTGTTCGTTCATTTTTAGTTACCATCGTGTATTCTCTCATTGTTCATGCTTATTTTTAAATATGAGATTTATGGATTTCATCATCAAGTGTCGTTTCCGCAACGACAGCTGGCTGCATCGGATCTCTAACGTCGTTTGTCTCTTCCTTTGTTGGTGCATTTTACTAGATGGTAACTTGTCCATTGCACGATGTTATCCTCCCATGTTTATCTCTTCCAAACTCTTGCTCGCGAAGGTAGAAACCTAGTAATAGAAGTCGTAAATAGATATGATGTTTCTGTTTGTTTGTTTTGCGTTCGCTCCATTGTAACCATCACGGGATATGATGTTTCTAAAATCTCCTGCAAAATTTATTGATATCAGGTTGATTTTTATACCATTCTCTCTAGCAAAATCTATTGATATCACGATATTTTACCAATTTTTATGGTAATAGTTTTGCACATAAAATACTGACTATATAATACAAAGTACAGGGAAATGAACCTAAACAACACGCAACAATTGAAAGACCTGGCAACACAAAGACAGAAATGGAAAATCTATGGTTTCTGCCCTGTGCGCCGCCTATGGCCCTGGAGGAACATAACATAACATAACATAACATAACATAACAGGAAAATGATTTCTCATCGTATAAATTTGTATCAACGTTACTTTAGTGTATCTCTAAAAGGCGACTAAGGAGGTTATGGGATGGAGTTGGCTGTCCCATCTTATATAGGGTCAGTGACCCAAAGCCATGCTGAAGTCGGGTGTGTCAGGCCGAAAAGCGCAGATGTCGCTGAAATGTTGTAAACCATGGCACAACGCATTCCGTTCTCCGGACTACATCCTACTGATCTGCAGGAGTTTGAGAACGAACGCAGCAGAAGAAGAAGAAGTGTCTAAAATACTGTAGATTCCTTTCTTATGATTCTATTTAGAGGCCAGGCTTGATTTAGTTTCAGTCATTTCAAAATTTCAATGTTCTTCTTTTTCTCTGTCAACGATATTCAGAGGATCTCCCATGCCATTAAGGCATATTGAAGAATTGAAGATATACCTTGTTTTTACATTAACTAACTGCGTACCTAGGGATGATGTGGGGAATAGAATATCTGGTACCCATTTCCTTAGGCTGAATCAACCTAGGAACTGTTAGTGATTACACAAATATTTCCAGTCGAACTGGAAATTGAACCTTGATCCATCCGACTTGAATCCCAATGCACTAACAACTGAACTACCGCTATTCCTCGTGTATTATATATATATATATATATATATATATATATATATATATATATATATATATATATATATATATATTATGTATTATCATATATTTCCCGTAGTCATAACCTTCGATAACAGTTACCATGTTGTTCCGACAGACCAACATTGTGCTTGAACTAGGACGGGCACGGCGTGGGTCGGCGGAACAATAAAGAAACCTGTCGCAGGGCCAGAGTTGTGCCCTGATGTCGACGTCTGTTTCGGCGGTATTAGACTCGAAACACCATCGAATCAGATGGCTACTGGAACAGACCGGAGCACATGGGAATGTCAATGCCAGTTTCTAATTCAGAGAAATCAAGAGAGAATCTCATGTATTAGTGAGGGCACAAAAGTGAACAATGGTTGAAAAGCTATATACTATATAGGATATGCTTCAATAATATATCAGAACCTAAGGGCCTCCTTAGAGTGTTTACACATTCTTGGGTTAATTGGCCACGGAAATGGATGATCGAATTATTTCCATCAGATAGTATTACAGTAGAGATCAATCTATTCAGAACGCTAGTACTAAGTTTATTTCTATATGAATGGCAACACTGGTCACTCAATGTAGACACAGAATGACGGATCTGTGCTTTTGAATGCAAGTGCTACGGACGTTTGTTAAGAATTCGTTCTATATAACACAAGACAAACATATCTGTCCGACAGCAAATAAACAAACTTGCTGGATATCAAGAACTACTTTTGGCAGTGGTGATACGGCGTATACTTGTTTGTTTTGGACATGTAAAATGACACGATTGACATTCTCAAATTATTCTGGGGAAAAAAAAACAACAACACTTGAGGGTGGGAAGAGAAGAAGGGTAAATGAAAGTCTTAATTATATAACATCAAGGAATGGTACTGGCATGCTTTCTCTGCGCTTCTATAAATGACTGAGGACAGGGGTATTCTTTGGCGGGCTTTTTTTAATGATGTCTCCAGTGTAGCACCCTGGACCAATATTCAACCAATATTCAATTAAATATTCTACCACTCAACCAGAACTGTGTTACCAGTGCCAAACCTGGTCTCTCTCATCTTCACATTACAGAAAGATAGTGACATGTGAGATGAAATGCTTGAGGAAAGCTGCCGGGGTCACCAGACTTGACAGATTACGAAATGTATATATCAGGGAAAGAATAGGTATAATATCTTGTACAGATTACATAGAGAGAGAACAGATCAAGTGGTTTGGCCACATTATGAGAATGCATCACGAAAAGTTGCCCGTACAAGCATATAACCAAATTAGATCAGGGTACAAAGCCAGAGGAAGACTACGGAAAAGATGGATAGAAAACGTCAGGGACATCCTGAACAGACACGGTCATAGCACAGCCGAGGCCGCACATCTGGCTTTAGAACGCAAGCTCGAGCTCCAATCACCCCTACGCTTAACGGCAAGAGTGGATAACAAACCACCTAGGGAAAGACAATACTCAATAGACCACACAACCAACATTCATTTCAATCTGCTATCACTCAACCAACATTCAGCTCAATCTTCTGATCACTGAACCAACATTCAATTCAATGTGCTATCACTCAACCAACATTCAATTCAATGTGCTATCACTCAACCAACATTTAATTTAATCTACTACCACTCAAACAACATTCAATTTAATCTACTACCACTCAACCAACATTCAATTTAATCTACTACCACTCAACCAACATTCAATTCAATCTACTACCACTCAACCAACATTCAATTCAATCTACTATCACTCAACCAACATTCAGTTCAATCTTCCGAGATTTTCAAATCTGGATAATTTGGGAATATCCAGTGCGTAATTTAATAACGTTCGGCTCTTTGGCGGTGTGGTATAGTAGGCGCCTATGACGGTTAAGATATCGGGTTCGAATTCCGCCACAGTCAATTGTGCATCCGAACCGTTCAGAAAACAATGGAAAACTACTGCGCTTGTTTATATTGCCTAGAGAACTGGTACAGCTGAACCCTGTTTGCTACGACCTTCTATTAAAATTAAATATCACATCCACTATTACTTACGTTAATCCATATTTATCCACAGAATCCACGAAACAGTTCCAAAACTTTTTTGTAATTTCTAAAGAGGGAGAGAAGAGTGAAAGAGAGGAGCTCTTCAGTCCAAATTGTAAGTTCGAAAGTAGCGAAAGTTTACGTATAGTGTCAGGAAGACAGGAGTTTCACGCCAGTAACGGATTTACCTGTTCCAGATAGTGTGTGAAGCAAGGCGATGGAAGGGGCGTGTGTCCAATCAAATGAAGGTAATCCGCGCCATTTTCTGGCACCTATTCTTTGACGGGTGTTAAGAATTCACTTCAAGCGAGGAGGTACCTTCGATTCGCAGAACTTCCGCTTTGTGATATTTAAAAAAACAACACACAAAAAACAGCTTTTCCCCTCTCCTACTCCGACCTCTCAATAAAGGGAGTGAGATTTTGGTTTGGAAATTTGACCCTTTCTATGGAAGAAATAATTCTTCATTAAAACGAGTCGCATACATGAGAAATACAATATAACACAACATTATGCATAGAAATCATTCTTAGTTAGGGATCTAGTAAAACAATAGTTAGAGAAAGAGGTAGACAGAGATACAGGTGGGAGAGTAACATCACAAGATGGACAGGTTACAGTCTAGCAGAGTGTACCAGAAAAACAAGAGACATGATTTTGGAGGTCTGTAGCAGCCAACCTTCGTTGCGGAGACGACACTTCAAGATGATATAAATAATAGAGAATAGTGTAAGATATCCTAAGGTAAAGTCAGGTAATGTAATCTAAGTAAGATCAGATACAGTAAAGTAAGGTACAGTAACGGAAGGCACTCAGTAAAGTAATATAATGTATTACTGTAAACTGTCTACTTTTTACATTACATAAGGTACATCTGTTAGCCGTCGTCCAGTAAAACTACACCTGTGTTCTACATAGGTACTACAGTAAAGTAAGGTGTAGTGAAGAAAGGTACAGTAAAATAAGGTAAGGTAAGGTTCATTAAAATAAGGTAGGGTACAGTAAAGTAAGGTAAAGTAAAGTGCGTTACATAAAAGTATGATATGGATCAGTACTGTACAATAAAGTAAGCTAAAGTAACGCGAGGAACAGTAAATTAAAATACAGTAAAGTAAGGTAAAACAATATACGGCACAGTCACAACGGTACAGTAAAGTAAGGTGCAGTAAAGTAAAATACAGTAAAGTAATGCACATAAATATAAGGCACAGTAACGAAAGTTCAGTAAAGTATGGTACAGTAAACAATGCTATAGTAATATAAGATACAAAAATATAAGGTGCTATAAATTAAGGTACAGTAACGGAAGGCGCAGAACAAAACACAAGGTTGTAAAGTAAGGTATAATAAAGTTTGGTATAGTAAAGTTTGGTATAGTAAAGCTTGGTACAGTAAAGTACGGTACAGCACAGTAAAGTACGGTACAATTAAGTCAGTTACAGTAAAGTAAGGTGCAGTATAGTAACCCACAATAAGGTACACTAAAGTAATGACACAATAGTATGGTAGAGATACTTAAGGCACCGCGATGTACAGTAAAGTAAGGTGCAATAAAGTAAGGTACAGTAAAATAAGATTCAATACGGTACAATAAACTAAGGTACAGTGCGGCACAGTAAAGTACAATACAGTACGTTACAGTAAACTAAGGTTCAATTGGGTACAGTAATGTAACAACATAACTGTCCGTACGTAAGTAAAGATAGCAATTAACATAACTGTCCGTACGTAAGAAAAGATAACAATTAACATAGCTGTCCGTACGTAAGAAAAGATAACAATTAACATAACTTTCCGTACGTAAGTGAAGATAACAATTAACATACCTGTCCGTACGTAAGTGAAGATAACAATTAACATAACTGTCCGTACGTAAGTGAAGATAACAATTAACATAACTGTCCGTACGTAAGGCTTATGAATTAATATATATAATATCAGAATAAAAATTCGACAGATATATGTTGTGTACACATATTAGCCTGTACTTGTTGTGTACACATATTAACTTGTACATGTTGCGTACACATATTAACTTGTACATGTTGCGTACACATATTAGCCTGTACAAGTTGTGTACACATATTAGCCTGTACAAGTTGTGTACACATATTAACTTGTACAAGTTGCGTACACATATTAACTTGTACATGTTGCGTACACATATTAACTTGTACATGTTGCGTACACACATTAGCCTGTACTTTTTGTGTACACATATTAACTTGTACAAGTTGTGTACACATATTAACTTGTACATGTTGCGTACACATATTAACTTGTACATGTTGCGTACACATATTAGCCTGTACTTTTTGTGTACACATATTATCTTGTACAAGTTGTGTACACATATTATCTTGTACAAGTTATGTACACATATTAACCTGTACTTGTTGTGTACACATATTATCTTGTACAAGTTGTGTACATATATCATCGTATAAGACCGATGAAATACTTGCAAAGGCTTACCGGTGATAACAAGTTGATGTACCAATAAATATAAACTCTTCGGGAACCAGTTTTTTTATAAGAACATACTATTCTTTTTCCTGTAGTATATTCTTCTTCTGCTTTGTTCTCATACTCCTACTCCAGGATGTAGCCCGGAGAACTAAATGCGATATATATAGGTTTACAACCTGGCTGCGATATATGTAACTTTCAACACGACACGTCGGACTTAGGCATAATTTATTTTGTGGAGTGGGACAACTAATATCACCCCATACCTTCTTATTCACTACTTGCTACATGTATGGCATTTTGCACTTATGGGCTACTAACTTTATACAGAAGTAAACGGTCCCGCATCTCCTTACCTGCAAATAGAAACTAGGTTACAGGTGAGCAAGTATAAAAAGTGGGAGAGTGTAACCAATGGAAACCAGTGAAACATTTACACACCAAAATATGTCTTCCTTCATTCCGCGCCAGCAGGTACGGTACATTACCAGGTAGACGCCATCTTACTCACGTTTCACGTGTAGGATGGATGTGATCTAACAAGTGAGATTCTAGAGTTGATACACCTGTTCCAGGTGTCCTAGATATATCACTTTATCATAACTGCTATCTTCCCTCCCAATATTTTTTTTGTTCAAATACTCCTTACTTCCACGCTCGCTGTCGCACCGTTTCTTTCTGTCTATTTTGCAGCCACGTCTATACCTATCTAGTTGTGAGCAAAGTATATTTTGTGGTCACGGCTATACATATCTGTCTGTGAGCAAGCAGATATTGTTTAACAGATAGACGATGGGAAACACTGAGAGAGAAATGTACACATATATGACCAGCCCACATTTCAAAGATAACATCAGCCTCCTTGTTCTGGTAGGAAAGACAACATCAGCCTCCTTGCTCTGGTAGGAAAGACAACATCAGCCTCCTTGCTCTGGTAGGAAAGATAACATCAGCCTCCTTGTTCTGGTAGGAAAGACAACATCAGCTGCCTTGCCTTTGAAGGAAAGACCAAATTACCATCTTCCGCCTTAGCAAACAACGCATTCGACTTAACAGAGACCGTCAGGAATAAAAACCTCTGTACAGAAAGTAAACAAACCTTCATTCGTTATGTTCTTGATTATTGTCATGATTGTCGTTGGTCACTATTTATATTATTGGAGTCGCATGCCAAAAACAACCACGGTCGGCTAACGGATGCGCGGAAATAATAAAAAAATCTGTCTTTCAGGGTTTGCTTACTTTCTGTACACCTTAACTGGAACCCGATGATGATTGACCAATCATCTGAACAGAATACAGCTACAGCAAACTCCAGGGCTTTGGTTGTGCACATCATCACGAAGCTGTCGACCACCATCTATTTTGAATGACCAGCGATAGGTGATATTAGAAAAATCCTACTGCCTCCAAGGTCAGATAAAAGTAACACCCTATACAGAACACTGCAACAGCTCACAGGCTTCAGAGGCTCTGCAATTGAGGGTGGTAGCCATCTCCTCTCCCTCGCAGATGTTACTTCCCGGATTAATCCGGTACCCATTTAAGGCTGTGTCGACCCGACACGGAATGAACCCAGGACCACTCATATGCAAAGCCAGTGCTCTAACCATTGCACTAACGTGGCTCCCTATCTAAACAAGCCTTTTTTATGTCATATCGATTATTTCCGTGGTTTTCATTGGTCAGCGTTGACATGTGACATAAAGTATATAAATAGTAACAAACGAAAACAAATGGAAATAATTAAAACATCATTTCAAAAGGTTGTTTGAATTCTGTCCGTATGTCTTATACTGGCGGTTGGTCACAATATATCAAACAAAGGCATTGGGTCAAAAGGTATCGACCGTTAAATCATCAACAAACCAACCAACCATCTAACTAACCACCAACAAACCATCCAACCAACACTCTGTTATTTTGTCTATCATATGAACGCCTTGTTCTCTGTTTAAGCATCAATCTGCGTGTCTTCATACAAGCATTATTTATTTATTTCAACCCCCGGGGAACTATGATCAATGTCTTCAGATATCTGTAAAAGATAGAATGCATGTTGAGAAAGGAACGGTGTGAGTTATTGAATAACTCAGTTATCCACAGTATTACATGGATATACCGCTCTGGTCATGCCGGGGTCGGAGAATACGAGAGAACCGACGTATTGGCATGCCACAAATAGCGAAGGGCATTTCAAGTAAGCCCTATATTCTTCTTCTTCTTCAGCGTTCAAACTCCTGCTGGATCTTTCTTGTAGCAGGACCATGGTCCTATTAGATTTTCAGCTGGATGTAGTCCAGAGAATGGTAAATTCGTTGTATCGCCGTATTTTGCCAAATTACAAAATTCCCCTTCGTCTTCGGCGGAAGTCCTATATAAGTAGGGACCAATAAGGAACACGACAATAGTTAAAAAAACATAACGAATGAAGGCTTGTTTACTATCTACACGGAGGTTTTCTTCATTGCATATGGATTTGCCATGTCTGTCATCTTTTGTCTCATGAATCTGTTACCATGAATCCTACTGAATAACATAGCAACGGAAAGAAAATGGCAAATCACTCACCTCTCATCCTCCACAACAAATATCCATTTTAGGGGAAATTTTGTAAGTGCAATCAAGATTCCTAAAAGACGGGCAGATATACGACCTGTTTGGCTATGGTTTAACTAAACTTACCTGGTGTCATTTATCGGATATCGGTCGAGTACGCACTCAAAGAACGCTTGTGGGTAGAGTGTTTCCTTACAACAAAATGTCTTCTTTAAGTTTGCTTTCGTTTCTCTCTGGTCATTTTATGTTTGTTTATGGTGCCCGAAGCAAACTGTGTTTCCTTTAAATGTTCAAAATCATGCATGGTAGTAGCTGGTTTCCCCATCGAGGTCAACTCCTTGAAGTGGGGGGGGGTGGGGTGGGGGTAGGGGGTTTGTACAGCCATTGAATGTCATCAATAGCGAAGTTCCAACAGAATTAGTTAGGACAACATTCGTGACGTTTTTTAAAATTATTGTTTGGTTTTCGGTTGGTCACTATTTACATACATGGAATCGAATGTAAAAAATAGCCAAGGCGACTCCAAGTATGTAAATAGGGACCAACCGATAATATAAACCACAAGCCAAACAATAATATAACAAAATAACTAATGGGGTACTAATTAATTCTGTTGGAAGGTTTTCTATACTGCCGACGTTCTCGGTCCAGCCAAAACAAGCTGGAAACTAAGATTATTCAGGTGATCCTGACATCGAGCAGCACCACAGTCCTGCTCAAACGATTACTAGTGCTGAAGTCGGAGATACCAGGCCGAGAAGCGCACCAGCAACCATGGTATCACGCCACACGACGAGATATGTCTTCGTAACCAAAAAATTAGCTGTTTTGACAAAAATAACGATTATCGATTAATATAGTGAAATCCCGTTATAACGATTATGCATTATCGTAGTGCAATCCCGTTATAACGATTATAAATTATCATAGTGCAATCCCGTTTTAGCGTTTATACATTATCGTAGTGTAATCCCGTTATAACGATTATACATTATCGTAGTGCAATCCCGTTATAACGATTATACATTATCGTAGTGCAATCCGTTATAGCGATTTGGTTCCGACCAATCATTAAAATGAATAAGAAAATAATGAAGAAACCATTCATATTGTTAGTTAAGAAATATTTCTATTCACAATCTTACAGAATCTACAATCACATTCTTACACAATCTTACAGAATCTACAATCACATTCTTACACAATCTTACAGAATCTACAATCACATTCTTACACAATATTACAGAATCTACAATCACATTCTTACACAATCTTACAGAATCTACAATCACATTCTTACACAATCTTACAGATACCGCACGGAGGAATAAACCTCGTTTTATAAGTTAGTGCACCTGGAAGGGGTTACAAAGTTGACTTCCGACTACGCCAGGGAACTTCAGAAAATATGTTCTTAAAGTCAAGGAAATACAGACCACGAAGGCAGGTACAGGTGAATCACCAGTTTTACCTGGCTAAAACAAAAACAGGAGTTAATGAAATTTTACGAATCTATAAAAGTATATCCCCACCCCCTTAAAAAGACGTCGACTTTACGATCTTAAAGCATTTATTAAGCACAGAACAGAAGAAAATTTGGCAGATAAATGGCCATTGTCACAACATAGAACGAGCAATAGAAATTGATATCGTCCGTGCAATGCAGGGGTCTGTTTGTTTGTTTGTTTTGCGTTCGCTCCATTGTAACCAGCACGGATATCCGTGCAATTTCCGCCGGGAGCGTGATTACCTTGTGCCACCGTTATGCGCCTTGTAGGTCTAGCACATCCGATTTCGTCATGCCTTGAAAATTCAGGTGGGTTACCCTAGCCTGTGACAGCCTCCATATTTGTCTCCAGGCAGGCGTGTGTGTGGTGACTTCGCCCAGACGATTTTTGCTCTCGTCTGTCTCGCACGAGGTGTTCCACTGTCTATGAACTTGCCTCGTGTAATTGGACGTATTGGCACAATATGTGTCTATCGGGTACCGAACCGTTTCTCATCCGTGAGCCTGGTTCCTTAAGGGGAAGAACTCAGCAGAAGAGTTGGACCCTGGCTCTTTCGTCCTCTTAGCCGAGGTGTTATTCACCGACATCGTTTACCCCTTGCCCAAGTTCGAGTCTCACACTACGCGTTTGAGAGCAAGGCGTTCTCGAGCTGAGCGACCTTGTCCCAATACACCTGAGCCCATCAGGTACTGAACCCTTTCTCTCTTCAAGTGTATTTCCGGTATAGGAAAACCTGACAGTAGAGTTGGGCCAGGGCTAAAATCGTTGTCTCTTTTGTGCATTAGCCCATCGGGTACAGAACCTTTTCTCTCTGCAAGTGTATTTCCGGTATAGGAAAACTTGTCAGTAGAGTTGTGCCAGGACGGTCAACGTTGTCCCTTTCTTGCCTAAGCCCATCGAGTACGGAACCCTTTCTCTTCGTGAGCATATTTCCGGTTTAGGAAGGCTCGACATAAGAGTTGGGTTAGGTCTTCTTGCTCTTTGAACGCCAATAAATGGATCTGGGTCTCTGCCTGTAAGGAACACAGGTAACTAGAAGCTCATCTCGAGCTGACGGATCTTGTAGTTCCCCTTTCCTAGGGACTTTTCACTTTCTGTTTGCAGTTCGCGCTGCCCTCTAGCGCTGTTCTGCCCTTTCATTGTTTCATTGTACTCAGTATGAAACCTATTTGTCTCTCTCCATGCATCTACCTTTACGTGCATTTTACATTGGCCGCCCCTCCAATGTTTGGACTGGACTGACTAGCCTCACTGTATGTCGACAGTGTCGCTATATGTGGTGATGCTGGTGGTGTCGGAGATATTGTCTGTCTCTTGTGCAGTCATCTCTTTCCATCTGCAACCTCCACTTTCTCGGACACGATCCCCAAATGATTTGGCCAGAATCAGCTCGAGCTGCTGTATTTCTGTTTCCAGGATGCACCGCGAGGAGGTACATTTGGGATCTTGGTTATCTGCTAACCCTTGGCCCGCCTAGAGCAATGCCTTCCCTTTGCACCCCCTGCAGGGGTCTAAAAAAGCAACAAAGAATGATAAAACTAATAAAATTGTGAGGGCGTCTAAGGAGGTTTGGGGTGGAATTTGCTGTCCCGTTCCTCAGAGTCATGTTACCAGAAGCGCTGTTAAAATACGATGTGTCAGCATGTATTTGTGCTCCCTCCAAACAATGGGTATTCCAAATTTCAGACTGCTCTTTTTGTCTTTAATCCACTGACGCAGGTATTCAGTGCATGACTTGCACTCCATGTGAGGAGCCAAAGCTTTACCCTGGTCACCAAGTTTTATACCAAATTACGCAGGGTAAGTGTGCTTTATGTAAGTTGTGAATCGATTCCTATTAGGAACGAGGGTGTATTCACCGCAGATGTAGCAGAAGATATTAGGCTTATTTCTGCAAGATCTTCTAGTTGAAACCATTTGTATCACTTGTAACCTTAAAAAAATACACACAAAAAATGTGTAATATTAGAAAGTTTAAACATGTGAAATCTTCATAATTTGTATATTCCAAGATGAACAAATTTGGCAACATATGGCGTGAAAATATCCATACATGTGACAATAAAATACTTGCTGCCTATATCATTTGTCCTTTTAAATAGGAAAAACATCATATTTTTGATCAAATGTGTGGAAATCAATTATCGTTTTATTGATTGATTTGACATGGAATGACCCACAAAAAAAAACATCATGTGGTGCTAGATAAAAAACCTGATCTGATTGAGCAATGTGATTTTTGGATTGAGCACAATAAAATTATCCTAAATCTTCTTTTTTTTAGAAAAACACCACAGACAGCAAATTTGATGTTGACCAGTGTTGTCTTCATCTACGTCCTCCTCTTCCTCGCTCTCCAGTCGAAGTCAGACGTTGATATGGATTTTATTAATTATCTGGACTGTGGTCATCAGTCCCGAGATAGTGTCTTACAGCTTGTCCGGTCAGAGATGTTTCAAATGGCCATAGATTTCTTCTTGTGGTTACGTACAGTGTGTAGTATGATAGACAGAACGACAGAAACATACAGATTTTGTTCTTACGAAGCTTCTTCTTCTTCTTCTTTCCTTCCTATTTTACCCTTTACATGTATCGAGGGAGATACGATGTTCTTGTTCTCGCTTTTCTGGCAGCTTCAGATAATATTTCGTGTTTGTGTAATGTCTCTTTGATGTTGTCGATCCAGCGTACTCTAGGTCTACCCTTGGCTCTTCTTTCTGCTTCTCCTCTCTTCGTATATGCTTTATAAACTAATGAATCACACTGCATTCTTTCCAGATGACCAAACCATTGTATGTGTTGGTTTTGTATATATTGTAGAATTGATATGACACCCACTCTTTCTCTTATGACATCGTTTCTAATTCTGTGTCTTCTGGTCACTCCTGTGGTTTTTCTCAGACATCTCATCTCTGTTGTAACCAGTTGTCTCATGTTTTGTTGTTAAGGACCACGTTTACCATTTGTAGCATAGGGTTGGAATGATGTTAACATCGCTGCCCGCCATTGTTGGAATGTTCTCCACATGAAATTTATTTTAGTGAATTACTTAGCACATTTACGAAGCACATTTGTGTTTTGTTGGGTTGTGGTTCAATGTATGATCGTAATCTATGTTCTAATATTTTTTAATATGTTCTAATAGCATTTAACAGGTGAAGGGAAATAACTCAATGTATACTTGTAATGCATGTTGAGAAGAGTTATTGCAGTACTTGCCGAGCACAACCATAGAGAGCAGGAAATGTTTTTTCATCGCGTGTGCATATTATTCTCCGATGTAGTTGCGACAGGATTACCTGAACCACGACTTCCAATATGTTTAATTTTTAAAGATGCTGATGTCATGAATTGAAATAATTTATTTAGCTGTGAGCCCAGGACTCAAACACGGGTTACACAAAAGTACAAATGACTCAAATAATGGCTCAAAAATGGTCTCACACGATGCCTGAAAGGTTAAAATAGAAGAGCTGAAAAGAGTTACGTATTCATCATGGCTCAAACAAGGGATAAACGAGCATAGATGATTGACTTTAGTGTATTCATATTTCCCCATATTTACAACGTCCCTCTCAATAGCATATAGCAATTGATTGCGTAGCACAAGCGATATTCAACGTGTACTCGGAAAAAAAAATAATAATACTTGAATAGAAGCCATTATTTCTAACCCTCATCATATGAACAAATAATTATTTGTTATTGAACAGACAAATATTGTTTGACATCTAAGCAACAGATAATTCAACCCCTTACCACCCCCCCCTCCCACTCCCACCCCCGATAAATACAATGACGAAAATAAGAATAATAAATAGTAAATTGATTGATTTAGAACCCCAGGAATTGCGAGCCATTAGCTCTTACTTCCTATGTGCAGTAGGGCGATTTTTCTGAACTTTCTTCCATACCTAGAAGACCTCAGCTTTCGGGTTAGTGTAATGCCCATTGAAAGAGCCTTCTACTCAGAGGATGGTCTATAATTGTATAGATGACATGTTCTAAAAATTCTATAAGATAACCTCAATATAACGACATGTCATCTACTAAGGTTTTCTGTTGCATGGGTGGTTTGTCTAGTGGGCCATTGGTGAGACCAAAAAACGGACCGCATTTGTAAAAATAACCGATTACCGTAGAAATCAAACTGAGATTACCAGCTTTTTACTAAATCACGAAGTCCGATTGTCGACAGCCAGCCCAAATATTTCGATAATAGTACGATCATTGGCCGTCAATGAGCATGAGAAAGTACCGGAAATCAATAAACATGAGAAAGTACCAGAAATGCGTGAATTGTAAGGACCGGGGGAAAATATTTATTATAGAGAGAGCAACTCACAATAATAACACTCAACCAAAAACAGTACAGGAACCATCAGCCGCACCACCCTGAAAAATTTACGGAAATGGAGATATGAGCAACTATGGAAATGTCCAGTGTGCAAAGACGATAATCAATATTTCTAAACCTGAACCTTAACCTAATTCTAAACACAAAACCTAAACCTAACCCAAATTCTAAGTTTAAACCTATATCTAAACATAAACCTAAAGCAAAACCTAAACCTAATTATAAACCTAAACCTAAAACCTACACCACAACCTACGGTAATTCCAACTAAACCTATAACTTAAACATGTTAAGTTATGTTATGTTCCTCCAGGGCCATAGGTGGCGCATAGGGCAGAAACCGTAGCTTTCCATTTCTGTCTTTGTGTTGCCAGGTTTTTCAGTTCTAGGGCGTTGTTTATGTTCATTGACATGCCTTCTCTGTGGCTCTTCGTAGAGTTTCTCTGGGTTTCCCTCTTCTTCTTAAACATAACCTATGCTCAATTATAAACATAAACCATATTTATCCATATTTAGGACAATCTTCTAAATCAACTTCTAAACCTAAACCTAACTTTAAACCCTAAACCTGGATCGTTAGTAAGGTAGTCTCTGATCTCTAACAAATTTCTCTTTCCTGCATTGATAAATTGATTGATTATATTACCGTTATTTCTTCTTGTGTAACAAACAAATCAGAATTCTAGAATGTTCAGCCTAAAATCAACCAAAAACCTGGTTAGATTGAAGCCGACAAAAATGGCCATAGATAAAGTTCAACTCAATTATACAATATTCATTTAATTCTTCTTTGTCAGTTACAAACAGAACACAATCAAGTGGAACAAACCGGTAACTCTGGAAACAACCCTGTAAATTAAGTGGCCATGTCTGACAACGGAAGGGATGTGGGAAGATTCTCCGTTTCCGCTGTAAACAATGGTCATTGAAACTTGACTCAAGTTTCAGGCTGTTGGTGACTGTAGCAAAGTGGAATTTACGAATCAAGTTTTCCGTTTTCTGTCTAGTTAGACATAGATTGAGATTGATTGTTTTGTTTTCGTCCGCTTTTACCCATTTGTTATCGCTCTGAAACTCCTGCAGATTATCATAATGTAGTCCAGAGAACAGAACGCGTTGTAGTATGGTTTACAGTTTGGTTGCGACATATGGTAACAAAATGGGTCTGAACACATCCACTTTTGGTATGGTTTCTGATACACTTTGAGGCTTTATAAAATAAGACAGCAAAACTCATCACCAAAATAGCCTTAGTCGCCGCTTACAGCATGCATGGACAGAGAGAGAGAGAGAGTGTCAAAATTATTTGATCCTCTTTCAAGCTGAGAGGATTGTAGGATACCACATCATTCCATCTGTATAATTGGAGCGCATGGAAGTGTGGCTAGAACGCGTTCTCAAACACTTAAGGTCCGGGTTTGAATCCACGGTTGGGACATAATTTTTTCTTTTGGAGGTACAATCAAATTCCTTCCTGTCCATGTCGCGTCGTCCGCTATGGCAAAGCAGTCTTTATTTCCACAGTCAATACAAAGCCACCCTGCACTCCATTACATCTTCTTCTTCTTCAGCGTTCATTCTCAAACTCCCACTGGATATCTCTAGTAGCAGGATCATGATCCATTCTAGATTTCCAGCAGGATGTAGTCCAGAAAATGGAAATGCGTTGTGTCGCCGTTTAATTTGCGACAATGGCCCGACACATCCGTCTTCGGCGGGACTCCTTTACATGTAAACATGCAGTAACGAAAGTTGGGTTGTTTTGTGTGTTTTCTTTTGGCGTAATTTTCATTTGACCTCACGCTGGGAGAACCAGGTGAGTTCGAGCCGTGAACACAGTCCATGTTTCTATATAGCTGTAACCCGCCGAAGACGGATGTGTCGGGCCATTGGCGCAAATAAAACGGCGACACAACGCATTTCCATTCTCTGGACTACATCCTGCTAGAAATCTAGTAGGACAATGGTCTTGCTACAAAGGAGAGCCAGCAGGAGTTTGAGAATGAACGATGAAGAAGAAGATATAGCTGTAAGACATGGAGACTAATTGCGGACTTAGAAGAATCCGGGTATTTGTAAACAAATGTTATAGACGTGTGTTGGGTATCTGTTACCGTGAACATAGCATCAATGTGTTTGTACATGATAGAATTAATGTATTAGCGGGTGAACACGACCCACTGTCGTGAAACTTAGTAATGTATTAGCGGTTGAACACGACCCACTGTCGTGAAACTTAGTAATGTATTAGCGGGTGAACACGACCCACTGTCGTGAAACGTAGTAATGTATTAGCGGGTGAACACGACCCACTGTCGTGAAACTTAGTAAACACTGATGATACAAGTACGTGATGAGCCATTTCTCGATGACAAAAAGATGCTCTTCAATGTATGATGCAGGTGGAAGAAAACGATGAGATAAGAAGAAGATATGGATAGACAATATCAAAGGCTGGATAGGGTGGGAAATTTGAAAAATCATCAGGATGTCAGATTGTAGAGATATGTGGAGATCTTTCTGCATCACATGTCTCAATGACACCCCTACAACTGTGTCGGGTTATGATTATGATTATGATTATGAGTATGATTATGATTATGATTATGATTATGATTATGATTATGAGTATGATTATGAGTATGATTATGATTATGATTATGATTATGATTATGATTATGATTATGATTATGATTATTATTATTATTATTATTGTTGTTATTATTATAATTGTTATTATTGTTATTATTGTTGTTATTATTATTATTATTATTATTATTATTATTATTACTATTATTATTATTGTTATTATTATTGTTATTATTATTATTATTATTATTATTATTATTATTATTATAGTGTAACAATAATAACAATAACAACAAAAACAACAACAAAAACTACAATATTAACCATGGCATGAACAATAACAACATCAATAATAACAAAAGTAACAATAACAACAACAAAAACAACAACAAAGACAACAATATTAACCATGGCTACAAAAATAACAACATCAACAATAGCAATAACAATACCAATAACAACAACAACAATAGTAACAACAACAACAATAGTAACAACGATAACACTAGCAAACGGACACAAACAGATAAGAAAATACTGATATTAAACGGAATACTAAAGAAAACCCACGAATTTAAGAGATACATTTGTACGGATAAGAAAAAATATAATAAGATAAAGAAGCAGATAAAAATTCTTACCTGAAGTTCACATTTCCTGTGACAAATGTACCGACAAACTGAAACATAGGAACAAGATGGCGTCAATTTGTTTACACTCATAATCCGTTTGCAGAACAGAAGAGGCAAAATGTCATATCAGTGACATGAGGAAGATATTGACATCTAAACAAATGACATGAGGAAAATATTGACATCTAAACAAATGACATGAGGAAAATATTGACATCTAAACAAATGACATGAGGACAATATTGGCATCTAAATAAATGACATGAGGAAAATATTGACATTCAAATAAATGACAGGAGGACAATATTGACATCTAAACAAATGATATGAGGAAAATATTGGCATCTAAACAAATGACATGAAGAAAATAATGACATCTAAATAAATGACATGAGAAAAAATATTGACATCTAAATAAATGACATGAGGAAAATATTGACATCTAAACAAATGACATTAGGACAATAATTACATCTAAACAAATGACATGAGGAAAATGTTGACATCTACATAAATGACATGAGGACAATATTGACATCTAAAACAAATTACAAACTAACTAAATATTCGAATTATAAAATGCTACATCTATTCTATATTAATGTATGGCTAAGAAACAAGCAAATCACTAGAAAACTGAATTGATGAATTTGAGATGTGGATACATAACTAAAGGTAAAGGTAGGTGCAGGGGGCACCAACCTACAATCGGGTGTGATTATTAATCTTCATGTATGTAGGGTATATACTAAGCCGCAGTAGGTGGGGTGACCAGTTCTTCCCTTGCTGTTTTACTTCCCCTCCCACACCCACCCCCCCCCCCAACTCATGCGTCAAATACTCATTTACAGCTGAGTCAACTGGGGAAGTGGTCGTATCAAACGAGGAATCACAACCCGGATTGTTTGTTGTTGTCTGAACGTGGTTTCCAACCAGGCACGCTGTAACCCAATGATAGCAAACAGGCTCAATATCAACTAGTCTACAGCGCTCCTCATACATAAAAGAATAGGTAGAACTTCGTGGAAATAGAGGAAAATCCACAAAGATGTTCTAACAGAACTTCGTGGAAATAGAGGAAAATCCACAAATATGTTCTAACAGCACTTCGTATGAAAACAGAAACTACTAATAAATGAAATAAAGATCAAACAAAGTATTTTGTACATATTAATATTGTTGAGGATCTTACTTGAGGGTAGAATCGAGAGGAGGTGAGCAAGAGGTAGGCAGGTACAAGTCGGAAACAAATACAGTGAGATGGACAGGGTACAGTCTAGTAGAGTGCACCATGACAAGGGAAGTATATCCTGGTCATAGGAAACGCGAGAGCCGACTTATTGGCAGGAAATGCGGCGATAGACGGCACATTGCTGAGAAGAGATAAAGCAGACTTGATCAAGGCAGTAATAAATTCATTTCAAGATGAAGATGACGTCAATGAGGCTGAAAACGTACACATATAGAGAATGTCAGAATGGAAGTATCTTGAGAGAAGGAAAAGTAATTTTTTTGTAAAGTCCTAAAGATCACGCAATCAACACGTAACCGGGACTATGAGTCTACATACGCTGGGATGGCTGCTGGAACGGAGGGCGGAGCACTTATGGAAATGCCCCACGTGCTATGAAGAGTTTCTAATCAAGAATCAAGAGTGCACTACCAAGGCGAGAGACAGAGGATATTAGAGATATGCTGCAGTCAACCTTCGTTGCGGAGACGGCATTTCATGATGTTGATATCCGATCAGCAGATACAACTTGATTGGATGAATTTAGGCCGCTGGCCACATTTTCTCCTACCAATGGTTTTAACTTAATGACTTAACCATTTTACCTTGGCAAGCAGATCCTTGGTTGTAAACAAGCTGCTTGCATACGAAGCACCGGTGAGGGCGACGAAAGTGGTACAAGCGAAATGAGTGTCGAAGGATAGGTGGCTCAGATGGCTGCAAATAACATAAAAAAATGTAACGTAAATTATTTAGAATAATAATGAGGAGTGCATAGTTTAATAATTGTATGGTTTATTGTTAAAATTTTAACAATATTTTCATGTAGTCCAGAGAATAGAAATGTGTTGTGTCGCAGTTTTGTTTGCATCAATGGGCCAACACATCCGGTTTCAGCAGTTCATAGTTTTCAATGGCGGTATATATGGTTATACCTCTAGCTATGCATGTATTCATTTATCTTTAAACCCATATCACCTCTAACAGTGTAGGTGTGACAAATTCCATGCTTGAACGCATAGTCCACCAGTGAATGACTTCATTGTACTTGTGTTACTCCATATGCATTTCGTTCCTCTCAAAGAAACGGCACGCCAGTAGTATAAGGCGCGGTTTTGGAGGGGTTTTTGCCTGCGGCAAAGAATATATAGGGATTAATCTGGAGCAAAGACAGATAATAAGTATTATTTCCAAGAAGAGGGCGACTTGGCTGATCTTTTCTGTGGTTTTCATGAGGTATTTTTTTAAAAACTCGAATTTTTAAATTTTAAGCGGGCTTTATGGTTAAATTTTTTTCTATTTTACGTATTATTTATTGTAAAGACAGATAATAAGTATTATTTCCAAGAAGAGGGCGACTTGGCTGATCTATTCTGTGGTTTTCATGAGGTATTTTTTTTAAAACTCGAATTTTTAAATTTTAAGCTGGCTTTATGGTTAAATTTTTTCTATTTTACGTATTATTTATTGTTTATTTGTTGGTATTTTCTTGTTGTTTGTTATGTCTGGTTGTTTATTTTTAGGAGTAGTTGCTACCTGGCTACGTTTTAACAGAATTAGCTGCCCTTGTGTTGTCTGAGTTATCTTGCATATGGTGTTAGAACGTGCTTAGACCTGTTTGGTGTTCACCTCTACGCGAACCTTCCACGAGCAGGGACTATTTTATCAATGGATTTTTCCCTTCCTATTGTATCACTACGCCAACTAGTTTATCTATGTTTGTATGCATATGTGTAAACAGCATGTATTTCCCTGAACTAAGTGACTACCAATGAGTGTTATTTCATGTATATATGAATGTAGGTTACTAATAAAACATACACAAACAGAAGGTGCGTGTTAACTATGTATATTTATGTGATATGTCTATGTGAAAACTACAAAAAGGTGAAGACAAACCTACTTTTTATGTAAACTATATAATGAATGACCTACTTGAATATTATGTATTACAATTTTTATCTATTTAACCATGACGAAGCTACTAATAAAAGAGCCACAAACACAATTTTATGCTAATAATGTGACAAGTTTATTTAACACAAGGGGAAAAACTGAATAAACACCTATTTAACACAACTAAAAAGCTTCATGTTTTATGTATGTTTGTCTGTATATAGGTGGCTAGCATGTATTTCCATGAAATACATAACTACCAAGGATGTCTGTCACATGTAACATGTAATATACCCCAAAATGACTTTTAAACCTAAAAACAGACAGATTGACCACTAGTAATTAGAAATAATGCCTGTTATAGATAGGACCAAAAGGTTTTGAGTACAATACTTTTGAGCGGAGACGGGACGCCATTACACATGACAAGTTGCTTATACACGGCAGCAGCACAACAAAATACACACATCAAAATAGAAAAGATTAGGATTGAACACCATTCTTGTATGAGATATAACACATCGACACACACATACACTGGTTCAATTTGGTTATAGCAAGACATAACAACAATCAGCGTCAGATGTCACGCCGAATTTTTTTATTTTTATCTAAATTTTATTGTTAATTTTGTGTTTTTTTTCTGGAATTTTCGTGTTGTTTTGTTCGTTTGAGGTTTTCTAATGTTTAATGTAGTACCGCCCTATATCTCCGGTCTTTATGTGTTGTTATTGTTGTGATGTCTTGTTATATAAGTAAATTGTCATAATGCGTGACGGTCTCTACATACAAGAATTATTCTCAAAAAGCCTCTATCTCTTCTGTTTAGATGTTACATATGCCTAAACTGTGTTTATTTTTGTTGTTGCGTCTTGCTATAACCAACTTGGTATAATTGTGTCTGTCTAATTCTGTGTTTGCTGTTTGTTGCAACTCCCTTATATAACCAAGGGAGTATGATGTGTATAAATATGCCGTCTCCTTACACAGAATGACTCTCAAAAACCAGCGGCCCCTATCTAACTTGTGCTATTTCTAATTAATAGTGGTCAACCTGTCTATGTTTTAGGTGTATATGTCATTTTATTATTCGTAGAGGGCTACATAGAGCCTTCCGAGTAGTTGGTGATTATTACGTAAACAATAACCGAGGGTTTGTTGTAGCGTAGGTGGTGGTAGAATACACAGGTCGGTTATTGCCAGGTCGGGTGTTACGTGTGATAAGCTTTCTTGGTAGTATAGATAAAAGGGAAATACACAAGGGTCACATATATACAGACAAATGTAGATAAAACATGAAGCTTTTGAGTTGTGTTGAATAGGTTTTATTCACGTTTTCCGTTGTTTTAAATGAACATACATATAATTAGCATGCAAATTGGATTTATGTATACTTTATTAGTAACATACATTCATATATACATAACACTCGTTGGTAGTCACATAGTTCAGAGAAATACCTGTTGTTTACATATATACACACAAAAACTTAGATAAGACAGGGAGATTTTGAATAGTTTAATTCATGTTATGACATGGTCGTCCACATAGTTAACAGGAAAAATTACTTGGCTAGTAGTTATACATTTCAGGGAAATATATAATTTATACATATATAGATGCAAATGTAGTACCATTTTAGTCTTCTATTCGTCGTTTTACACAAATATGCACACAGTTAACAGACAAATTATGCTAATGTGGGTTTTATGAGTAGCATACATTCATATCTACATGAAATAACACTAGTTGGTAAGCACATAGCTCAGGGAAATACATGATGTTTACACATATACATTCAAAACATAGATAAAACATGAAGATTTTGAGTGGTGTAATTCATATTTTCGGCTTGGGATGTGTCCCATAGCAGGAAAATATGTTTTATTAATAACAGAATGGTATTTTAAATAGATAAAAAGGGATGACAGAGGTCGATCCGAAATAACAATGAGTATATAACAATTAACCTGGAAGAAAGCCCTAATACAGATTATTTCCGAGGAAAGGAGGGCTTGGCAGAACTTTTCTGGGGTTTTCTTGATGTAATTATTTAAAAAGTCGATTTTTTCATAATTTTTAGTTTGGTTCTGTTCTATTTTATTTCTATGTTATTGTTTATTTGTTGGTGTTTTCTTGTGGTTTGTTATGTCTTGTTGTTTATTTTCTTTGGAGTTGTTGTTACATGCCAAAATTTTAACAGAATTATTTTCCCTTTTGTTGTCTACGGCACCGAACCTGTTCAGAATTTCCATAAAGCAAACATCGTTTATCATGTTATCAAGTAGGATACACCAACTTACATACCAACAGTTTATCACTAATTTCATACATCATTTGCCTATATCTGCTATATATATATATATATATATATATATATATATATACACGAGAACTTTTAAGAACAATTCGTTGTGCGGAGATGGCAAAAATCGATGCGCATTAATACACAATTGGTTGTATCAGTGAGTTACTACAAGTAATAAACACAGAATTTGAAACACATAAAAAACAACAGAGGGCGGAGATGTACTTGAAGTGTATATTAAACACTAGAAAAATCACTGAACTAAACAAACAATAATGTGTAGAGAAGTCACCTTCAACAGTGAACAGAAGTTCACTGTTGTTGAAAGGTTAACATTCAACACATAAAAAAAGCAATCTATAACTTATGTTACAGATATAACCTTAAATGTGTTAGTTTGCCCTAACATTCACCCGACAGCAGTACAAATTACGATTCAAGTCATTTACTATGACCTAATGAGAACAATATTTTTTACTATATTAACAATACCATTGAAGTGTTTTATAGTATATCATTTACAGAACAATACGATTTATACAATTACAACATTAGAGTTATCAAATAGGTAAACAAACAAGGTATTAATGTCATATGCCCAAGAGCTTAGCAAAATACTAAATTATGTCCCTTGCATAAACAGTCGTATTCTATTCTTAATAGGTTCTCTCTTCTACTATGTCAATATTTTCTCAGTATACTCACACGAACTTATAACATTTTCTACCATACTATAACAGGTTCTAAATGTTCTCCTTAAAAGTTCTGAAACTATTTTCTCCGTGGCCTCTTAAACTTCTTTGAACCATCTAAATGTTGCGCATTGGTGCGCAACAATACTTTCTTATTTGAACCATCTAAATGTTGCGCATTGGTGCGCAACAATACTTTCTTCTTTGAACCATCTAAATGTTGCGCACCAATGCGCAGTTCTGCCAAGCCCCCCTTTCCTCGGAAATAATCTGTATTAGGGCTTTCTTCCAGGTTAATTGTTATATACTCATTGTTATTTCGGATCGACCTCTGTCATCCCTTTTTATCTATTTAAAATACCATTCTGTTATTAATAAAACATATTTTCCTGCTATGGGACACATCCCAAGCCGAAAATATGAATTACACCACTCAAAATCTTCATGTTTTATCTATGTTTTGAATGTATATGTGTAAACATCATGTATTTCCCTGAGCTATGTGCTTACCAACTAGTGTTATTTCATGTAGATATGAATGTATGCTACTCATAAAACCCACATTAGCATAATTTGTCTGTTAACTGTGTGCATATTTGTGTAAAACGACGAATAGAAGACTAAAATGGTACTACATTTGCATCTATATATGTATAAATTATATATTTCCCTGAAATGTATAACTACTAGCCAAGTAATTTTTCCTGTTAACTATGTGGACGACCATGTCATAACATGAATTAAACTATTCAAAATCTCCCTGTCTTATCTAAGTTTTTGTGTGTATATATGTAAACAACAGGTATTTCCCTGAACTATGTGACTACCAACGAGTGTTATGTATATATGAATGTATGTTACTAATAAAGTATACATAAATCCAATTTGCATGCTAATTATATGTATGTTCATTTAAAACAACGGAAAACGTGAATAAAACCTATTCAACACAACTCAAAAGCTTCATGTTTTATCTACATTTGTCTGTATATATGTAACCCTTGTGTATTTCCCTTTTATCTATACTACCAAGAAAGCTTATCACACGTAACACCCGACCTGGCAATAACCGACCTGTGTATTCTACCACCACCTACGTTACAACAAACCCTCGGTTATTGTTTACGTAATAATCACCAACTACTCGGAAGGCTCTATGTAGCCCTCTACGAATAATAAAATGACATATACACCTAAAACATAGACAGGTTGACCACTATTAATTAGAAATAGCACAAGTTAGATAGGGGCCGCTGGTTTTTGAGAGTCATTCTGTGTAAGGAGACGACATATTTATACACATCATACTCCCTTGGTTATATAAGGGAGTTGCAACAAACAGCAAACACAGAATTAGACAGACACAATTATACCAAGTTGGTTATAGCAAGACGCAACAACAAAAATAAACACAGTTTAGGCATATGTAACATCTAAACAGAAGAGATAGAGGCTTTTTGAGAATAATTCTTGTATGTAGAGACCGTCACGCATTATGACAATTTACTTATATAACAAGACATCACAACAATAACAACAAATAAAGACCGGAGATATAGGGCGGTACTACATTAAACATTAGAAAACCTCAAACGAACAAAACAACACGAAAACTCCAGAAAAAAAAACACAAAATTAACAATAAAATTTAGATAAAAATAAAAAAAATTCGGCGTTGCATCTGACGATGATTGTTGTTATGTCTTGCTATAACCAAATTGAACCAGTGTATGTGTGTGTCGATGTGTTATATCTCATACAAGAATGGTGTTCAATCCTAATCTTTTCTATTTTGATGTGTGTATTTTGTTGTGCTGCTGCCTTGTATAAGCAACTTGTCATGTGTAATGGCGTCCCGTCTCCGCCCAAAAGTATTGTACTCAAAACCTTTTGGTCCTATCTATAACAGGCATTATTTCTAATTACTAGTGGTCAATCTGTCTGTTTTTAGGTTTAAAAGTCATTTTGGGGTATATTACATGTTACATGTGACAGACATCCTTGGTAGTTATGTATTTCATGGAAATACATGCTAGCCACCTATATACAGACAAACATACATAAAACATGAAGCTTTTTAGTTGTGTTAAATAGGTGTTTATTCAGTTTTTCCCCTTGTGTTAAATAAACTTGTCACATTATTAGCATAAAATTGTGTTTGTGGCTCTTTTATTAGTAGCTTCGTCATGGTTAAATAGATAAAAATTGTAATACATAATATTCAAGTAGGTCATTCATTATATAGTTTACATAAAAAGTAGGTTTGTCTTCACCTTTTTGTAGTTTTCACATAGACATATCACATAAATATACATAGTTAACACGCACCTTCTGTTTGTGTATGTTTTATTAGTAACCTACATTCATATATACATGAAATAACACTCATTGGTAGTCACTTAGTTCAGGGAAATACATGCTGTTTACACATATGCATACAAACATAGATAAACTAGTTGGCGTAGTGATACAATAGGAAGGGAAAAATCCATTGATAAAAATAGTCCCTGCTCGCGGAAGGTTCGCGTAGAGCTGAACACCAAACAGGTCTAAGCACGTTCTAACACCATATGCAAGATAACTCAGACAACACAAGGGCAGCTAATTCTGTTAAAACGTAGCCAGGTAGCAACTACTCCTAAAAATAAACAACCAGACATAACAAACAACAAGAAAATACCAACAAATAAACAATAAATAATACGTAAAATAGAAAAAATTTAACCATAAAGCCAGCTTAAAATTTAAAAATTCGAGTTTTTAAAAAAATACCTCATGAAAACCACAGAAAAGATCAGCCAAGTCGCCCTCTTCTTGGAAATAATACTTATTATCTGTCTTTACAATAAATAATACGTAAAATAGAAAAAATTTAACCATAAAGCCAGCTTAAAATTTAAAAATTCGAGTTTTTAAAAAAATACCTCATGTGGTTTTCATGAGGTATTTTTTTAAAAACTCGAATTTTCAAATTTTAAGCTGGCTTTATGGTTAAATTTTTTCTATTTTACGTATTATTTATTGTAAAGACAGATAATAAGTATTATTTCCAAGAAGAGGGCGACTTGGCTGATCTTTTCTGTGGTTTTCATGAGGTATTTTTTTAAAAACTCGAATTTTTAAATTTTAAGCTGGCTTTATGGTTAAATTTTTTCTATTTTACGTATTATTTATTGTTTATTTGTTGGTATTTTCTTGTTGTTTGTTATGTCTGGTTGTTTATTTTTAGGAGTAGTTGCTACCTGGCTACGTTTTAACAGAATTAGCTGCCCTTGTGTTGTCTGAGTTATCTTGCATATGGTGTTAGAACGTGCTTAGACCTGTTTGGTGTTCAGCTCTACGCGAACCTTCCGCGAGCAGGGACTATTTTATCAATGGATTTTTCCCTTCCTATTGTATCACTACGCCAACTAGTTTATCTATGTTTGTATGCATATGTGTAAACAGCATGTATTTCCCTGAACTAAGTGACTACCAATGAGTGTTATTTCATGTATATATGAATGTAGGTTACTAATAAAACATACACAAACAGAAGGTGCGTGTTAACTATGTATATTTATGTGATATGTCTATGTGAAAACTACAAAAAGGTGAAGACAAACCTACTTTTTATGTAAACTATATAATGAATGACCTACTTGAATATTATGTATTACAATTTTTATCTATTTAACCATGACGAAGCTACTAATAAAAGAGCCACAAACACAATTTTATGCTAATAATGTGACAAGTTTATTTAACACAAGGGGAAAAACTGAATAAACACCTATTTAACACAACTAAAAAGCTTCATGTTTTATGTATGTTTGTCTGTATATAGGTGGCTAGCATGTATTTCCATGAAATACATAACTACCAAGGATGTCTGTCACATGTAACATGTAATATACCCCAAAATGACTTTTAAACCTAAAAACAGACAGATTGACCACTAGTAATTAGAAATAATGCCTGTTATAGATAGGACCAAAAGGTTTTGAGTACAATACTTTTGGGCGGAGACGGGACGCCATTACACATGACAAGTTGCTTATACAAGGCAGCAGCACAACAAAATACACACATCAAAATAGAAAAGATTAGGATTGAACACCATTCTTGTATGAGATATAACACATCGACACACACATACACTGGTTCAATTTGGTTATAGCAAGACATAACAACAATCATCGTCAGATGCAACGCCGAATTTTTTTTATTTTTATCTAAATTTTATTGTTAATTTTGTGTTTTTTTTTCTGGAGTTTTCGTGTTGTTTTGTTCGTTTGAGGTTTTCTAATGTTTAATGTAGTACCGCCCTATATCTCCGGTCTTTATTTGTTGTTATTGTTGTGATGTCTTGTTATATAAGTAAATTGTCATAATGCGTGACGGTCTCTACATACAAGAATTATTCTCAAAAAGCCTCTATCTCTTCTGTTTAGATGTTACATATGCCTAAACTGTGTTTATTTTTGTTGTTGCGTCTTGCTATAACCAACTTGGTATAATTGTGTCTGTCTAATTCTGTGTTTGCTGTTTGTTGCAACTCCCTTATATAACCAAGGGAGTATGATGTGTATAAATATGTCGTCTCCTTACACAGAATGACTCTCAAAAACCAGCGGCCCCTATCTAACTTGTGCTATTTCTAATTAATAGTGGTCAACCTGTCTATGTTTTAGGTGTATATGTCATTTTATTATTCGTAGAGGGCTACATAGAGCCTTCCGAGTAGTTGGTGATTATTACGTAAACAATAACCGAGGGTTTGTTGTAACGTAGGTGGTGGTAGAATACACAGGTCGGTTATTGCCAGGTCGGGTGTTACGTGTGATAAGCTTTCTTGGTAGTATAGATAAAAGGGAAATACACAAGGGTTACATATATACAGACAAATGTAGATAAAACATGAAGCTTTTGAGTTGTGTTGAATAGGTTTTATTCACGTTTTCCGTTGTTTTAAATGAACATACATATAATTAGCATGCAAATTGGATTTATGTATACTTTATTAGTAACATACATTCATATATACATAACACTCGTTGGTAGTCACATAGTTCAGGGAAATACCTGTTGTTTACATATATACACACAAAAACTTAGATAAGACAGGGAGATTTTGAATAGTTTAATTCATGTTATGACATGGTCGTCCACATAGTTAACAGGAAAAATTACTTGGCTAGTAGTTATACATTTCAGGGAAATATATAATTTATACATATATAGATGCAAATGTAGTACCATTTTAGTCTTCTATTCGTCGTTTTACACAAATATGCACACAGTTAACAGACAAATTATGCTAATGTGGGTTTTATGAGTAGCATACATTCATATCTACATGAAATAACACTAGTTGGTAAGCACATAGCTCAGGGAAATACATGATGTTTACACATATACATTCAAAACATAGATAAAACATGAAGATTTTGAGTGGTGTAATTCATATTTTCGGCTTGGGATGTGTCCCATAGCAGGAAAATATGTTTTATTAATAACAGAATGGTATTTTAAATAGATAAAAAGGGATGACAGAGGTCGATCCGAAATAACAATGAGTATATAACAATTAACCTGGAAGAAAGCCCTAATACAGATTATTTCCGAGGAAAGGGGGGCTTGGCAGAACTGCGCATTGGTGCGCAACATTTAGATGGTTCAAAGAAGAAAGTATTGTTGCGCACCAATGCGCAACATTTAGATGGTTCAAATAAGAAAGTATTGTTGCGCACCAATGCGCAACATTTAGATGGTTCAAAGAAGTTTAAGAGGCCACGGAGAAAATAGTTTCAGAACTTTTAAGGAGAACATTTAGAACCTGTTATAGTATGGTAGAAAATGTTATAAGTTCGTGTGAGTATACTGAGAAAATATTGACATAGTAGAAGAGAGAACCTATTAAGAATAGAATACGACTGTTTATGCAAGGGACATAATTTAGTATTTTGCTAAGCTCTTGGGCATATGACATTAATACCTTGTTTGTTTACCTATTTGATAACTCTAATGTTGTAATTGTATAAATCGTATTGTTCTGTAAATGATATACTATAAAACACTTCAATGGTATTGTTAATATAGTAAAAAATATTGTTCTCATTAGGTCATAGTAAATGACTTGAATCGTAATTTGTACTGCTGTCGGGTGAATGTTAGGGCAAACTAACACATTTAAGGTTATATCTGTAACATAAGTTATAGATTGCTTTTTTTATGTGTTGAATGTTAACCTTTCAACAACAGTGAACTTCTGTTCACTGTTGAAGGTGACTTCTCTACACATTATTGTTTGTTTAGTTCAGTGATTTTTCTAGTGTTTAATATACACTTCAAGTACATCTCCGCCCTCTGTTGTTTTTTATGTGTTTCAAATTCTGTGTTTATTGCTTGTAGTAACTCACTGATACAACCAATTGTGTATTAATGCGCATCGATTTTTGCCATCTCCGCACAACGAATTGTTCTTAAAAGTTCTCGTGTGTATATATATATATATATATATATATATATATATATATATAGCAGATATAGGCAAATGATGTATGAAATTAGTGATAAACTGTTGGTATGTAAGTTGGTGTATCCTACTTGATAACATGATAAACGATGTTTGCTTTATGGAAATTCTGAACAGGTTCGGTGCCGTAGACAACAAAAGGGAAAATAATTCTGTTAAAATTTTGGCATGTAACAACAACTCCAAAGAAAATAAACAACAAGACATAACAAACCACAAGAAAACACCAACAAATAAACAATAACATAGAAATAAAATAGAACAGAACCAAACTAAAAATTATGAAAAAATCGACTTTTTAAATAATTACATCAAGAAAACCCCAGAAAAGTTCTGCCAAGCCCTCCTTTCCTCGGAAATAATCTGTATTAGGGCTTTCTTCCAGGTTAATTGTTATATACTCATTGTTATTTCGGATCGACCTCTGTCATCCCTTTTTATCTATTTAAAATACCATTCTGTTATTAATAAAACATATTTTCCTGCTATGGGACACATCCCAAGCCGAAAATATGAATTACACCACTCAAAATCTTCATGTTTTATCTATGTTTTGAATGTATATGTGTAAACATCATGTATTTCCCTGAGCTATGTGCTTACCAACTAGTGTTATTTCATGTAGATATGAATGTATGCTACTCATAAAACCCACATTAGCATAATTTGTCTGTTAACTGTGTGCATATTTGTGTAAAACGACGAATAGAAGACTAAAATGGTACTACATTTGCATCTATATATGTATAAATTATATATTTCCCTGAAATGTATAACTACTAGCCAAGTAATTTTTCCTGTTAACTATGTGGACGACCATGTCATAACATGAATTAAACTATTCAAAATCTCCCTGTCTTATCTAAGTTTTTGTGTGTATATATGTAAACAACAGGTATTTCTCTGAACTATGTGACTACCAACGAGTGTTATGTATATATGAATGTATGTTACTAATAAAGTATACATAAATCCAATTTGCATGCTAATTATATGTATGTTCATTTAAAACAACGGAAAACGTGAATAAAACCTATTCAACACAACTCAAAAGCTTCATGTTTTATCTACATTTGTTTGTATATATGTGACCCTTGTGTATTTCCCTTTTATCTATACTACCAAGAAAGCTTATCACACGTAACACCCGACCTGGCAATAACCGACCTGTGTATTCTACCACCACCTACGCTACAACAAACCCTCGGTTATTGTTTACGTAATAATCACCAACTACTCGGAAGGCTCTATGTAGCCCTCTACGAATAATAAAATGACATATACACCTAAAACATAGACAGGTTGACCACTATTAATTAGAAATAGCACAAGTTAGATAGGGGCCGCTGGTTTTTGAGAGTCATTCTGTGTAAGGAGACGGCATATTTATACACATCATACTCCCTTGGTTATATAAGGGAGTTGCAACAAACAGCAAACACAGAATTAGACAGACACAATTATACCAAGTTGGTTATAGCAAGACGCAACAACAAAAATAAACACAGTTTAGGCATATGTAACATCTAAACAGAAGAGATAGAGGCTTTTTGAGAATAATTCTTGTATGTAGAGACCGTCACGCATTATGACAATTTACTTATATAACAAGACATCACAACAATAACAACACATAAAGACCGGAGATATAGGGCGGTACTACATTAAACATTAGAAAACCTCAAACGAACAAAACAACACGAAAACTCCAGAAAAAAAACACAAAATTAACAATAAAATTTAGATAAAAATAAAAAAATTCGGCGTGACATCTGACGCTGATTGTTGTTATGTCTTGCTATAACCAAATTGAACCAGTGTATGTGTGTGTCGATGTGTTATATCTCATACAAGAATGGTGTTCAATCCTAATCTTTTCTATTTTGATGTGTGTATTTTGTTGTGCTGCTGCCGTGTATAAGCAACTTGTCATGTGTAATGGCGTCCCGTCTCCGCTCAAAAGTATTGTACTCAAAACCTTTTGGTCCTATCTATAACAGGCATTATTTCTAATTACTAGTGGTCAATCTGTCTGTTTTTAGGTTTAAAAGTCATTTTGGGGTATATTACATGTTACATGTGACAGACATCCTTGGTAGTTATGTATTTCATGGAAATACATGCTAGCCACCTATATACAGACAAACATACATAAAACATGAAGCTTTTTAGTTGTGTTAAATAGGTGTTTATTCAGTTTTTCCCCTTGTGTTAAATAAACTTGTCACATTATTAGCATAAAATTGTGTTTGTGGCTCTTTTATTAGTAGCTTCGTCATGGTTAAATAGATAAAAATTGTAATACATAATATTCAAGTAGGTCATTCATTATATAGTTTACATAAAAAGTAGGTTTGTCTTCACCTTTTTGTAGTTTTCACATAGACATATCACATAAATATACATAGTTAACACGCACCTTCTGTTTGTGTATGTTTTATTAGTAACCTACATTCATATATACATGAAATAACACTCATTGGTAGTCACTTAGTTCAGGGAAATACATGCTGTTTACACATATGCATACAAACATAGATAAACTAGTTGGCGTAGTGATACAATAGGAAGGGAAAAATCCATTGATAAAATAGTCCCTGCTCGTGGAAGGTTCGCGTAGAGGTGAACACCAAACAGGTCTAAGCACGTTCTAACACCATATGCAAGATAACTCAGACAACACAAGGGCAGCTAATTCTGTTAAAACGTAGCCAGGTAGCAACTACTCCTAAAAATAAACAACCAGACATAACAAACAACAAGAAAATACCAACAAATAAACAATAAATAATACGTAAAATAGAAAAAATTTAACCATAAAGCCAGCTTAAAATTTAAAAATTCGAGTTTTAAAAAAAATACCTCATGAAAACCACAGAAAAGATCAGCCAAGTCGCCCTCTTCTTGGAAATAATACTTATTATCTGTCTTTACAATAAATAATACGTAAAATAGAAAAAAATTTAACCATAAAGCCAGCTTAAAATTTAAAAATTCGAGTTTTTAAAAAAATACCTCATGAAAACCACAGAAAAGATCAGCCAAGTCGCCCTCTTCTTGGAAATAATACTTATTATCTGTCTTTGCTCCAGATTAATCCCTATATATTCTTTGCCGCAGGCAAAAACCCCTCCAAAACCGCGCCTTATACTACTCACGCCGTCTGTCGAGAGTATCCCTCATAGTGCATAACTCCGTAATAATAGCGGATAACTCCGTAACAATAGCGCATAACTCCGCAACAATAGCGCATAACTCCGTAACAATAGCGCATAACTCCGTAACAATAGCGCATAACTCCATAACAATAGCGCATAACACCATAACAATAGCGCATAGCTCCCTAACAAGTCCCCCTTGTTAAAAATTGTTCAAATCCCCCCGCCCTTTCCAATGTAATATTTTTACATCCTCAAAGCAATGGTTACCGCTAATAGTTGGGGGAATTATCTCGGCATAAACGGGAGCTATGGAGAAACTTCGTCAATTGCTTGTAAGGAAACATGACTTACATTCGGCGTATTCCAGCACATTGCAAACATACTACAACTAAAAATTAAATATACTTTAGACACACAACAAATTACAAACATACAACAAAATGCAAACACACTACAAACAAACTACAAATACACAACAAACTACAAACACACAGCAAACAATAAATACACTACAAACACACAATAAACAAAAGCATAAAATAAACAAACTACAAACACACAATAAACTACAAACACATAAACAAAAACAAACATATAGCAAACAACAAACACAACAAACAAACTACACACATTAAACTATAGACACACAACATAAAAACTGCACAGTAAACTACAAACACACAGCAAACAAACTACAAATGCACAAGACACAAACTACACACATCAAACTATAGACACAACAAATAAACTACACACAACAAAACTACAGTCACAATATAAGCTACAAACGCACAACACAAACAACAAAATACAAACCTACACCATACAAACACACAACAAACAAACTACAAACTAACTACAAACTAACAGCAAACTACAAAAAAACAAACTACAAACACACATACTGACACACTAGCTTTTTAATGCCTTAATTTCATTTTCTAAAGTGGAAGTAAACAAAAAAACAGAGATCAGACAAAAGAAAAGTATGACATTCCCAGCTGTTTCTTATTCTCCAGGAACACGCGACCACCTACACACAGCAATCAGTAATAAATCATATATACACATCGAAGATGCCAGACAACCAGTGCATAAGCGAACAACAGTGGTCCTCAAATTCACAGCGTTAGTGCCTTACATGGGTTATTACAAAGAGCAAAGAATATCATCGTTAGTTCAAAACACTTGAGGATTGTCAGGATGCAGTCTGGAGAATGTAATGTTCTGTGCCAGGGTTTATAGCTTAGCTATTACATCTGTGCATTTCGATAACATGCGTCTGGTCTGACGTGAACATGTATTCGGTGACTATTGAATCCCTCGAATAGTGTTACGCAACCGATGTGTCACGGTACGCAGTGTGCTGCGAGCCGATGTTAGATATGTCACGGCACGCAGTGTGCTGCGAGCCGATGTTAGATATGTCACGGTACGCAGTGTGCTGTGAGCCGATGTTAGATATGTCACGGTACGCAGTGTGCTGAGAGCCGATGTTAGATATGTCACGGTACGCAGTGTGCTGTGAGCCGATGCTAGGTGTGTTACTGTACATAGTGTAATTTGAGCCGATGCTAGGTTTGTGTTACAACGTAAAGAAGTAGTTCGAAATTTAATATGTTTACACAACAAATCTGGTTGTCGTGATAACTGTTGTTGTATTTAAAAGCTTCTCTATCCTCCCATACAGTATAACATGTTTACAAAACAGGACCCGTTGTCTTGATAGATGCTGCTGTGTTTAAAATCTTCTCAAGAATCTTATACAGTTTTCTGTGGACGTCTGTCTCTGTGGACCAGTGCTCCGCCCTCAACTAATTTAGTAAAATACAGTCTTGCATAATATGCCCCGCTGCCTGTCTACATAGACACAGAGGTGATTAAACCAGTTGTAGTCAATTTAAGTGACTGTTTAGTCTGCTGGTGTATGTTCAGAAGCGGAAATTGATAACTTCTTTAACTGTTTTGTGTCGAGATAATGTTAGTATACACGAAGCGATAAATGATGTATATCATCAGCCAAGATTAGTGACGCTAGGAGTGATCATCATGCAAGACTTCCCTGGCTAAGGATTTGGTAAATACTATACGGGAATATCTATATTTTTTTGGGTAAGAAGACCCTTTCTGTGACGTTATTACTTTGGCTATTGTTATATCTAGAAAGTCATGACTAAAACTGATTATTACCATCGGAGACAGATGTGTCTGGCAATTGGCGCAAATAAACAGCGACATTTCCATTCGCTGGACTATATTCTGCTGGAAATCTACTAGTACCATTGTCCTGTTACAAGATAGATCCAGCGGGAATTGAACGCTGAGGAAGAGGAAAAAGATGGAGAGCTGATTATTGCTTTGTGTATACTTGCCGGGCAATTGAAAAGCTGAGAAATAGTTGGATCAGTCCAGATAAGTCCTGCTGTTTGAGACCAGCGAACAGGACTATTACAAAGAAGGGCTTGATGTAGAGGATTCTCCAACATAAATTAAAGATGGCATTACTGGAGTAACATACCACATCAATTAATTCAAGGAAAACACATTTATTTCAAAGTGTTCCTCTGTGATGTAGTTGAGAACCGCTGTGAACAAACTCGTTGAGAAAAAAACGCCAGTTACGAGAACATGTGCAAAGCTAAAAATTGTAACTGTTGCCAGGTTGCCCTTCTCGAATTTCGACTCACTTGTTAACGGAAGTCCTAGCGAAGGAAAACTTAGTAGTGTACATGCTAAGTGGAGGTCAAATAACGCGGCGACAAGCCAGCGTTTTTGGAAGTCTATAGAGGACCGGGGTCACCGAGTCAGCAGGTGTTTAGAGTCATTTACTGGTTCAGTCTCAGCGGGGAAAATGGAATGCAATAGAAATCACACTAAAATATCCGGTGACTTCCAGACAAGGTCGCGACAGTTAGGTTTTTATGTTTATTTGTTTCCAATCATTGAGTATATACGTTCTACTTTTGCAATCGTTCCTAAACTACTCCTGGTTAGTAGAACGCTGTATGAAGAATGACGCGCGGGAACTGAACTATGCATTTTGGCGCCATGGAAATCTCCAATCACTTCTTGTATAACAGAAGGTTGGAGAAGAGTAATGAAGTTTTGTTAACCACTGGAAACACACATGATAACGCACACGACGCTTCGACCACAAGGTCTTTATCAGTACTCCATACACAACAAATAACAACGAGTAAGAACGGCACTATTTATCTTCACATGGCAGAGCAAGGTGTGGATATAAACTGGAAACGTTGAAACTAGAAGGTGAAGTCAGAAGTGATTTAAAAATTGCTAGCGTATTCTATTCAGGACGTAGCCATCAACCCAGCATTTTTTTGGATGTAATGATTTTCTATGCAATATAAATACTTCAGTAGTATGTCATAGCTTTCTGAACGGTTCGGGTGCACAATTTGCTGTAGCGTGGATCTTCTTCTTTAGCGTTCATTCTCAAACTCTAATTTGATCTCCTTTGTAGTAGGGCCATGGTCCTACAAGATTTCCAGCAAGATGCAGTCCAGAGAATATAAATGCGTTGTGTCGTCGTTTTATTTGCGACAGTGGCCCGATACATCCGTCTTCGGTGAGAGGGAGGGGATCGGACTCGATACCTTGGTCTTCACAGACATGCTCTGTTAAAGAAGTGATTACATAATATATATCCTTCATATACAAACTTATATACCTTCATATACAAACTTATATACCTTCATATACAAACGTATATACCTTCATATACAAACTTATATACCTTCATATACAAACTTATATACCTTCATATACAAACTTATATACCTTCATATACAAACTTATATACATTCATATACAAACTTATATACCTTCATATACAAACTTATATACCTTCATATACAAACTTATATACCTTCATATACAAACTTATATACCTTCATATACAAACTTATATACCTTCATATACAAACTTATATACCTTCATATACAAACTAAACTAACTTCATATCGGTTGTGATGCCTCCGGGTATTCCTTTGGCGCTTTCGTGAAAACCGAGGAAGTTTCTGGGTGCTGGGAGAATGGAGAATAAGTTTCTGGGTGCTGGGAGAATGGAGAATGAGAATATCTACGCAGAGTTTTTTTTCGAAAATGGAAGACTAGACAGAGAAATAGACACATTGTGCCAGAAAGCAGGCACAGTGACCTACCAAATGTCACCATTACTTTCTCACCAAAAGATCGAGATGGACATGAAAAGACACATAATTTCTACAATATTTATACCAATACTCTACTACCAATGTCAATCAATCATGGTCCTTAACAGCAACAGGAAATCGTTACACTTGAAATGAAGTGTCCGAGAAAAGATGCATTTGTTACTAAACTAGATGAACATAGGAAATATAAGAAATTAGGAAAGGAGCAGGCAGAATACCATGTGTTGGACATATCGAAAGTTTGATCAAAGGTCATGAGTCCATGGACCACTGGATCAGCAACCAACATACCGAAAGTTTGATCAAAGGTCATGAGTCCATGGACCACTGGATCAGCAACCAACATATCGAAAGTTTGATCAAAGGTCATGAGTCCATGGACCACTGGATCAGCAACCAACATATCGAAAGTTTGATCAAAGGTCATGAGTCCATGGACCACTGGATCAGCAACCAACATATCGAAAGTTTGATCGAAAATGAGGCCATGGACCACTGGATTAGCAACCAACATATCGAAAGTTTTATCAAAGGTCATGAGTCCATGGACCACTGGATCAGCAACCAACATATCGAAAGTTTGATCAAAGGTCATGAGTCCATGGACCACTGGATCAGCAACCAACATATCGAAAGTTTGATCAAAGGTCATGAGTCCATGGACCACTGGATCAGCAACCAACATATCGAAAGTTTGATCAAAGGTCATGAGTCCATGGACCACTGGATCAGCAACCAACATATGGAAGGACAGCAAGTAAAATAGTTAGGCCGCCTTATGAGAATGAAGTCAAACTAAATACCAATATTTGCATATAAGAAAAGAATACCCGAGCAGAAGCCAAAGGGATCTGTCCACTATCTATCCACCTTTTACGAGGGCGTCCAATAGGTCGACTGTTTTCGTATTATGTCGCTCAACAGTCTCGTAAGTAAGGAGAATAATAAAATAGTGTCTTAAGTAAGGATAATAATAAAATAATGTCGTAAGTAAGGATAATAATAAAATAATGTCGTAAGTAAGGATAATAATAAAATAGTGTCTTAAGTAAGGAGAATAATAAAATAGTGTCGTAAGTAAGGAGAATAATAAAATATTGTCGTAAGTAAGGAGAATAATAAAATAATGTCGTAAGTAAGGAGAATAATAAAATAATGTCGTAAGTAAGGAGAATAATAAAATAGTGTCGTAAGTAAGGAGAATAATAAAATAATGTCGCAAGTAAGGAGAATAATAAAATAGTGTCTTAAGTAAGGAGAATAATAAAATAATGTCGTAAGTAAGGAGAATAATAAAATAGTGTCGTAAGTAAGGAGAATAATAAAATAGTGTCGTAAGTAAGGAGAATAATAAAATAGTGTCGTAAGTAAGGAGAATAATAAAATAGTGTCGTAAGTAAGGAGAATAATAAAATAGTGTCGTAAGTAAGGAGAATAATAAAATAGTGTCGTAATTAAGCAGAATAATAAAATAGTGTCGTAATTAAGCAGAATAATAAAATAGTTTCCCTCAACAGTCTCGTAAGTAAGGAGAATAATAACATAGTGTTGTAAGTAAGGAGAATAATAACATAGTGTTGTAAGTAAGGAGAATAATAACATAGTGTTGTAAGTAAGGAGAATAATAAAATAGTGTCTTAAGTAAGGAGAATAATAAAATATTGTCGTAAGTAAGGAGAATAATAAAATAATGTCGTAAGTAAGGAGAATAATAAAATAATGTCGTAAGTAAGGAGAATAATAAAATAGTGTCGTAAGTAAGGAGAATAATAAAATAATGTCGCAAGTAAGGAGAATAATAAAATAGTGTCTTAAGTAAGGAGAATAATAAAATAATGTCGTAAGTAAGGAGAATAATAAAATAGTGTCGTAAGTAAGGAGAATAATAAAATAGTGTCGTAAGTAAGGAGAATAATAAAATAGTGTCGTAAGTAAGGAGAATAATAAAATAGTGTCGTAAGTAAGGAGAATAATAAAATAGTGTCGTAAGTAAGGAGAATAATAAAATAGTGTCGTAATTAAGCAGAATAATAAAATAGTGTCGTAATTAAGCAGAATAATAAAATAGTTTCCCTCAACAGTCTCGTAAGTAAGGAGAATAATAACATAGTGTTGTAAGTAAGGAGAATAATAACATAGTGTTGTAAGTAAGGAGAATAATAACATAGTGTTGTAAGTAAGGAGAATAATAACATAATGTCGCTCAACAGTCCCTTAATGAGGGAGAATAATAATTTGAGCCAAGATTGGGAAATACTTGGAGAAACCGTGTTGACAATCCATCATGTACACACCCACACATACACACCCACACATACACACCCACACATACACACACGCACACACACACACATATATATACAGTGGCAAAGATGTACAATCAAAACTGAATATTACTAAGAAAAATGAATGAAATGATATTGTTTTATGTTATGGACTAACATGGGAGACAATAATTACCATGATACGTCTGAAACTGAAAAACCGTCTAAGTGCAGTTGTCTCTCTGTTCCTGCTGGTTGGGTTCCAACTCCTGATTCTCTTAGAGTCACCTACACAACAAAATTCCATACTGCGCTACATCCAGAATCCAGGTGGATGCTCTTGCGCTTCAGTAAATCCAGAATAATCCAGAATAGAAAAACACAACTTCAGAAATATTCCACACAACATTCACATGAGCCATGACGAATCATTGGGTTTCATATAAGGCTTGATATAACCAACATAGACTCCAGTCTTAGGGTGAAAGTATCGTGTCTCGGCCAGAGTCTTGAATCTCCCATTTAACAAAGAAGGATTTCATATAACCTTAACTAGCCAACAGTTGTTGTTGAAAACGGACGATATAACATAAATAGTTTCCGGTCTTAGGTTGAAAGTGTTGTGTCTCGGCAAGAGACTTCAACCCTTATGTAGTAAACAAACTATATGTCCGCGGTTGAAAGGGGTGCACTCGCCATACGTGGTACATTTTACTTAAATAAAATTTGGGACAAGTCACAAATCTGATAGTAAAGCAAAATGAGTTAAACTGGTTACTAAAACACTTACCTTGCCTATTAATAAAAATATATTTAACAAAACCAAAAAAAAAAAATTATATATAAAAATCATACAATAAAACTAAACAGGACAATTCTCCACGTATCGGCTCAAATTGAACCTTTTTCAAGAGACAAACAACAGAAAACGACAAAATAAAAAACAAAATAAATGACTATATTTCATCAAGCCCTGTCTCGTGGAGAATTGTCCTGTTTAGTTTTATTGTATGTTTTTTTATATATAATTTTTTTTTTTTTTTTTTTTTTGTGTTAAATATATTTTTATTAATAGGCAAGGTAAGTGTTTTAGTAACCTGTTTAACTCATTTTGCTTTACTATTTGTTCATTAGGTTACTGCGGCACCATTCACTTTGTCGGACACCCTCTCACAAATCTGATCAAAATTTTATATCATTACTTCCATTTTTTTTGTCTACTCACTGGTTGAGCTGTTAATGTGCCCGGCTCATACTCTAGACTCGCTGGAATGAGCTGGTGGTTCAAAGCTGATCCTGTATATTGTACTATCACTACCGCTGTGTGGATTAGAGATGTCTAAAAGAAGACATTTAAAGATTTGTTGATTCAATAGTTGATGAGTAGTGTCGCGGAATTGCGTAAAGTAATGACGTGATCAAATGGTTTGGACATCTTATGAGGATGAACGATCAACTTCCCATAACAGCTTAAAACAAGATGGAATCAGGATACAGAGACAAGGGCAGACCTAGGAAACGATGCCTAGACAACATCAAGACCATCATGAATAAAAATGACTACACATCAACCAGCGTAACACATTTGGCCTTCATAAAACCCCTATCAACGGTGAACGGTCAAATTACATTATAGTGGGCAGTATTTCGAAGAAACACCATTTGGGGGGGGGGAGAGGGCCGCAGCATTTCAAGTCCTTGCATCATACTTAGAAAATCTACCGCAACGTGCTGGATACAATCTTCATTTTCTGGACACGCTATGAGGCATAAAGAACAAATTTACAACGGACACGACTGAACGCAAGAGACATCAGGGACAACTTAAGACAATATGTTTTATTCTGACATCGTGGCATGGCACAGAGTAAACAACGATATTGAAAGACACTGGAACTAGACAGTTATGGATTACCGTGATCTCCTATGAGATTCAGCACGGCACCTGATGATGATGAGCTGCATTTTCTATGCATGAATTCCTCTACACCAGATGGATCTGAGAACTTATTCTCCTGCACTCTTGTCACCCTCTACTCCAGGTGGATCTGTGAATTAACTTTCTTGCACTCTTGTCACCCTCTACACCAGATGGATCTGAGTACTTATTCTATTGCACTCTTGGTACCCTCTACTCCAGGTGGATCTGTGAATTAACGAATTAACTTTCTTGCACTGTTGGCCACCCTCTACTCCAGGTGGATCTGTGAATTAACTTCCTTGCACTCTTGTCACCCTCTACTCCAGGTGGATCTGTGAATTAACTTTCTTGCACTGTTGTCACCCTCTACTCCAGGTGGATCTGTGAATTAACTTTCTTGCACTCTTGTCGCCCTCTACTCCAGGTGGATCTGTGAATTAACTTTTTTGCACACTTGGCCACCCTCTACTCCAGGTGGATCTGTGAATTAACTTTCTTGTACTGTTGGCCACCCTCTACTCCAGGTGGATCTGTGAATTAACTTTCTTGTACTGTTGGCCACCCTCTACTCCAGGTGAATCTGTGAATTAACTTTCTTGTACTGTTGGCCACCCTCTACTCCAGGTGGATCTGTGAATTAACTTTCTTGTACTGTTGGCCACCCTCTACTCCAGGTGAATCTGTGAATTAACTTTCTTGTACTGTTGGCCACCCTCTACTCCAGGTGGATCTGTGAATTAACTTTCTTGCACTCTTGTCCACGCTCTACTCCAGATGGATCTGTGAATTAACTTTCTTGCACTCTTGTCCACCCTCTACTCCAGGTGGATCTGTGAATTAACTTTCTTGCACTCTTGTCCACCCTCTACTCCAGATGGATCTGAGAACTTATTCTCCTGCACTCTTGGTACCCTTTACTCTAGGTGAATCTGTGAATTAACTTTCTTGTACTCTTGTCCGCCCTCTACTCCAGGTGGATCTGTGAATTAACTTTCTTGTACTGTTGGCCACCCTCAACTCCAGGTGAATCTGTGAATTAACTTTCTTGTACTGTTGGCCACCGTCTACTCCAGGTGGATCTGTGAATTAACTTTCTTGCACTCTTGTCCACCCTCTACTCCAGGTGGATCTGTGAATTAACTTTCTTGTACTGTTGGCCACCCTCTACTCCAGGTGAATCTGTGAATTAACTTTCTTGTACTGTTGACCACCCTCTACTCCAGGTGAATCTGTGAATTAACTTTCTTGTACTCTTGTCCACCCTCTACTCCAGGTGGATCTGTGAATTAACTTTCTTGTACTGTTGGCCACCCTCTACTCCAGGTGAATCTGTGAATTAACTTTCTTGTACTGTTGGCCACCCTCTACTCCAGGTGGATCTGTGAATTAACTTTCTTGCACACTTGGCCACCCTCTACTCCAGGTGGATCTGTGAATTAACTTTATTGCCCACTTTGCCACCCTCTACTCCAGGTGGATCTGTGAATTAACATTCGTGCACTCTTGGCCACCCTCTACTCCAGGTGGATCTGTGAATTAACTTTCTTGCACTCTTGGCCACCCTCTACTCCAGTTGGATCTGTGAATTAACTGTCTTGCACACTTGGCCACCCTCTACTCCAAGTGGATCTGTGAATTAACTTTCTTGCACACTTGGCTACCCTCTACTCCAGGTGGATCTGTGAATTAACTTTCCTGCACTGTTGGCCACACAAATATGGCGAAAGATCGATAATATGTGCTCACAGCAACAGAAAAAAATCAACAGAAAAAAATCAACAGTTAAATCTAGGAACATGCAAATCTAGGAACATGCTAGTTAGTTAGTTAGTTAGTTAGTCGTCGGATCATCATCACTGCACATATCCATAGTTGCTCCGATCTCTCCTTGAGTGTATCCGCCATCACACTTCTGCTGACAGTACCGGTTCTATGCTGGTTGATCATCATTCTTCTGCGCCCTCCAAAATGTTCACCTCTAGCAACACCGCATTTCAATCCCTGATCTTTAATCCTAGCCATTGAAAAGGAATCATCATCCACATTAGTCTCACTCTCACGTGTTATATCTCTTAAGGAGTTCAAAACGTCAGTGCGATCCATTGCCCTATCGCCCTGTGCCACAATCGCGCACGATGCCAGTTGATCCGCTCTTTCATTGCCTCGAACGCCCACATGTCCCGGCAGGAAAATAAATGTAACCACTTTCAAGCTCGCCTTTCTCAAGGCCTCACTCCACTGTTCGCGAACGAGACCCACTTGTACCTTCTTAATCATACTCATAGAGTCACTCAAGATGCAGACCTGCGTTACCTTCTGTGTGCGTAGCCACTCAAATGCCTTGGTCACCGCCATAGTCTCCATGGTCATACTACTCGTAGTGACCGCAAAGGCACCATTTTCCTCCTTGATCGTTTTACCTGCGCACTGAACATGCAAATCTAGGAACATGCAAATCTAGGAACATGCAAAACTAGGAACAGGCTAATGAAGTTTTGCTAATCATCGGAAGCACACATAATTACACCCACAACTCGGCGTCAATAGTGCAGCTCATGCTCGTCATTTTTTGTTGTGTATGTAGTCTTGAGAAAGACCTTTCGATCGAAACCATGATTTGTGTGTGCCATTATGTGTGCTTCCAGTGATAGGCAAAACTTCATTACTCTGTTTAAGTTTTGTCAGCAAAAAATTACTTGAATGAACGGATTGTGTCGAGTCCCTCCCCCCTCCCCCCCCCCCCCCCAGTCGAGACTAAGTATCCACACCTTCACATTATGACAAATAAACGTTGAGTCAGAGGAGATAAAACAACTGTCACAGTAAAGCACAAAAAGGACAGAGGAGGATATGGTACATAAACATTACCAAAAGAAAACTGAGTTGAGTCATTGCATCATAGTCTACGATATAAGACCTACTAGTTCATAGAAAATCACGCCTTCTCGAAAAATCATTCGACTATTCCCGTGATTTTCATTCGTTACTATAGTTATACTATGTGTGACAGCCAATGAAGATTAATGGAATAGTCAATCTAGTCATTTTAAAAGGATTGATTTTCCATTAACCATTAGGCCTTACATACACCGATGGTCACGGTTATAGTCACCTGTGTCGGAAAGTAGAAGCTATTGGAAGAGGAATGAGGCGAGACAAGGTAACATAGGCCCCTTTTTCTATTCGTTTCTTTCAAAGCTTAAGGATGTCTTGTATTCTTGTCACGGAATTTCCAGTAAGACGATCAAAGGTAACAGGTGTCAGGGTTACCAGTTCAAGTACAGGTGTCTGGTAATCATAGAATGACAAGATATGACATTTAGTCCGTCTCGTGGAAAACAATAGATTTTGTGATCTGATTTCTGAGGTTGGCAATGGCGGAGATTAATGCCAGTTGTAACAGGACCAGGGACTTAACTGTGACATGGCCATTAGATAGTTGATAGATACTTCTGTTTGATTAAATGAGGAATGGAAATAGATATTTCTTCCTCATTCTCTCGTATATCTATATTCATCTAAATCTATATTCGTCTAGATCTACATTCATCTATATTCGTCTCGATCTACAATCATCTATATTCGTCTAGATCTACATTCATCGATATTCGTCTAGATCTACATTCATCTATATTTGTCTAGATCTACATTCATCTATATTTGTCTAGATCTACATTCATCTATATTTGTCTAGATCTACATTCATCTATATTCGTCCAGATCTACATTCGTCTATATTCGTCTAGATCTACATTCATCTATATTCATCTCATCTACAATCATCTATATTCATCTACATCTACAATCATCTATATTCGTCTAGATCTACATTCATCTAGATCAGTGGCACTCAATCTTGTTTCGCCCGTGGCCGTATTGTGTGTCATGTTTTCAATTGTGTCCCCCTGGATCTGACAAGTTCTCTTGTTCTTCTGCGTTCATTCTCAATTTCCCGCTGGATCTTTCTTGTAGCAGGACAACGGTCATACAAGATTTCCAGCAGGATTTAGTCTCTCTTCTTCTTCAGCATTCATTCTCAAATTCCTACTGGATTTCTCTTATAACAGGACAATGGTCATACATGATTTCCAGTTGGATGTAGTCCAGAGAATGGAAATGCGTTGTGTATCCATTAAATTTGCGAGAATGGCCCGACACATCCGTCTTATGATGATTGTCCAGGCACAAAAGTTATCTTTTCAACACAGACTTCATAATTTCCAGCCACTGAGGCATAGATAGCCTGGCGGATTATTTCCAAGAATATTTATAAAATTGGTTTAAAAAAACTAATTATTTATGGCACAAAAGATCCTCTTACATGGCCATATTTTATGCCCTCGTCAATTCCTCCGGTTTCGTCAATTCTGCCCAAGTAATTAAAATAATATACCTCTTGGATTATGTCATCAGGTAAGTTCATATGACTCTCATAGATTGTGTTTCATCTCCGCACCTTAAGTTATTAATTTCCCGATACATTTTTCTTTTAAATCTCTAAAGACGTAAAACCTCATAGAAAATAAAGAATAAAGCTGTATTTGATAGGGCTATGTCATATTCGCAACTGCGGAATTAAGACAAAATAATAATGGATAGAATAAAGACAAATTGTAGCAAATTTCAGACGTAGATGAAAGAAACAAAACTTGAACATTTAGTAAACACCGGAAAGATTAAGAAGAGACGAAACAGAAGAAGACACAGAGATAAACTTCAGGATGGGTCGTTAATGTGCCACGCAGAAATGTCACCAACTGAACTTATTAACATAAGTGATAGAGATTTGTGGAGAAACATCATCACATATGCCACTCGTCATGACCCTCGATTGATTGACGTTGGTTCTGTGATAATAACAAATACACTGACATATTAACTTCATCGCGTGACATATATTACATAAATGATTTTCTAATACAATTAACTCCTTAACTCCGTCAACCCAATAAAACAGTCCGTTAAATATACTCTTCCTGCATGTAAGCCAATAAAACCTCCATTTTATAGTTAGTCTAAACACATTATGGCAAGGCAAGAAAACCCTTACGGGAATAAGGAGTTCATTGAGGGAAGTTTTGCAAGATAGATGGAGTATAATCAATGGAATATGCAAAGGGTAGACTAAAACGCAGAGGTATAAATGGGAAAAGTTGTATAGAATACAAAGCGAAAGGTAGTCACATTTCACAGTAAAAATTATCAACGGGAATTTCTAAATCAATACGTCGAACATCAAAGGGGAATTTTTGGGGTAAATTCCACGAAAATATCATGAGGTTGTATTAGAGACAGCAAACACGAGAAGGGAAAAAAATAGATGGAAACATTCCAAAACATAAAACACGTTGTTTAGCCCTGCAGAAATGTGTCTTTATGTGGTCTATCTCACTGCGCGGTCGTAATTGATTCCACTGATGAAATACCAGGGATTTAAATGGCCCGTGTGTTGCCGGGGCCCGAAATGGGAGCAAAGAATAGCAACTCTGTTTACGTTCCACGCATGTCGTAAAAGGCGACTAACGAGGTTATGGGATGGAGTTGGTTGTCCCATCCCATATATGCTCAGTGACCCAAAGCAATACTGAAGTCGGATGTGTCAGGCCGAAAGGCGCAGATATAAAGTAATGCTGAAAACCATGATACAACGCATTCCGTTATCTGGACTACATCCTGCTAATCCGCAGGAGTTTGAGTAAGAACGCAGAAGAAGAAGAGGAAATGGGAGTATACACTTTTAAAGGTGTTTGAAAGGGGATAGCTGATAGTGTAGGTAAGGTTTTGGGGATATGAAGACAGGTGTTCAGAATAGTTCTGTGGGTGGATAATAAACAGCGCAATTTATTTTGTCGTTCTTACTTGCTGTTTGTAATGTTGTGTATTATTGATAAGATATTTTGGTCGAAACGTCGATTCTCTTATGCTATCACGTGGGTATCAAGTGATTAGAACAAATTCATCACCATGTTTCCTAGTTTCGCCTGCTGGATTTCAGTTTTTCTGCAGTTACTACCTATTATTAATTTATTCTGGCTAATGAGATTGATAATCACTTTTCTGTAAGGTCCTACGTCTTCCCGGGGATACGGTTTGGGCTGGATACTATCACAGAACAGATATGTGCCGAGATTGTCGACATTAAAGACCTATGTACAGAAAGTAAACAAGACTTCATTCGTGACGTTTTTTTTATTATTGTCGTGTTTTCGTTGGTGCCTATTTATATACTTGGAGCCACATGCCAAAAAGTCACAGCTGATCAACGAGATTCGCGGAAATAACCAAAATTAGCCTCACAGATTATGTTTACTTTCTGTACACGTCTTTTTTTTGGGGGGGGGATATCAAACGCCATGATAGCCTAGAGAAGAAGATACTGAGGGGATGATGTCAGAGGGATGAACAAGAGGAAGCACAAGAAGAAGATGGACGCAAGACATCAAAGACCACCTAAACATGACAGTAACAGAAACAGTAAAACTAGCTCAAGATGGAGAAGTTTCAACAGGCTGTTTTACTGCTACATCCTGTTCATGATATGCTATCTGATGATGATGATGATGATTACACAGGTCTTTACTGGAAACCGGTCATGTATGGAGCCGATACGAAACAGCAATATCAATAAAAAATACTATAAACACGGTAGTCACATATCTTTTGTATTTCATTTGAATCCAATCGAAACAGAAGATCCAAATTTGTTGTTTTTGAGTTCCCATAAAAAACTGGGAAAACATCCTCACGAATCTATTTTAAATTAACAATATCCAAAAATAGAATGGGAAATACACACACACACTAAAATAGTTAAGTAATTTTTCCTTAAACGGGGAAAAAAAAACACAAACTGTTCCCCGGGTTATGTTTGGTAAAGTCTGAGAAATAGAAAGTATGGCTGCGACCTAAAAAGAATTGTTCCGTCTTAATTTGGCGGGGTTCGTGTGAAGGAGAGAGTTCGGCTGCCATGTTTTTCATTCACAATTTTTACACGATACAATAAACTGTTGGAAGTGAAACTCTTTGTACTTAGTAGGAGTACGGGAGCCCAGTAGTCTAATTTGTATCTTTTTTAGAAGTATGCAACTGACCATCGCGGAGATATAAGACCGAATATCTTCTTCTGCGCCCGCTCTCTGATAACCAACCCCAGAGTTCGTGTGATTTCTGCTGAGGAGCGTGAAGTACATTGTGCTGCCAGTTTTACAGCAGAGCTGCGTTATTTTGCACCTTCGGCCCAGTACATTCGACTTTGGCAAGCCTTTAATTCGGGTTAGTTTCCCTAGCCTGTGACAGCCTTCTTATCTGTCACAAGGCTACGGTGTGTATCTGCTCTACTCCGTGATGGTTTATCACCCCCTGTACCCTTAGAATTTGTTGTTGTTCGTCCATCACAAGTGATGATGACCATTTTGTTACATCCACTTTTGAAAATTCAATTAGAGTTATGAGAAATAACTTGGATTTTACAGGCCATAACAAGGACTTTGCAGGCGAAAACATATCCATGAGTGGTAAAACTGGGGTTTAGACTTGGGTCGATTACGTCTATTTCGCACAAAGTGTTTCGCTGACAGTGAACTTGTCTCACATATTTAGAAGTATTTTTCCAGTTCCTATCAATTAGTCAATCTATTTCCATTGCTGAGCATGATTTCGGTATAGGAAAAACTCGACAGTGGAGGTTTGCCAGTGTTCGTTTGCCCTCTTAGCCAAGATATCATTCACCGACATCGCCAACCTCTCATCCAAGTCTGAGCATCTACACATATTAGAGAGCACATGGGACTAGGCGCTTGTTCTCAAGCTGAACTGTACTTTAGCTCCGATTTCCGTATAACGTTTCCCATTCTATTTGCACGCGGAGCTGTCCCCTCTGACACTGTGCTGTTCTATCATTGTATTCAATGTTACCCTTAACATTTCCCATACGAAGACTTGCACACGCCTCTTGATATTCGTGACGACATCTTCCTAAAACGAGACACCGGCATTTGCTGCCCCTCGAATGCATCTTCATTTTGGCTAACCTAGGCAGAATTCTTTGTGTCACGGTGTCGACAGTTATGCTGTATGTGTTGGCGCAGATGTGTAGGAGATATTGCTTTTTAAATTTTGGAGTAGATCATCATTCCATCTTCGGTTTTTACATCCACGGACATGGCCCTAAAATGTGTTATCTAAGATGACATCACGAACCGCGGTATTTCTGTTTCCAGGGTGCGACACGGTGAGGTACTTTAAAGAGACCTCCTTGTCTCATAACGTGTCTAAAGAATAAATATTGTCTCTTTCTGATATTATTAAGTAAACCTCGTCTCGTATTTGATTAAGTAACCCTCATCTGGTCTCGTATTTGATTAAGCAACCATAGTCTCGTATTTGATTACGTAACCCTCGCCTCGTATTTCAAGTAACCCTCGTCTTGTATTTGATTAAGTAACTCTCGTCTCGTCTCAAATTTGATTAAATAACCCTCGTCTCGTCTCGTATTTGATTAAATAACCCTCGTCGTGTCTCGTATTTAATTATTAAGTAACACTCGTCTCGTATTTGATTAAGTAACCCTCGTCTCGCCTCGCAATTGACTCTTTCAGCACCTCCATGTAAATGTTGGTTTATAAAACCAGTGCCAGGTCTAAACAAATTATATAACCTAACATAAACTAACATAACCTAACATAACCTAACATAACCTAACCTAACATAACCTAACATAAGCTAACATAAACTAACCTAACCTAACCTAACATAACCTACCATAGCCTAACCTAACATAGCCTAACCTAACCTAACCTAACATAACCTAACCTAACATAACCTAACATAACCTAACCTAACCTAACATAACCTAACATAACCTAACCTAACCTAACATTACCTAACATAACCTAAAATAACCTAACCTAACATAACATAACATAACCTAACCAAACCTAACCAAACCTAACCTAACATAACCTAACATAACCTAACATAACATAACCTAACATAACATAACCTAACATAACCTAACATAACTGAACATAACCTAACATAACCTAACATAACCTAACCTAACATAACCTAACCTAACATAACATAACCTAACCTAACATAACCTAACCTAACCTAACCTAACATAACCTAACCTAACCTAACCTAACATAACCTAACATAACCTAACATAACCTAACATAACCTAACCTAACATAACCTAACCTAACATAACCTAACCTAACATAACATAACCTAACCTAATCTATCTATATCTAACTATCTATATTATTGTTATAACCACTTGTACCGTTAAGCGTCGTGTATGGAAGTTGGATTCGTCTGTCTTTGGTCACGTGGTTCAGATTGACCATGGTCAGCCTGCGTTTCTTTAAGTTTTTTTATTGTCCCCCCCCCCCATTTCGTTCTTGGTATTCCTCGTTACATGCATCGTGTACTTCTGCTGTTGTATGCAGTGGCGTAGCGTGGGTCTGCATCTCCGCCCCACCCCTCGCTACGCCACTGGTTGTATGCACAAAGAGCAAGAACTGGAAGCAGTAGCTAAATATAAGACAAGGAAGAGATATATTTAAGTTCTATGCTCCGCAGGGAGTGACAGATCAATATACTGAATAGACAGCCAGATATACAGATATTGGGAGCCGCGTTAGCGCAGTGGTTAGCGCACTGACTTCGCATATGAGTGGTCCTGGGTTCATTCCCCAGTTGAGGCGGAAATGTTTTCAGATCGCAACGTCGACCCAGGTCGACCCAGCCTTAAATGGGTACCGGATTAATCCGGGAAGTAAAGACTGCGAGGGAGAGGAGATGGCTACCACCCTCATTTGCAGAGCCTGTGAAATGTGAGATCGCCAACATCTCACACCCCTACGGCATTAATAAATGATATGGGTTACTTTACTTTACTTTTACTACAGATATACTGATGAAGAGAAACATCTATCTGTGTTCCTTCGGCGTCGAACACGGTACAGAAACCAGAGCTCTCCAGTTCGAGCGATGTGATGATGCTGTGTGTAGTTCTTGTATGTTATTGAGACTCATAGTCATACTCTCTTTGATGGTTGTTTTGCGAAGAGTCTCTCTTGGTCTTCCTCTTTCTCTTTTGCCATCTGGTACCCATTTTAACGCTTGTAGCGACAGTCTGTTTTCATTCATTCTAAGTACATGTCCGATATACGTCCATTCTTTTCTTCTTATTGTTGTAGAAACATATTGCTGTTTGGTGTCTTCTCTTACTTGCTTGTTTGACTTGAATTCTTCCCAACGAATATTTGAGAACCTTCTAAGACATTTATTTTCAAATGAGTTCAATTTCTTATCCAGTGTCTTTGTCATTTTCCAACTTTCGCAACCATATGTCAACATGGATATCACGGCTGGAGGTGATCATTCCAAATGTCAACATGGATATCACGCTTGGAGGTGAACATTCCAAATGTCAACATGGATATCACACTTGGAGGTGAACATTCCAAATGTCAACATGGATATCACGCTTGGAGGTGAACATTCCAAATGTCAACATAGATATCACGGCTGGAGGTGAACATTCTTAGTTTGCTATTCGTAGTCGTAGAACAGACACACAGACAAAAAATATGGGTGGATGGATGGATGGATGGATGGATGGATGGATGGATGGATGAGTATACAGACAGAAGGACGGATGAATGAAAGTATATGAAATGATGAATAGACGAGACCCTTGACAACGTCACTAGCGATAAAGATCACAGTGTGTGAAATGAGATGCTTGAGAAAAGATTACAGTGTGTGAAATGAGATGCTTGAGGAAAGATCACAGAGTGTGAAATGAGATGCTCGAAAAAAGATCCCAGTGTGTGAAATGAGATGCTTGAGAAAAGATCACAGTGTGTGAAATGAGATGCTTGAGAAAAGATCACAGTGTGTGAAATGAGATGCTTGAGAAAAGATCACAGTGTGTGAAATGAGATGCTTGAGAAAAGATTACAGTGTGTGAAATGAGATGCTTGAGAAAAGATCACAGTGTGTGAAATGAGATGCTTGAGAAAAGATTACAGTGTGTGAAATGAGATGCTTGAGAAAAGATCACAGTGTGTGAAATGAGATGCTTGAGAAAAGATCACAGTGTGTGAAATGAGATGCTTGAGAAAAGATCACAGTGTGTGAAATGAGATGCTTGAGAAAAGATCACAGTGTGTGAAATGAGATGCTTGAAGAAAGCTATAAATGTTACATGAAGAGACGGAAGGAGAAATAAAGATATTATAAAATAAATAAAGACCATTTCAAGTCAAGACAACATTGAGAGACAGAACATCAGGTGGTTTGGTCACATCGTGATATTGATCAAAGCAACCACCTTTCGTGCATACAGCAGAAGTTCGGGCTAGAGGGAGCGAGGAAGACCAAGAACTGGATTGGTAGACACTATCAGAGATACCTTAACGAGAAACGGGTAGATCATGGTCAATACGACCCAAAAGGCCAAAGACAGACATCACACACTTGACGCTAAACATCACAGGTGGAAATGACAATAGATAGATGAATATACGGAATGACAGACTGTCGAACAGATAGACAGATATAGCGAGAGAGACAGAATGGCAGACATACAGACAGGCAGGCAGTCAGACAGGTAGATAGATAGTACGTGAAAAATAGGAAAAATATTTATGTTCTGAACTTCTTACCATAACGGGTTTCCGTACAAGTTACTTTTGGTTAAATGCGTATTTTCAAATAGAAAGTCAGTCTTCAAGGGTTATTCCACAGTCCGTGTTTAGAGAACGGGGACAGACACCCCGCCCGTGAAAGTGAGGTATGTGGTGAATGGGGGATGGAGGAGGCACAAAGAAATAGTTAATCTGCGTTGTGTTGCAGGAGATGAAACTACCAGGAGGTAAAAGACTAAACAGGAAAGTCTACATCACCGTCGTTTTGAGGACAGCAATCTCTGTAAGTTACACGACTTTCCCCCAAGCCCACAATTCTGGAGGTCTTGCTTGATGCACTAAGAATGTATGGTTCAGATGAGTCAATGGAAAACGAATCAGGCGTGGCAGATTGTGGATGGCAGAGACTAAAGACACTGTGAAGAGTATGTGAATTTGAAGAAATAGGAAAGGGCAGTGAATGGGTGGAAGTAGACACTGAAAAAACATCACTGATAAAGCGTTTTATCTAATATAACTAGATAAAGCGTGTCGGAAATGGACGGGTGTCAGGGCCCAGGTTACAGTGCATGAACTCGCCCAGCTACACTCAAACCACAGGATATAATTATATACACAGATGGCTCCGTTAACAGAAAGACGAATAAAAGTGGTTCGGGTTTTGTTGCCTGCAGAAACACGAGAAGTTGGTTTGAGAAATCTTCAGCATATTCTACTGTCACATCGAGCATGAGGATGGAGATAGAGGGAGTTACAGCAGCACTGAGTTGGTTGATAACTGATATATCAACACACCCGGTAATACTCACAGACTCTCAAAGCATGTTGCGCAAGATAGAAAAGTGCATGATGACAAAGGAATGGTGTGATTTATTGAATAACTCAGTTGTCTAGAGCATGGATATACTCTTCTGGTCATGCTGGTCAGAGGAAACGAAAGAACTGACTTATTGGCAGGCATTGCGGAGATTGACGGCACATTGCTGAGAAGAGATAAAACAGGCTTGACCAAGGTAGTCATAAATTCATTTCAAAATGAAGATGATGTCAATGAGGCTGAGAACGTGCACATACAGAGAATGTTAGAAATGGGAATGTCTGGAGGTGAGGGAAGGAAAAGTATTTTGTTTTGGAAAGTCCCGAAGATCACACAATCAACACGTGACAGGGAATCTGAGTCTACATACACTGAGATGGCTGCTAGAATGGAGAGTGAAGCACTTATGGGAGTATCCCACGTGCTGCGATACTAGTTTCTAATCAAGAATCAAGAAGCATATGGTTTAGATGGAAATAATTATAGTTATTACACAAGTCCGTATATAAAGGAGTGAGGGGGGGACTGCCCCCCCCCTTATCGAATCTAGCATAACCATAAGTTGGATAAAATAATTCCCTTAGTCATTTTGTATACAGCATATATGAAGAGAGGAGAAGCAGAAAGAAGAGCCAAGGGTAGACCTAGAGTACGCTGGATCGACAACATCAAAGAGACATTGCACTAATACCAAATAACATTATCTCAAGCTGCCAGAAAAGCGAGAACAAGAACATTGTATCTCCCTCGACACCCGTAAAGGGTAAAAGAAGAAGGACATAAGAAGAAGAAGCCATTTTGTACAAAAGAGCATCAACTTTCCCGTCAAACAGTGAAATTTCCACACGAAAATGGACGAATGATTTTTTTAAAAATCGCTTAGGTATTTAAAGCGATTTTAGCACCCTCCCCTCCTTAAGGTGCTCATATCTACAGCCTTGTTAGTACTTGTAATCAGAAAAACAGGTAAGAATAGTCACAGCCAGCGGCAAGAGCATACTACATTTCTGTTCAGTGAGATGTGAATATTAACAGCTGATTTTTATTTTAATTCAGAGAGAAAGAAGAAGAAGAATCGATACTGCAATGTTTAGAAATAAATATTCTACTGCCTTTTGGTCTTAATATCCTTCATGTCTACATATAAATATATTGTTGTGGTAACTTTTGTTCACTTTGTTTCGTCTCCATTTCTTTAGTCTGTGTAAGGATTGAAACTGTGTGGAGGTTTGACTTCGATGTACTCGGATTTAGTCCGTCACTCTCAACGAAGCGGCATGTCGCAATCCGAGAGTCCCTAGAGTACCGCTAACACGTAACTTCGTAGCTTTTAGTGATAATCCACAGGTTCTACAAGGAAAAAAACCACTTTGTAAACAAAACTTATTAATTTTCTTACGAAATTACCCCATTTTTAATATGAATTCTGCTCTGCTGGCGTTGCAAACATGGCCCGGAGCTCTAGTTCGGGGAGCAAAGAATATGGACACTGTCTTCTTTCCATGCATATCGTAGGAGGCGACTACGGAAAAGTGGGGGATAAACTAACACCAGGGTGCCGCGTGGCGCAGTGGTTAGCTCACTGTCTTTGCATATGGGTGGTCCTGGATTCATTCCCCAGTTGAGGTGGAATGTTTTTCAGACCGCATCGGCTTCCGGTTCTACGCAACCTTAATCGGGTACTGGATTAATCCGGGAAGTAAAGACTGCGAGGGAAAGGAGATGGCTACTGCCCTCATATAGCAGAGCCACTGAAATGTGAGATCGCCAACATTTTACACCCCTACGGCATTAATGAGTTCTATGGCTTAAATTTACTTTAATTTTTACACTTGGTTTCTGGTCTCATACCAAAATCCGGCTCGTCAACTCATAAAGGCTGTCTACCACTGATTTAGTGATTCATAAAACTACTGTATATCTCTAGAACATACTGCACGCTGATCCCAACCAACGTCAAATTTATTGGCTTATACGACTAGTCGTTGATAACTATGCGTATACTTTGTGCAGCAGGCCAATGAAAAGCACGAAATAAGTAGGATAAGCCAAGATAAGTGACTATGTTTATAATCAGCGCGCAAGACCATCATGTAGAAAAGTTTCATAATGTTTCATTGACCCCGTAGTTCAACGTCTGACCTACTAGTACCAGCTACCAGGCATTGCGTCCTTGACATACATATTTAGAAAAGAGGTCATATGATCATAAAATGAGGGATAGGTCAACTGCAGAGATCCCTGGCTCATGGAAGGATGTCTCTGAGGGATGTCAGAGAGTGTGGATGAGTCTCACAAAATTGAAACGTAACACGGTTACAGAATGATAAGCTACGCGCAGCAGGAAGCAGATTTCCATTTGCGAGGCGCTGGCATTAGACACAATAAAAGCTCGTGTTTCCGGAGCTCCACAAATGAGAGAAAAGAATAGCAAAAATGCATCATTGGAGAAGGATGTGTCGGGCCATTGACGCAGATAACAAGGGGACACAACGTATTTCCTTTCTTTTCTAGACTACATTCTGCTGAAAATCTAGTGGGATCATTGTCCTGCTACAAGAGAGATCCAGCGGGGTTTTCGCTGGATTAACCCTGAAGAAGAGGAAGAAGAAACATCACTGTTACTTGACATGCATGCCATTTACATGCAGTTCTTTAACTAGCTACTATCACTTTCTCTTTTGTCTTTATACCATTCCTGATTGTTCTTCTCCATACAACACGTTCCATGACATCCTGTCCCCACGACATCCTGTCCCCACGACACCCTGTCCCCACGACATCCAGTCCCCATGACACCCTGTCCCCATGACACCCTGTCCACATGACATCCTGTCCCCATGACACCCTGTCCCCATGACACCCTGTCCCCATGACACCCTGTCCCCATGACACCCTGTCCCCATGACACCCTGTCCCCATGACACCCTGTCCCCATGACACCCAGTCCCCATGACGTCATGTCCCCATGACACCATGTCCCCATGACATCCTGTCCCCATAATTCCGTATCAATGACTGTATCATGCATATGTCACTTGCACACATCTTTGCACCGAAGTAGAGGTGAAGCCTGATATTATTCCCCCATGCTGTTATTCTCCATAAAACTTTCGTTACTGCATGTCACGCTATACATCTTGTTTACTGCATGTCACGCTATACATCTTGTTTACTGCATGTCACGCTATACATCTTGTTTACTGCATGTCACGCTATACATCTTGTTTACTGCATGTCACGCTATACATCTTGTTTACTGCATGTCACGCTATACATCTTGTTTACTGCATGTCACGCTATACATCTTGTTTACTGCATGTCACGCTATACATCTTGTTTACTGCATGTCACGCTATACATCTTGTTTACTGCATGTCACGCTATACATCTTGTTTACTGCATGTCACGCTATACATCTTGTTTACTGCATGTCACGCTATACATCTTGTTTACTGCATGTCACGCTATACATAGTGTGTATCGGTACACATCTTGTTTATAGCTGTACAACTTGTGTATCAATGAAATATTTACTTTCCAGTGATTCCCCGTCCCTGAATCTATAACATCCAATTCCAATAATTTTCAGGGAGCACTGGGTGGATTAGCAATGACTGTTCAACAGACACCCCTCCCTCACATACAAGTCTTGAGTTTTTACGAATAGTGGCCCATATTTGGAATCACTGATGTAGGGGACAGTCTGTTCTCTTTTATCTTGTGTCATTCTATCCTGCGGCAGCGACATAGTCTTCCAGATCACATTCAGAATCAAATGTTCCAGATTCCAGTTGCCACGACGTGCATCTGTCGCTGTTTTCATTGTCAATTTAACATCTCAGCGAGTGGTACTGATTGCCAAATACAAGGATTTGTTCACAGGACTCATACTGATTAACTTGATCAGCTCCAGTGGGTGATTTTGACAAGAGGGAACAGTGGCACGGAAAGCAGAGACCGGAGGGAGTAATATTTTTAAATCTGGTATTTATGGAACAGGACGATAGTCACTCGTCAATGTTTGATTAGACAAGTGGTGGTCGCGACACGAGAAATTTAATATGAGCGAGTTAGATTAAGGGGAAGGAGTCTTGGGAGTAAATTTGTCTATATGACGACGTTGACTGGTGTGTCTGTGGGAGATAGAGAAATAGAGAGTGATAAAGAGAAAGATATAAATATATATATACAGAGATAAAGAGTGATAAGGATATAAATATGCATATACAGATAGAGAGTGATAAAGAGAAAGATATAAATATATATATATATATATACAGAGAGAGAGAGAGACAGAGACAGAGAGAGAGAGAGAGAGAGAGAGAGAAAGCGATTGTGGGAACGAGGAAGTGCTTGAGATTAATAAAAAAATTGAGAGTAAGACTTATGTATTGTTGTTTCGTCCAAAGGAGGAGCTAAACATGGATGCACCGTGTAATAGCCAATAACACACGGCATGTATAAGAAGAAGTGACCACAACAAATAATGTTGGACCCGCGACCTCAGAAGTATACCTCTCTCTTCTTGAATGGACTCTCGTATCTTCCACCACTCTGTTTATCTCTGCCTGTTAGTCTCAAAATTAGTATCTTAACAACGCACGTGCATCAAAACAGCACCCTAACACTCCCCTTTGTCTTGTTTCTTCCAGTTCCGTTAAGCCGACGACGAAGCAGTTGGAGATCTTCCGTCTGTTCTGTGCGAATGGTTGTCGGGTTGGTTTAATGTTCAACGCTGTCAGCCTTTGTGTGTGTTGTGTGGTGCCTAAAAGGGAGGTAATTGATATTGAGAGAATACAATTGTAGCGTGGGTGGTCCCCCTTTCAATAGCAACTATTGGTTTCACGCTGGACTTCCTGGTAACATGGTTGCCATGAAACATACTTTTGGACTAATGTCAACATTGGTTTTAGAATTGGTTTCTCCAAAAAAAAAGAAAAACATTTAAATAAATCATAGCGAGAAAGGGTGAAGTGGGTGAGGAGTGTGGAGGAGGAGTGTGGAGAACTGAGGTGTAGAGAAGAGAGAAGACAATGACTGGAATGTGGAGATAGGTAAAACTAGAAAGAGAAACATATGTAGAAACTTAGAAGGAAGGAAGATATACCAGAACCACGACCTCCACTAGTTTTTGATAGTTGCAGCCTAGTCGATAGTCTAACCCCAGCTGGTTTGTGTTCCATTCTTGCCGTTAAGCGTAGGGGTGATTGGAGCTCGAGCTTGCGTTCCAAAGCCAGATGTGTGGCTTCAGCTGTGCTATGACCGTGTCTGTACAGGATGTCCCTGACGTTTTCTATCCATCTCTTCCGTGGTCTTCCTCTGGTTTTGTACCCTGATCTCATTTGGTTATTTGCCCGTACGGGCAACTTTTCGTGATGCATTCTCATAATGTGGCCAAACCACTTGATCTGTTTTCTCTCTCTATGTAATCTCTACAAGATATTATACCTATTCTTTCCCTGATATATGCATTTCGCAATCTGTCAAGTCTGGTGACCCCAGCAGATTTCAGTATCTAGTCGATAGCGAGCTTACTTATTATCAAAAGGTTACAGCTTGCCAGGTTCGAAACCAACAAAAAAATATCTGTGATTTCTTCCCTATTACGACAGCTTCTCCTGTCAACCCAGCTGTAATTGGGTACCTGACGTATGAGTTAGGGGAGATAAAGACAGCAAGGAAGGAAATAACCTAATAGTTGCTGCGAATAGTACATGAAGAGTTATCTTCATCCCCAACGGCAGGTTGCTGCCAAGATACCTACCTTTACCTTCAAGTTCTGATATAACCAAATCGGACTAATGTCCGCGGTTGAATGAAGCGTGCTTCACTATTAAAGGTAAATTTAACTTAACCAAACCAAGATATTGGAAGCTGTGTCGTCTTTATATCACAGATTGTCATTCTGATTAGTAGACAGATGGTTGACAGAAGAGAGTTTGTCACAAGTTGACATTAGTAGACAGATGGTTGACAGAAGAGAGTTTGTCAAAAGTTGACATTAGTAGACAGATTGTTGAGAGAAGAGAGTTTGTCAAAAGTTGACATTAGTAGACAGATTGTTGAGAGAAGAGAGTTTGTCAAAAGTTGACATTAGTAGACAGATTGTTGAGAGAAGAGAGTTTGTCAAAAGTTGACATTAGTAGACAGATTGTTGAGAGAAGAGAGTTTGTCAAAAGTTGACATTAGTAGACAGATGGTTGAGAGAAGAGAGTTTGTCAAAAGTTGACTTTAAGAAAACGTTGATTTATACATAAATTAAATTGTACGAATTAAAAAAAATTTAAATATAAAACTGAAAACAAATGCCGTATTTCCTGTAATTTTTCTGGGAATTTTTTTTTTTAGTGGAGAGGCAATTTTTTTTACATAATTAAAGAGGTAGTGCTCCTGAATTCTGAACAAGATTTTGAAATAATTAAACAGGCAGTGCTCCTGAATTCTGTTTTTATGTTATGTGCGTATCCTGACAAAGACCTGTAGGTCCGAAACGTCGATTATATCCTGTGTACTGTCATTTGTATGATTATATTCTGTGTTTTGTTGTGTATAATATATTAGTTCATGTAGGCATCCGACAGTGATAGTGTGCTAGTTGTTGACCAGTAGAACTTCATTACCTGTCTCCCACTTGAGTATTATTTCTATTCCTCCTATCTCTTATGTCTCTCTAACATAACTCTTTATATTCCCCATATCTATTATTTCTACCTATCTAAATCTTCTCTCCTTCTATGTTTTATTTCTCCCTATCATAACCCGTTCTTCTCCTTCTATCTCTTACTTTCTCCCTATCCTAATCCTTTCACCTCCTTCTAAATCGTATTTCTCGGTATCCGAATTATTTCTTCTCCTAACTCGAATGTCTCCCTATCTTTATTTTATCTTCTCCTTCTATCTCCTTTATATATCTTTCCTAATTCTTTCTTATACGCCTATCTCTTTTATATATCTTTCCTAATTCTTTCTTATACGCCTATCTCTTATTTCTCCCTACCCTAATCCTGTCTTCTCATCCTCTCTATTATTTCTCCCTAACACAATATTTTCTTCACCTCCTATCTCTTATTTCTCCCTACCGAAATCCCATTTCTCATATCTCTTATTTCTCCCTACCGAAATTCCATCCTCTTCTCTTATTTCTCTCAATTTATATCTTATCTTCATCACGTTCATTTTTCCTATTACTCAAATTCTTCATCCCCTTCCCTCCCTCCCTTCCCTCCCTCCCTTCCCTCTGTGTGTGCAGCCTGGATCCGAAGAATAAGGGCACAATAATTAATAATTACGTTGTTACACATCAGACTCAATAATTACGTTGTTACACACTAGACATCTGAACTTACACAACTGTTACACAACTGTTACACATCTGTTACACATCTGTTACACAACTGTTACACATCTGTTACACAACTGTTACACATCTGTTACACATCTGTTACACAACTGACATCTACGTATAAAAGAAAGATCGAAAGACCCTTGAGGTCCCGGGCTTAATCCACGGTTGGGACATAATTTTTTCTTTCGGGACTACAATCAAAATGCTTCCTGTACATGTCGGAGGGTCTGCTATATCACATCGGCATTTATTTCCACAGCCCTTAGAAAGCCTCCCTGCACTCTTTCACAGGAAAACATGCAATAACGAAAGTTGTAGTTTGTGATTTGTGTGAATGTTAATAGTTTCCTAATATCAGGGACAACAGGGGAATGATAATTAATTATTCAATTGATTCTTGATTAGAAAACTACCGCCGAAGACGGATGTGTCGGGCCATTGGCGCAAATAAAACGGCGACACAACGCATTTCCATTTTCTGGACTACATCCTGCTGGAAATCTAGTAGGACCATGATCCAGCTAGATCCAGTTGGAGTTTGAGAATGAACGCAGAAGAAGAAGAAGATTAGAAACTGGCCTTACAGCACGTGGGGCATTCCCATAAGTGCTCCGCCCTCTGTTTCAGCAGACATCCGACTCGTTGGCGTTTCGAGTCTAATGCCAACTACACAGACGTCAACATCAGGGCACAACTCTGTCCCTTGCGACAGGTTTCTTTGTTGTTCCGCCCACCCACGACGTGCCCATAACTAGTTCAAGCACAAGGTCGGTCTGTCGGAACAACATGGTAACTATTATCGAAGGTTACGACTACGGGGTTGTATAGATGACGTGCCATAAAGCTTCTATAAGAAGATAACCTCAATATAAAGGCATGTCATCTACTAAGGTTTTCTGTTGCATGGTTGGTTTGTCTAGTGAACCATTATGAGACCCACAGACGCAACCACATGCGCTATTCAATTCACGTCTGTTGACAAAAACAAATTCGTGATTAACTCTTTCAACACGTAATTATACCCGGGGTTTAGACGTAATTAATTTTAGGCTAACTTTTTGGACCGCAACATGATTCAGGCACAAGCTTCCTGAAGACAAAGTATTAGCTATGGAAAGTCATATAAGGTATCAAAAGAAAGATAATTGAATGTGGAATTCATATACAATATAAAAATATAAGAATTGTAACAACAATAATACTTGTCATTTACGAACAAAACAATTTGGAGGGTATATATGGAGTCTGATTATAACGGGCTTACGTCCTTAAACGGTGCCGGCTCTGTCCCTTTACAACGGGCTTACGTAAGAATTGAGTTAATCACGAAACCCAGAAACCATTCCCACCACACATAAGCACACACACTTACACACGCATACGCACTCCCATACACACACTCACACGTACACCAACAGGGCCACATGTTCACGAAATAATATCTTAAGAAAATATTCCAATGTCTTCAATCATGATTCACATTGATTTTGTTGTATTTAATTTGTCTGAAAATGTGTGCGTTTCAATTTAGTCAGGGTTTGAACGCGTATGATCTCCGTACATGAGCGACACATTTAGCAACGCATACATGTCTCGGCACGTGCACGCACAGTTGACAGAATTCTGACAAAGTACTGGTCATGTGAGAGGCGTGTAATCATGTGGAATGTGTGGTCAAGACTGACCGACGTAGCTAATACAAATAGTTGGTCTTTTATGTGATTTGATGTCTGTATACAAGATTGTGGAAATACCTTTTATATACAAGATTGTGGAAAGTGTCTTTTACATACAAGATTGTGGAAAGTGCCTTTTATATACAAGATTGTGAAAAGTGCCTTTTATATACAAGATTGTGGAAAGTGTCTTTTATATACAAGATTGTGGAAAGTGCCCTTTACATACAAGATTATGGAAAGTGCCTTTTACATATAAGTGTGTTATAAATGTCTTTTATATACAAGATTGTGGAATGTGCCATATACGAGTGTTGTATCTTTTATATACAAGATGGTGGACAGTGCTTTTTATATACAAGAAGTTGGAGACTGTCTTCTATATACAAGATTGTGGAAAGTGCCTTTTAAATACAAGATGGTGGACAGTGCCTATTATATACAAGGTGTTTGAAAGTGTCTTCTATATTCGCTGCATCTGAAAAAATGGCATCGGTCGTATGTTGTCAGGACTCAAAAGGGGAGCAAAGAATAGCAGAACAGCTACCTGCCATGCATGTCAAGAAGGTGGTTAGAAGATTTTGGCACGAATTTGACTGTCTCATCCCATAGTGTCAAGGTGATTCAGAAGTCATTCTGAAATCTGATGTGTGGGATAGAAAGGCGCAGATATCACTGATATGAAGTAAATAACATACAAAGTATTTTACGGATTATAATCTATTTACAGATTACATTCTATTTTACGGATTACATTCTATTTACGGATTATAATATATTTTACGGATTACATTATATTTGCGGATTATAACCTATTTACGGATTACACTCTATTTTAAGGATTACATTCTATTTTACGGATTACATTCTACTAATCTGCAGGAGTTTGAGAACGAGCGCAGAAAAGCAAATAATTTCATACACAGCACAGAAGAAACACATCTTCTCTCTATCGCACAGGAGAAATACATCTTCTATCGCAAAGGAGAAATACACCTTCTCTCTATCGCACAGGAAAAATACACCTTCTATCGCACATGAGAAACACACCTTCTCTCTATCGCACATGAGAAACACACCTTCTCTCTATCGCACATGAGAAACACACCTTCTCTCTATCGCACATGAGAAACACACCCTTCTCTCTATCGCACATGAGAAACACACCTTCTCTCTATCGCACATGAGAAACACACCTTCTCTCTATCGCACATGAAAAACACACCTTCTCTCTATCGCACATGAGAAACACACCTTCTCTCTATCGCACATGAGAAACAAACCTTCTCTCTATCGCACATGAGAAACAAACCTTCTCTCTATCGCACATGAGAAACACACCTTCTCTCTATCGCACATGAGAAACACACCTTCTCTCTATCGCACATGAGAAACACACCTTCTCTCTATCGCACATGAGAAACACACCTTCTCTCTATCGCACATGAGAAACACACCCTTCTCTCTATCGCACATGAGAAACACACCCTTCTCTCTATCGCACATGAGAAACACACCTTCTCTCTATCGCACATGAGAAACACACCTTCTCTCTATCGCACATGAGAAACACACCTTCTCTCTATCGCACATGAGAAACACACCTTCTCTCTATCGCACATGAGAAACACACCTTCTCTCTATCGCACATGAGAAACACACCTTCTCTCTATCGCACATGAGAAACACACCTTCTCTCTATCGCACATGAGAAACACACCTTCTCTCTATCGCACATGAGAAACACACCTTCTCTCTATCGCACATGAGAAACACACCTTCTCTCTATCGCACATGAGAAACACACCTTCTCTCTATCGCACATGAGAAACACACCTTCTCTCTATCGCACATGAGAAACACACCTTCTCTCTATCGCACATGAGAAACACACCTTCTCTCTATCGCACATGAGAAACACACCTTCTCTCTATCGCACATGAGAAACACACCTTCTCTCTATCGCACATCTGATATAAAAACTTCATCTCTCCTAAATTTTAAAACAAAAAAAAAACAGAACAAATGCGAATATAAAAAACAGTAATCTTCTTTATTCTCAAATTCCGACAGATTAACAGCAAGTAGTCCAGAGAACGAGATACGTTGTAGCGTGGTTTGCAGGCTGCGTGCGACGTCTTTGCATTTTGACCTGATACATCTGATTTTAGTTACGACTTGTGAGTTACTTTGTCCCCCTATTGGATGGGACAGTCAAATCTACCCTCACACCTCCTTAGTCGCGTCATACGACATGATGTGCAAACATCAGTGCTGTTATTTTTTTCTCCCATTTCAGGCCTCGGCAATAGGCGTGCACCAATAGATAAGTTTGAAAAATTGACTCGGTGTTTTCGAAGTCCACAAGAAGAGTAATGAAAAGTAGGGCTGCAATATGCCATACAAGTCGTTAGAGGCGACTAAGAAATGGTACTTGCTTCACATATATCTGTTCATGGGGTTTCTTTTATGTCCGTATCCATTTATTGTGTGGTAGTTCTCACTAGATATAAACATCAAAGAAAAACAAAGCCATAATCATAAACTGCAAAACTGCAGAGGAACAACCGCTAAACATGAAAATACATGGAGAGATACAAGAACAAGTATATCATTACGAATATCTCGGAGACAAGCACAGATAATGGTAGATGTGAAACAGAAATTAAATGTAGAATATAATGGTAGATGTGAAACAGAAATTAAATGTAGAATATAATGGTAGATGTGAAACAGAAATTACAAGTAGAATATAATGGTAGATGTGAAACAGAAATTAAAAGTAGAATATAATGGGCAAAAGTACTTTCGGTGAAGTAAGCGAATTATTAAGATCCAAACAAACACAACATTTGTTTGTAAGTTTAACTTTGGCATCTGTTTCAAAGTGAGAAATATGAAACATCATTAACCCGAAGACAGTGGACCTTTCCCTAACCTCAACCCGACAAAATGTCTGCATTCCTTCATTTCCCTTGCCGACATTTTCAATGCATTTTTTAATGTTGTAAAATATGAGCAAACATGACACGAGACGCACGTGCCACATCTGACATCTAGAAAAGAAGTTGAGATGCCGCCCCTGATACAAACAAAGATATTTTGAAAGAATGCACCCGACGCCATTTATATGCACGTGTCTAAGCACCGGAACGGGAAATTAATATGAAAATAGAATAATTCCAACTGAACCGATTCAATATTTGCTCAGAATGAGAATTATCGATTTTTTTCTGATAACTAAGAGAAGTCTGCATTACGAACACATTCGGAAACGGATTGAATTTATGGAACCTTCCAAGTTCTTATAGGTTCGTTTTTTTTTTTAGAAATAACCGCTCTTGTGTCAACCGGAGACTGGACTAGTTTAAGGAACAAAGAACAGGGCGACTGTCTTCTTTCAAGGTTTTTCGTTGGAGGCGACTAAGGACAGTTGGGGCGAAATTGTCTGCAGCAGGTGACTTCTGCACAGGACTTAGCTTTTTACGTTTTTCGTTATTATCGTGGTTTTTGTTAGTCATTTTTTATATACGTGGAATCGAATGCAAAATATAGCCAAGGCCGACCAAAGGAATGCACAAAAGTAATCAAAATCAGTTTTTCAGGCCATGTTAACTTTCTTTTACACATGTCTTTACACAGGAGAACGGTCATGGTGGAGGAGGAGGGGAAGGACGAGCTAACAACCTTTAACCTGTGGAAAAATCATTGTCACAACATGTTTTGTCTCGATACCTTCAAATCATTGTCACAACATGTTTTGTCTCGATACCTTCACCCTGTGTTCGGTAAACTGGATCGACCCTTCATGAATGACGGACAGAAGCCGACCTGTCAACAATTCACTTGTGTTCTTTTGGGGCAGAATCCTGAAATACTGCCGGACTGGAATGCATGTCTTTGGGGACCCTCGGGGACTGCACATGCGCAAGCTCTCCTTCCCCTTCCTGCCCTGCCGTGTACACCTTCATGCCTTTGAGACAGAAATCTGTATATGTTTGAGTGTCGCCTCGTTTACTCAACCGTCACCTCGGTTATTCATCCGTCACCTCGTTTACTCAACCGTCACCTCGGTTATTCATCCGTCACCTCGGTTATTCAACCGTCACCTCGGTTATTCATCCGTCACCTCGGTTACTCAACTGTCACCTCGGTTACTCAAATGTCACCTCGGTTACTCAAATGTCACATCGGTTACTCAAATGTCACCTCGGTTACTCAAATGTCACCTCGGTTACTCAAATGTCACCTCGGTTACTCAAATGTCACCTCGGTTACTCAACTGTCACCTCGGTTACTCAAATGTCACCTCGGTTACTCAAATGTCACCTCGGTTACTCAACTGTCACCTCGGCTACTCTAACCTTGGTTACTCAACTGTCAGACATCCAACTACACCCCGACCCGACCCCAAATCTTCTCAGTCGTCCCTTGTAACATGCATCGCATGTTACAGTGCTTCTGTTTCAGGGCTGTTTTATCATGGGTGGTGCTATCATAGGGCCGTGCTATCATGGGTGGTGCTATCATAGGGCCGTGCTATCATGGGTGGTGCTATCATAGGGCCGTGCTATCATGGGTGGTGCTATCATAGGGCCGTGCTATCATGGGTGGTGCTATCATAGGGCCGTGCTATCATGGGTGGTGCTATCATAGGGCCGTGCTATCATGGGTGGGTTTCAACTGTGAGTTCATCAATTGGAGACAACTTATTGTCAGTTTAGTTATACAATAATACTGAAATATTTGCGCCTTTCAGAAGAACACACTCTTTTTCGACAATTTGTGGTTGTGAACTAGGATAGTCAACCACTATCCAAGTCTGCTTAATCGACTCTTGCGACATGTATAACATTACCATTTTATTCTCTCATTTCTTGCTGATGTTCTATTTATAAATATATATAACTGGGTAAATGACGGAATTTCAAAACTCACTTGGAAAATCAGTAAGATAAAATTGAAAACAAAGCTACGGGTCTATCAAACATGCGCGCTAAATACACTATACACGGATCCGAAACATGGACTGTCTACATCAAACATGGGCTACCTACACCAAACATGGACTACCTACACCATACATGGACTACCTACACCAAACATGGTCTACCTACACCAAACATGGACTACCTACACCAAACATGGACTACCTACACCAAACATGGACTACCTACACCATACATGGACTGTCTACACCATACATGGACTGTCTACATCAAACATGGACTACCTACACCAAACATGGACTACCTACACCATACATGGACTACCTACACCAAACATGGTCTACCTACACCAAACATGGACTACCTACACCAAACATGGACTACCTACACCAAACATGGACTACCTACACCATACATGGACTACCTACACCATACATGGACAACCTACACCAAACATGGTCTACCTACACCAAACATGGACTACCTACACCAAACATGGACTACCTACACCAAACATGGACTACCTACACCAAACAGGACTGTCTACATCAAACATGGGCTACCTACACCAAACATTGACTACCTACACCATACATGGACTGTCTAAATCAAACATGGGCTACTTATACCAAACATGGCTACCTACACCAAACATGGACTACCTACACCAAACATGGGCTACATACACCAAACATGGACTACCTACACCAAACATTGACTACCTACACCTTACATGGACTGTCTAAATCAAACATGGGCTACTTATACCAAATATGGGCTACGTACACCAAACATGGACTACCTACACCAAACATGGGCTACCTACACCAAACATGGACTACCTACACCAAACATGAATACCTACACCAAACATGGACTAACCTACACCAAACATGGACTAACCTACACCAAACATGGACTACCTACATCAAACATGGACTACCTACACCAAACATGGACTACCTACACCAAACATGTACTACCTACACCAAACATGGACTACCTACACCAAACATGGACTACCTACACCAAACGAGATAAAACACCTTTCAACAAAGATGTCTCCGTAAAATCTTAAACATTCAACGGCAGCATAAAATCACCAGCATAAAAGTGCTACGCTGCAGTCAGCTAATATCTGTGTAATGAAGACACGTAATATAAAATATAATGTAAATATAACTGGCCCAGGTTCGCAGAATTCCAAGCTGCCGCATTCCAAAGAAACTATATTATTCGGAGAACTGCCTGAAAGCCAGCGAGCCCACGGTAGAATAATCTTAAATAACAAAGACATATCGTAGGTTGTCAATGAAAGATCTCTTCACAAACCCCACAAATTGGGAAAGCACGGACAAAACTTGGGCTGACTGGAGTCACAATCTGCGTGCTAGGGAACAATATGTTTGAATGCGGGGGAGAGGGGGGAGTATGTTAACAGATATGAAAGAGAAAAGAGAAAGGCTCAAACTTAAATCTTCTGTTGCTGTGACATAATATTTTTGAAATTTTTTTATTTCTGAGAGAAATTGCTTATTGGCTGTTTTTCTTTGTACTTAATGACCGCCCGCAAGACCATATATAAATATATATACATCGTTACATGTTAATTAACTCATTAAATCCGGTATGCCTTAAAGCCGCAACTGACAAACGTGCTGTAACAATAAGCCAATTATACCAACGTGTATATATATATATATATATATATAACGACATCTCAATAAACGACAGGAGAATAACAACCTTACCGAGACAAAAGAGATAATGATGTTTTTTTTTGGGAGATAGCGAAATGTCGCATATGTGTTACTAGGCTACAAAAGCGGCAGATGACAGCACTCATCTGCCATTATGTTATGTATGTCGAAAGAGGCGACTAAGGAAGGGACAAAAAATTCGTGCTATGTGAGATCTTTCAGTCTGAAAGATGTAGAATATTGCAGAAAAGCTGCAAATAGTGACACAATGCGGGTAGTTTTGTTTTACTACATTTCGCTTACCAGCGGGAGTTTGAGAACGAACGGAGACGAAGACGAATAATTGTATGCAACGTTGATATTATGAATATTAGCGCTTTCCTCCTTAACCCCGGTACTACATGGACGCTTCCTTGTAGATGAGTATTATTAAGTGAAGCGATATGTGCGCCACTTTTGTTAAATTGTTACGGATAATATCTACATCAATTCGTACACATATGACTGATGCATGTGTTGATATGACTGATGCATGTGTTGATATGACTGATGTATGTGTTGATATGACTGATGCATGTGTTGATATGACTGATGCATGTGTTGATATGACTGATGCATGTGTTGATATGACTGATGCATGTGTTGATATGACTGATGCATGTGTTGATATGACTGATAAATCTGTTGATATTACTGATGCATGTGTTGATATGACTGATGCATGTTAATTGTGCACGAAGCTAATTGAACTATTGATCTGTTTGTGACGTAGGTAAATCCCAACATGCGCGATATATTTCACTTCCTACAGCCCATTTCGTGAGTGATTGATTATCATTTTGATGTGCCTCACTTAAGCATGTTTAATCTGCTACAAATCTGCAACAATCTACTACTGTTCGTTTTCTGCTATATGTTTTAATTGTGTTTCAATTGTTGTCTTGATAAAGGTCTTTTGGTCGAAACGTCTATTTCTGTGTGTTATTACGTTTGTCTCTAACTAACAAAACTGTATTACCATATTCCTGGATACACCTGTTTCATCTGCTACAGACTGGTCAGTCCCATTTATTTTGATTTTTCATTCTGGATGACAATTGTTCTGTGTTACTTCGATTACTTCAGTTTTTCTGCTATTCAGAAAAGAAAATATGAATAGATTGCTGTAGACAGAAGTAATATATCGGTTTATCGACACAGCTGGTGGTCTAAGTGAGGATTTTAGCTGCTTTAACAAAGACAAAGAGTTTAATCATTATAGTCACTAACCACCAACAACCCAAATAAAAGGCCCATTTATGATAGTTTTGATCTAAGGTAAACAACTCAGGATTTGTTTAGTGTTTATGAAGACTGCAGTGGTTGTGTCCCCTATAGTGTTATTTTTCTTCGGTAGGGAATTGTGTGTATTTACAATCATATTAAACAGCGCATGTTTTCTTGTGATGTTAGCTCTTTCAGATAAGCAAGAACATCTCCAAGCAATGGAGAAACATTGAAAAAGTATGTTGTCTGGGCACTTGATGGGACAAAATTTTCTTTCCAACACCTCCCTGCACGGGGCAATTGTGAGCGGGAGAAGAACTGTTTAAAAGTAAATCATGCATTGTTAATATTTAAGACTGGACATAATTCAGTTTCTTCACGCTCAAACAGGCACCACAAAAATGCTGTATTGCTGTTTTTTTAACGTGACTCCCAGGGGTTATGGGTTTGATTAAGATGATGCTAAGATTTAAGTTAAGCCACATAGGCCCATCTTATCAGTTTACCGCAAGTCTTTAATTATGGAAGGCTTTGCTGGCCCGTGATAGTTCCATATCAGCACAATTATTTAATTTTATGCTGTGATAATGTCGTGTGTACATGTTTGCTTGGGTTCATTGCAAATACTATGGTTCAATAAGGGAAGAAGTACATACATTCCAACTTTTTAATATTATGCGCAGTGTCATTGCAACTTTGTTATAGTATGCGTAGCTTTCGTCACTGAAATCACGCCACTGCCAAACCGTGTTGCCACAAAAACAAAATGGCTAATTTAATCCGAGATGTATGTTTTCTGAGTTTATCAGCTACCTATATAGACGCTGTACATTTGTTACAAACTCGATGTGTCCGACACAATGAAAAGACGTGTGACCTGGGTCATCATGGAAGTGGGCGGGGGTGATTGCTCTCAATGTGTAGCGCGCATAACGATGCATCGGCAGCAATCCTAGCTACTGCAACATGCGTACTGCAACTTTATGGATATTTATGATAACAATGCTTATCTTCCGATATTTAGTTTTTCAACTTTGCATTCCAACTTTTTAAATATTATAATATTATTTCGTATTCCGCTAAATAATGTTGGCACCTCTGCCCGTATTGCATCAGTTTTTGTTTAAAATAGCATATACGGTTTTAGGGAGTTAGCGTAACCGTTCACTTTTATTTCGATGTGTCACCCTGCACGCAAAATGTGCTCAGACCCTTTTAGCTAAATAAAAGTGATCTTGACAACCTCAGATCACTTGAAACAAAAACCATATCTGCTAAGTATCAATCAGACAGACTATGCACTGTAGGCAGTAGACTATAGGCTGTAGACTATAGACTGTAGATTATAGACTGTAGACTATGCAATTTAGACTATGGACTGTATACTATAGACTGTAGACTATGTACTGTAGAATATGTACTGTAGACTGGACTGTAGATTATGGCCGGTAGACTATTAATTGTAGACTATGTACTGTAGACTATGTACTGTAGACTATGGAGTGTAGACTATGGAGTGTAGACTATGGAGTGTAGACTATGTACTGTAGAATATGGAGTGTAGACTATGGAGTGTAGACTATGGAGTGCAGACTATGGAGAGTAGACTATTGATTGTAGGCTATATACTGTAGACTATGTACTGTAGACTATTGATTGTAGACTATGTACTGTAGACTATGTACTGTAGACTATGTACTGTAGACTATTGATTGTGGACTATGTACTGTAGGCTATGTACTGTAGACTATGTAGTGTAGACTATTGATTGTAGACTATGTACTGTAGACTATTGATTGTAGACTATGGAGTGTAGACTATTGATTGTAGACTATGTACTGTAGACTATGTAGTGTAGACTATTGATTGTAGACTATGTACTGTAGACTATGGAGTGTAGACTATGGAGTGTAGACTATGGAGTGTAGACTATGGAGTGTAGACTATGGAGTGTAGACTATGGAGTGTAGACTATGGAGTGTAGACTATGGAGTGTAGACTATGGAGTGTAGACTATGTACTGTAGAATATGGAGTGTAGACTATGGAGTGTAGACTATGGAGTGCAGACTATGGAGAGTAGACTATTGATTGTAGGCTATATACTGTAGACTATGTACTGTAGACTATTGATTGTAGACTATGTACTGTAGACTATGTACTGTAGACTATGTACTGTAGACTATTGATTGTGGACTATGTACTGTAGGCTATGTACTGTAGACTATGTAGTGTAGACTATTGATTGTAGACTATGTACTGTAGACTATTGATTGTAGACTATGGAGTGTAGACTATTGATTGTAGACTATGTACTGTAGACTATGTAGTGTAGACTATTGATTGTAGACTATGTACTGTAGACTATGGAGTGTAGACTATGGAGTGTAGACTATGGAGTGTAGACTATGGAGTGTAGACTATGGAGTGTAGACTATGGAGTGTAGACTATGGAGTGTAGACTATGGACAACGAATCTAAAATACTATTAAGTTTTTGAAAACGAGATGTGCAATGTTAAAAATATTCACGATTATGCCGAAAACGGATGTGCTGGACCGGAAGGTGAAAATAGCTATGTTCTAAACTTGCAGCACAATGAACTGTGCTCTTGCCGAAGGAAATCACACGAACTTTCTTGTTGGTTATCAGAGCGCGAGCACAATAGAAGAAGAATATCCGATATATATTATTCACATCTATTCCTGTTAATAACAATAGCTATACCAGTAGCGATAACAGTAGCGATAACAATAGCGATAACAGTAGCGATAACAGTAGCCATAACAGTAGCTATACCAGTAGTGACAACATTAGCGAAACCAGCACAAACAACAGTGATAGTATCAGTAGCCACGCCAAAGACGGATGTGTCGGGCCATTGGCGCAAATAAAACGGCGACACAACGCATTTCCATTCTCTTGACTAAATCCTGCTGGAAATCTAGTAGGACAATTGTCCTGCTACAAGAGAGATCTGACGGGAGTTTGAGAATGAATGCTGAAGAAGAAGAAGAAGAATCAGTAGCAACACTACTGTTTGTAACACTACAGTAGCAACCAACAACAACAAAAAACAACATCAACATCCCCACAAAATATAGCAGTATTAACAACAGAAACATTACCAACTTCTATTATAGTCATTATGAACAACGCAGACAGCAACAAGAACAACAAAGCTGCCAACAATAACAATAACAATAATAAAATGAATAACAACAGTAACAATAGCAACGACATCAACAATAACAATAACAACAATAACAATAGCAACGACATCATCGACATCAACAACAATAACAACAACAATAACAATAACAAAGATATCAACAACAATAATAACAACAAAGTCAACAACACAAGTACCGTTATTATTAAAAAACTAGAAAGACCATTAACAGAACACAAAATAGCAACACAAGAACCACTGTCAAGAGAGAAAACAATAACAAAGACAGCAACATTAGCAACATCCCCACGGGCAGTAGCAATAGTAGTGACTACAGCAACAGCAGAATATACTCAATTAACAATCAGAACTTCAGCAGCATCGACGACACCAGCAGTCTCATTAGCCTCGGTACTCTTACACAAGAACAACCGCAGCAGCACCAATAGGAACAAAACCATCATGAATTATAACAATAAAATAGCTCTATCACTAACAGTGACTACTCTCATAGTAACAACAACAACAGATCTACCACTAACAATGACAACCCTCACAACAACAACAATAACAATCTGCCACTAACAGTGGCAGCCCTCACACAGCAACAACATGAGATCTACCACTAACAATGACAACCCTCACAATAACAACAACAGATCTACCACTAACAATGACAACCATCACAATAACAACAACAACAGATCTACCACTAACAATGACAACCATCACAATAACAACAACAACAGATCTACCACTAACAATGACAACCATCACAATAACAACAACAACAGATCTACCACTAACAGTGGCAGCCCTCACACAGCAACAACATGAGATCTACCACTAACAGTGGAAGCCCTCACACAGCAACATCATGAGAGCTACCACTCACAGTGACAACACGCACAATAACACCAAACATACTTTTACCACTATCATTGACAACCCTCACAATAACAACAACAACATTTGCATACAAACATTTTACAAACATCTCTCACTTCCAGAGAGTACGTACAGTTTTTATTCACAAAGTTAATTTATGTTCCCTGTCACATATCTACATAACAATCCTCTTGTTGAATCAGATATAGGGTTATCTTCCCTGTACATCAAAGACCTACATCTCTTACTCTCCATGGGGGATCACAGAGTCTCCCTTCGAGCGTTGTTGCATCGTAATCAATAACCATGGCATAGTTCCAAATCTCAAGCCTGATTCTAATTATCTGCCGAATTCTCTGGAATTTCTTTTACACGATTGGGTAAAATATAGACCAGACAGACGAGAGTATCACCAATCTACAAGTTATCTCTTGGATAAGTTGATTACGTGGTTAATTTGGATAAATTGGTTACATGGTTATCTTTGATAAATTGGTTATATGGTTATTTTTGATAATTTAGTTACATGGTTATCTGTGATAAGTTAGTTACATGGTTATCTTTGATAATTTGGTTACATGGTGGTTATTTTTATAAGTTAGTTACATGGTTATCTTTGATAGGTTAGTTACATGGTTATCTTTGATAATTTGGTTACATGGTGGTTATTTTTATAAGTTAGTTACATTGTTATCTTTGATAAGTTAGTTACATGGTTATTTTTGATAAGTTAGTTACATGGTTATCTTTGATAGGTTAGTTACATGGTTATCTTAGATAGGTTAGTTACATGGTTATCTTTGATAAATTGGTTACATTGTTATTTTTGATAAGTTAGTTACATGGTTATTCTTGATAAATTGGTTACATGGTTTATACAGGACATCGCGATCAATCACAAGTCTCTAGATAAAACTTTATACTAATGTTGTAATCTTGTTAATCACCAGGTGGGCGTGTGATGGTGGGCGTGTGGTTGGGGCCGGGGTGGGGTGCACTTAAAACCCCTTTTTCTTAAAAAAAGGTCTCCTACAAAAAAACTGTTGAGATTCTTGATTATTTCTAATTCCATAAACACTGGAAAAAATATTGAGTAACTCAAGATAAACAATTGATGTCCAATCTTGAACATTTGTAACCAACTCTGGCACAGGCAGAGAAACTCGAGAGGGTCCGAGTGTAGAAGACGTTATGTTGAATTACTTTTTGGCTTAAAATGAAAACTAGGACAAGATGGTCTCAGACAAGACGGTCTCGATGAGATTTTTGGAGGAAAGTTTTCAAGAATTTTCATTTCTGAACTTTCATTTATTTTTAACGACCTGTTGTCTGGCATTCCGTTTTAAAACTGTCTTGGGAGTAAATATGGCGGCATTTATTCACTTGAAGATGGGGTAGATGGTTTCTTAGAAGGAAGACATGAAATGAGGAGAAGACATGGATGGGGACATGTAGGAGGGAAACCATTAAGACAGAAGAATATGATTGTAGACAGAAAATGAGGAAATGCAGGATAGGGCATGGGGTCAGAGGATATGAAGATGGAGGACAATGGAGTGGGGAGTAGATGGAGGGGAGAAGGCATGGAAGGCGGACATGGAGGAGGAAGGAAATTGAGACAGGAAGATATAGAGGAGAAAGAAACATAGAACGGGGATGACCTGGAATGATGAAGAAGTAGAGAAGGAAGGTAATACATGACCAATATTAGACTGGATGTTTAACATTTGATCGCAGCAGTTCTGTAGTAGCAAAAACGCTTTACTAGTTCCTGTGTAGTATCAGCATAGAAGCGTCATCATTTATTGTGTAGTATCAGCATAGAAGCGTCATCATTTATTGTGTAGTATCAGTATAGAAAGTTCCTGCAGGTTAACAGGAAGTAGTTGGGAGAAATGAATGCGTTATATCATTATTTACAACGTAGTTGCGATATTTACGCCTTTTGGCTTGACACATCCGACTTCAGCATGGCTTATGGGCATCTTGACCATGTATGAGATGTAATAGTTACTTCCAGCCGAAAACCCCCGTAATCGTCTCCAACAAACATACATGGAAGGAAAACAGTATCGCTATTCTTTGCTCCCCTTTATTGTATCCGCTTTAGCGTGAATTGTAGAGGAATTCTCCCCTAAAATTTTATTGGTTTCCCGGCCCCCTAACAATTCAAGCTGGCGTCCTAACTTACACAGATTGAGATTCTCGAGACATCTGTTATAAACCGACTATTCTTTTTAAACTTTGGTTCTCAAACTCCCGCTGCCTTATTAGTAGGATGTAGTTGAGAAAACGGATGTTCGTCGTGTTGTCATTTTATTTGTTCCAATGGTCAGACACAGCTGATTTCTGCAGGAGAAAAAACCTACTGTATATTTAATAATTGTACAAAAACCACCTCTGGACTAAGAGTGCAGTAATAACCCTTGCTTCATAATCGAATCAGATCTGTATCGATTTCCGGCCTGGCTCGTGTAGTCGATATCAATGAAGTGTTGGTACAAGATCAACCAGTTCAAACTGAGAAGGTGCGACTTCGAGACTCGCAAGTTTAAGACAAGATCATTTTCTGATATTTTAGAATTTAGGACAAGAAGTTGATACGGGACACATTAGTGGTTGATACGGGACATATCGGTAGTGATATGGGACATATTCGTAGTTGATACGGGACATATTAGTAGTTGATACGGGACACATTAGTGTAGGACGAGAAGTGAATATGAAACCCGCATATTCAAGACAGGAAGTGGATACGAGACTCGTAAATTCAGGACGAGAAGTATTCATGTGACGTAATTTCAGGAGGAGAAGTATTTATGAAACATAAATTATGAACGAGAATTTGCAACGGGACACATTTGTGTAAGACGAGAAATGGATACTTTGATTACTTCGTGTTTTCCTGGCAAGACGAGAAATGGATACTTTGATTACTGCGTGTTTTCCTGTTAAGGAATGCAAATATCTTTTGTGGCTGTGGAAATAAAGGTCCCATTGCCATAGCTGTTGCCACGACGTATACAGGAAATACTTTTTTTTTGCACCTCCAAAAAAGACACACATTTTTATTGAACCGTGGATTGAACCCATGACTTCATGCGTTTGATCCCGCGTTCTAGGCATACGGCCACTCGCTCAGAGTACAAAGAAAAAAAAAAAAAAAAAAAAAAAAACCAAGTAAATTCAAGACGAGATGTGAGTTCTAAGGTGTTATCAGCACTAGTCGACAAGTATCTACTGGACACATTTCTTCAGGATAAAAGCGGTACAGGGATTGTGAGTTTTGGACAAGAGGTTTGCACGAGGTGTGTCAGGTTATGACAAGAAGTGGGCACGCGATTTGTGAAATTTGAATGTTATGTTTGTACGAGATTTGTCGATTTAGGACGAGAAGTTCATATTAGACTTGCGAATTTAGAACAATAAAATGTGTACGACATTTGTAGATTCAGGAGAAGTTAGTATGAAACTGAAATAGTAACTGTTCTATGCTCTGTTCTATTTTCTGTTCTATGCTCTGTTCCATGCTCTGTTCCATTCTCTGTTCCATTCTCTGTTCTATGCTCTGTTCCATGCTCTGTTCCATGCTCTGTTCCATGCTCTGTTCCATGCTCTGTTCCATGCTCTGTTCCATGCTCTGTTCTATGCCCTGTTCCATGCTCTGTTATATGCTCTGTTCCATTCTCTGTTCTATGCTCTGTTCTATGCTCTGTTCTATGCTCTGTTCTATGCTGTTAAGTACGAGGAATGCCACCATCTCGACACTAGTCCTAGGGTTTCTGGTTAGCCACTACTTAAGCAGCTGAACAGATACGGTAACCATGTCCTATGACTCTGGTTTATAGCCCAGTTTATCTTTTATCTGGAGATTATCCGGCGGAGATACTGAGTTACGTGGTGTGCATGATACTCTAGGCAGACAATGTACCGTCTCGATGAGAAGGGAAATACCAGCTGTACGTCCGCCGAAGTCGACGCTGACCATTCAGCCCAACTGAGATGATGATGAAGATGATGATGTCTGCTGTGTGTCCTACTTTGACTAATGAGTCCTATGCGAGCTTGATTATTTTCTACCAGACTCTTGTCATGGTGGGATGGGAGGAGCGTGTAGGCTTTAGAGCAGCTCTTGACTTTCTTCTAGCGCGATTTTGTTGCGCATCATTGTGTCTGAGGTTCCTCTGCAGCTGCTGCACAACTTTTGACTCTGTGACGACAGTCGGATCTGTCTTGTGCAAGATTCTCCCATGAATTTGTGTCTATGTTGAAGTGAGTCAGTGTTGTCTTAAGAGAGTCTTAAAAACTCTTCTTCTGTCCTCCTGTCTTGCGGGAGCCAGTCTAAAGTTTCCCATATAACAATGTTGTTGGTAGAAGATACTCTTTCATGCGAACCATGTGTTCTGCCAGCGGGACTGCATTTTCATTAACATTGCATGCATGCTTGCATCAACACTGTATGTACGCTTGCATCAACACTGTATGTACGCTTGCATCAACATTGTGTTTGCTTACAGATTTCATCAGTACTTCACTGTCTGGTATTTTATCCCATCAATGAATGCTGAGCATCTTACGAAGGAAGCTTAGGAGGAAGTAGTTGAGTCTTATAGTGTGTCTGGCACACGATGTCGATGTTTCACAAGCATAAAGGAGTTATGTTATTACTGGTGATGGCATAAAGGCTGGTGATGGCATCCAATCACTGATAATAACGACCATCATGCCATTATTAGTGAACTGTCATAATATGCTGATAAACTTTGGGGGGGGGGGGGGAGTCAAATTTGGCGAGCACTTTCTGAAGCCCATCTTTGTTAACAATGTCAAATGCCTTTGTGAGGTCTACAAATGTTTAAAATTGTCTTTGGTGCTCTTGAATTTTTTTTCTTGAGTTGACAGGCTTCACAGATCATGTCCACTGTCCAGTGACCAGCACGAAATCCACCCTGACGTTCAGGAAGAAGACCATCTGTGAGTACCTGTGCAAGCGAGTTCAACATTACACGAGCTAATATTGTATCAGCTATTGATAGGAACGATATCCCTCGGTGAATGTCCATTGCCTTAATATGGGTCGACAATTGAGGAATCTTTTAGGTTTTGAAGCATGATTCCTGAGTTCCAGCACGTAAAAAACAATTTTGGTAAGCTTCTGAACAAGCACCTCTCTTCCTATCTTGTAGATGTCTGCTGGGATGGCATCCGTACCAGGAGATTTTACATGCAATATTTGTCCCTTTGTAGTCTGTACTTCTTGATTTGTTAGTGGTATGTCAAGTTCTTCTCTTATATTGCGCTCTGGCATGCGATCTATTCCTTCTTCGTTGTAGATTGATGGTTTAATTAAAATTTCTTTTAAATTTTGTGCCATCGTTCTATGATCTTATTTTTTTTCTGCAAGTAGAGCTAACTCATCTGCGTTAAGCAAAGATGGTGATCCTGCTGAACGTGGGCCGTATATTGCTCTCAATGAGTCGTAGATTCACCTGTAGCCTCTCCCCCCCCCCTTGCCCGCGAAATTATTGATCTTTTTGGCTTTTTGGCGCAAACCACCTATCATGCATTTTCCTTAGTTTCCGTTGGCAAGTGATGCGGTCTCTGAGATATATTGCTTTTTATTGAAGATCACCTTGTTATTTCTAAATGGAATTGTTCTTTTCCTCTAGCAGACTAGGAATTTCTATGTCATTGTCATCGAACCGGTCTTAGTTTTTGTGCGTCTTCAGACATAAATATTCCTTAGCCGTAGCATAAAGGATGTTTACGAATGATGTTTGAGAAGGATGTTTTAGAAGGATGCTCATTCATCCTCAACATTGACATCTTCTAGGTTCAAATCTTTTAGCTTTGTGTCCAATTCCTGGGAGAGTCTCATTGCTGTGCTGAAGTTGTTATTTATTTATTTTCCAGCTTCGAAGCGTTCAATTACTGTATATTCTTGTGAAATGGGAAGAACTTGCACAAAATAGATCTACATGGCGTTCTAAAATAAAAAAGAGCGCATCATCTTGTGAAAAGAAGAGAAATGCAGCAGCTCAACAGCGGAGAGCAGCTAGAAAGTCACGGATAGACCAAGATCCGTCTACAGTCGTTATTCCATGTCCAAACTGTCCAAGGACATTTACAGCTCGAATAGGACTCATTAGCCATCTACGAACTCATAATCAAGGACATAACTAAAATTGAATTTTCAATAGTGGATGTAACAAATGGTCATCATCACTTGTGATGGACGAACAACATTCTTGTGAACGACTCTGTCGCATGATGTGAAAGTTGAATTTGAATACTATCAGTCTGTGGTCAGTCCAGCATTCTGCACCACACATGGCTTTAGATATAAGTAGGTCTCTCATGCCAACCTTCGTTGCGGAGACGGCACTTGATGATGATGATGAGGTCTCTCATGCCCTTCTGTGTGAAATAGATGGAAAAATACATATCGGAACAGTGGAGTACAATGCAGTGAATCCTCGGCACTTTTGAGGCCATTTTCTTGTCTTTTTTTTTTAAAGCCGATTAAAAAAAATTATATTTGTGTTGTCCAAAACTGGAGCAATGAATAGTGACACTGTTACCTGGAGCAAAGATGGTGCAATGAATAGCGACACTGTTACCGGAAGCAAAAGTGGAGCAATGAATAGCGACACTGTTACCTGGCATGCACGCCATAAGAGGCGACAGGAGATTTTTGGAGGTGGAATTGTTCGCTCTGTCCCGTGGAGATTCAAAGTAAAGTGACCAAGAAGCCATGATGATGGATGTGACAGGCTGACAGTCGCAGCCATCTCATCCAATCTGTAAGTTATGACACAACGCATTCCGTTCTCCGCACTACATAACGATAATCTGCAGGAGTTTGAGAACGAACGCAGACGAAGAAGACATCTGTTGTAGAAACGCACAGTATTCTAAGGCTGGATATACGCAACAACCGTTTATAAACATGTCACGTCTCAATCGTTCTGACAATTGGACCATCTGTTATTATGCAAAAGTAGGCAGCATCGGGTCTCTATTCCAAGCAAGTAAAAGCTTTCATTCAAACTGGCTTGCGACCTTTGACCCCCAGATTCGCAGGGCAGTCTGGGTCTGATACTTCATCAATAAAACTTATTGCTTTAGGCAGACGATGCCAATAAATTTGGCGGGAGTTTCTCATATTAATCTTAAGATTTCAGCGTCTGAAAGGATGAATATGCGATTTTTGGACATATAACAGATATAAAGAAATTAGAACCTATTTTTTTAAATCTGGGCTGTGTCAATGTCTAGAAGACGTCAAAACGAAATTGGAATTGGACGTGTTTTTAAAAAGAAAGTAGTTGTGCTGAAATGTCATCTATGAATCGATTACAGGGCACAGTGTTGCATAATCGATTACAGATGCGTCTGTGTTTTCGTGGGCCCCAAAGGGGGAGTAAAGAATAGCAGTATTGTTTACAATAGCAATGTATGTCGTAACTGAGGCAACTAAGGAGTTCGCGGAGTAGAGTTGGTTGTTTCAACCCAAATAGGGTCGAAGTGATCTAGAAGACTTTCTTTTTTTGGACAGCAATAGACTGTCATTGTACGTCAACAGAGACATATTATATGGGAAACTCTAGAAAAGTATTGTAACAAAGGACAATTGTTAGAAAGTATAAGATCTTTGTATAAGAACTGCCAATGTGTGGTAAGAACATCAGATGGTATTACCGACGCATTTGAGACAAAAAGGGAGTGCGTCAGGGTTGCGTGCTCTCACCCTTACTTTTCAATATTAACATAGACATACTAATAAAAGAGGCAAAAAGTGTAGAGGGCAACGTCATCGACTCAGAACAAGATAACTCAGAGCAACTAAACAATGAACTAAATGAACTGCTTTTACAGACGACCATATACGAAAACGAAGAACAACTACAAAATCATGTTAACTCACTATCTGCAACATGTAGAAAATACAACATGAAGATCAATACACAAAAGATGGAAACTATGAAAATATGCAGAACACCGAGCCCACTAAACATACAGATAGACAATATAGGAGTAAAACAAGTAACAGAGTTCAAATATCTCGGTAGTATTTTTACAGAAAATGGAAGTCTCGATAGAGAAATAGAGATGAGATGTCGAAAGGCAAATGCAGTAACGTACCAACTTTCACCACTACTTCTTCACCCCAAGATCGAGATGGAAGTTAAGAGACAAATGATCTACATCATATTCCTACCAACACTGTGTTACCAGTGCCAAACCTGGTCTCTCTCATTTTCACTTTACAGAAAGATAGTGACATGTGAGATGAAATGCTTGAGGAGAGCCGCCGGGGTCACCAGGCTCGATAGATTACGAAATGAATATATCAGGGAAAGAATAGGTATAATATCTTACACAGATTACATAAAAACCAGCAGATCAAGTGATTTGGCCACATTATGAGAATGCATCACCACAAGTTGCTCGTACAGGCATATAACCAAATGAGATCAGGGTTCAAAGCCAGAGAAAGATCGCAGAAATGATGGATAGAAAAAGTCAGTGACATCCTGAACAAACACGGCCATAGCACAGTCGAGGCCGCACATCTTGCTCTAGAACGCAAGCTGGAGCTCCAAACACCCCTAGTCTTAACGGCAAGAGTAGATAACAAACCACCCGGGGAAAGACAATAGACCTTATTGAAGACCTTACTTGAGGATAAAATCGAGGGAGGCGGGCAGAGATACAAATGAGAGAATAACATCACACGATGGACAGGTTACAGTCTAGCAGAGTGCACCACCAAAACAAGAGACATGGGATGTTGGAGGTCTGTTGCAGCCAACCTTTGTTGCGGAGACTATTTTATCATGATAATTATATAACTTATTTCCAAAATGACGTCGCGTTGTTTATTTCTGCAGTAATAATAATCAGCTGGTCCGACGAATTGTGTGAGTGGTAAAGAAACTGTGTTCTTTAATTTGAAGTTTGAGGGTGTCTGTGGTTATTTCTATAGAAATTCACGATAACGGGAAAAGTCAAACATGCGTGCCCGTCTGTGGTCAAATTTGGTTATTCAAAAACAGAGACTGAAATGGTTTGGCCACTTAGTGAGAATAAATCCTTATTGGACAGCGGCAAGAGCATACAACATGAAAATGGAAACAATAAGATACAGAGGAAGATCAAGGAGAAGGTGGATTGAAGGAGTTACAAACATTCTGAGAATTCACAATATAACTGCATATCAAGCGACCAAACGGGTCATAGCCCGAAAACCGATCTTCATTCACTTATGCGACGCCTTACAGCAAACGTATACAATCTGTATAAGGAAACTGTGTGAAACGTATCAACAATTGTACTTACGTAAAACACAGGCTAATGAGTGAAGCGATTATATTAACCTGTGTTTTACGTAAGCATAAGCTGAGAAAAGATAATAGAATAGATGGATGTGTGTCTGTAGTTGAGCTTGGTGACCTGCGTTTAAATTCAAGAACTTGTTTCGCTCGTACGGCTGGCATAGCATACTAGCGATATGGTTACTTATGCCCATCATTCAGTGAAAGTGGTAACAACTTACACGGGGTCTTTGTTACCTCTAATATTTTATGGTAGTGTGTCCTGATATAACCTAATTGGACTTTGTCCGCTGGTTGAAAGGGGCACGCCTCTCCAAAAGAGAGGCAAACTCATTAACTACCAAGTGGTAACACAGTAAACATTTTTGTTGCAAACGCCGATACCGGTTGTGTCTGACCATTGGGGCAAATACAACGGCGGCATAACACATTTTCGTTCACTGGTGTACATCCTGCTGGAAATCTAGTAGAGTCATTTTCCTATTATAAGAAAGACTGAGTGTGAATGTGAGCAGAAATGTAAAAAATGCGTAGTCTGTTCCAATGTTTCTCAACCACAGGGCCGCTGGAACATGCCTAACGGGCATCTCAAACTACTCCTTGAATTATAACATTATTTGTGAGTATATAATTTATTTAGACCAGGCCAGGAATTATAAAGTTTTTATTTTTTAGGGATGCGGTCTCGGGAAGGTTTAGAACCACTGATATATTATTTACCAAGGATTCCCATTTAAACAATAATAAATATTATCTTTATTGTCGAGCCTCGTAAACCCAGCACACTCGCCACCAAAACCCCCACAACATTTTCATTACTGCCTATCTTCATCTCGTGAAAAACAAATAACAGTTTTTCCTAAATTAAATTTCCAGGAATTTTCTGTGGTAATTTTACGGCAACTGTCAGGACAAATCAACAAATAGCGGTGTCCTTTGCATCCAATGTACGAGCCAATCAAATTATTCGACAAAAAGAAATCGTTGTTCATTGGTTGTTCTTCGGGATACCTGCCAAAATAACACGATTACCATGGCTATATTGTGTTGCTAGGTGTTTGTTGAAGACGGGACAGAGAATAATGTAGATAAAGGGCGACAGTGTTGTTGTTTGTGAAAGTTGGGGCGGAGAGTAATGTTGGTGAATGGCGACGATGTTTGTGGAAGATGGAGCGGAGAGTAATGTTGATGAATGGCGAAAGTATTGTTGAAAATAAATACAAACATATATGGATATCCATAATTGGTGGCTGTGGGGTTAGAAGCATATTTGCGCAATCTCATGGTCAGGTCATTGCTGGGGTTATCTATCGTCTATCCCAGGTGGTGTTGTCGTAGCTTCCACACTTGCTGCTGAGAGTAGGTGTTTGTGAAGGAGATTTAGTCTACGATCTAGAACCAGGTGTGATGTTCTGATTGAGGTGTAGTCATGTTTATTCAGGATGGTCTTGATGTTGTTTATCCATCTTTTCCTAGTCCTGCACTTGGCTCTGTATCCTGACTCCATCTTGTTATAAGCTTTTATTGGAATTTTATCGTTCATCCTAATAAGATGTCCAAACCATTTTATCTATTTTTTCTCTATATATTCGATGCATGATGTTACACCTGCTATCTTTCTGATGTTCTCTCACTTCGCAGTTTGTTGAGTCTGGTGACTCCAATAGCCTTCCTTAGACATTTCATTTCGCAAGTTTCGATCGTTCTCCTATGTGTAGATGTCAATTGCCAAATCTGGCATTGGTAGCATAGTGTTGGTATAAAGATGCTCTTAACCATTTGTTTCTTTACATCCATGTTGATTTTTGGGTGCAATAGCAAAGGCGACAGCTGGTATGTAATAGCATTTGACATATTGTTTTCATCTATCTCTCGAGTCGTCCGTCTTCTGTGATTATACTTCATATGTACTTGAACTCTTTGACTTGTTTTATTTTTGTGTTCTCTATTTGAATGTTTAAATGATTTATTGATCTCGTTATTTGCATAGTTTCTGCCTTTTGTCTATTGATCCGCTTGTTGTATTTATTGCATATTCTTGATAATGAGTTGACGTGAGTCTGCAGTTTTTCTTCATCATCATACATGATGTTTTGATCGTCAGCGAAAAGCAGTTTATTGAGTTTGTTTTTACTTTTTTTCATTCTCTGTTGTTTCGCTATGTATCTCATTTTGTTGTTCTTTTATAATTCTGTCTACGTAGACGTTGAATAGAATAGACGGCATCACACATCCTTGTCTGACTCCTGCTGTTGTTGTGAATGTTCTGATACTCCATCTGTTGTTATTCCCTTGTTTTTAAAATTTTTTTTTATAATGCTTTTATATATATGTGAAGAACTTGCACAAAATAGATCTGCAAGGCGCTTTACAGTAAAAAAAAGGGCGCATCATCATGTGAAAAGAGGAGAAATGCAGCATCTCAACAACGGAGAGTAGTTAGAAAGTCACGGATAGAGCAAAATCTGTCTGCAGTGGTCATTCCAAGGACATGTGCAGCTCGAATAGGGCTTATTAGCTATCTACGAACTCCTAGGTATGGACATAATTTTAACTTAATTTTCAAAAATGGATGTAACAAATGGTAATAATCATCATGTGATGGACGAACTTTTGATGCTAGTATGTCAGGTCTCTCATTACCCACAAATCCAGAGTGAGCAGGGACAATTGTACACGTAAGTGATTACAGGTATACAATTCCTACATTTTCCACTCACTCACCTGATCGGAACACAATATACTTCACTCACTCACCTGATTGGAACACAATATACTCCACCTACCCATCAGCTCGGAATACAATCTACAATAACACTCATGAAATATCAGAAACAAGACACATGACATGTCAGAAACAAAACACATGAAATATCAAAAACAAAATATATGACATCAGAAACAAAATAAAATATATATTTCGATATGACCACAAAACATCTGATTGAAATTATCTAAAATGATAACATTTTTTTAAATGACCACAATATTTGTTATAAATGGCCACAACATTTGTTATAAATGATCACAACATTTGTTATAAATGACCACAACATTCATTATAAATGAGCACAATATTTGTTATAAATAACCACAACATTTGTTATAAATGATCACAACATTTATTATAAATGACCACAACATTTGTTATAAATGACCACAACATTTATCATAAATGACCACAACATTTGTTATAAATGACCACAACATTTGTTATAAATGACCACAACATTTATCATAAATGACCACAACATTTGTTATAAATGACCACAACATTTGTTATAAATTACCACAACATTTGTTATAAATGACCACAACATTCATTATAAATGACCACAACATTTATTGTACATACCTTAGTTTTTGCTCGACGTCCACTGCGACAGCATTGAAATGGAACATGGAATATTTTTGCAAATATTTTAGCTCCTCCCCCGAGTGATGATAGTGTGGAGTTGGTCATGTTCTTAAAACCGCCTCCATTAGACTCCATCCCTTCCGATTTCTTGATGCCATCAATGACCTCCGTGAGAACTTCGTCTCGACGGAAGGTTACTTTTGTCGGTTTTTTTCTTGGTGTGTCCCTGTTGGTCTGAATATTAGAAGGTTTGAACTTACGCCTGTCAAGAGATGCTGTTTGTTTGGTGATATCAGGTTGTCTGTTATCAGAATATTGCGCAACAGAAGGGTAATCAGCGTCGTCGTCGTCGTTGAGGCTCTGTGTACTCTGTGTGGCACCAAGGGTGTACTCAAAAACTGGGAGTCCTTCAAGAATATCTGACGCATCGTTTCTCACAAGACCAGAAAGTGACTCAGAGCTAGTTTGGGAGGCGCAGTGCACCTTTATAACACCTACTGGGGTAGACGACGCTGAGTACTGCACCGACTTTGATTGCATTGGCTTCCCTATAGTTGCGTAGTGCTCGAAGCCAGGAGCCACATCTTCATGAACATCTAAATGTGAAGGAACCACTCCAAAACGGGTACTAGAAGGCTGAGCAGTGATAGCGCTTACATTTTGATAGTGAGATTCGTCCGCTATCTCTTGAAAATGTCTGAATTGGTAACTGTTATTTTTATTATAATTTTGTTGATTGACATGTCTTACATGATTGACATTGTTTAGGTCATCTTTAACTGTAGCGTATTCCCCAAAGATGTATGCATCGGAAACATCACTTAACGTTGATTCTCTTCCAACACCAGGAATGACTAGACCCGAAGTTGAACTTTCAGAATCGTACGATCGTTTGTCTTGAACGTCTTCTATTCTAGCGTAGTTGCCCCAGCATACAGAATCTGATTGAATACTGGAAGCTGAAACTGCTTGAGTACCATTATACTGACTAACTAGTGTGGATTCGGAGCCAGGAAGGTAAGGGTAGGAACTGGTACGATTTGATGTGATTTGTTCAGGTTTTTCCATTGATGACAAATGAGGCAAAGAACTAACCCACTGTGTTCTTCCTTGGTGTCTCATACACTGGTTATAAACTTCAGCAGCTCCGTCAGATACAACACTAGTAAAGCTTGATCGTGGTCCGTTAGGAAATCTCGAGTCAGCACTTGTTTTGCGATCATCGCTGTGTCCTTTAGTGCTATGTCTGTGACTCCTGTCTTGGAAGTTTAAGTTTGAATCGGGAAACATAATATTATCATAAACGTCAATGCTTTGTTGCATCAACATATTGGGCCCTACATGCGGCGCCCGTGAAACATTTTTCGAAGGCGTTTCCTCCTTGCCGTTATGGATTGATGACTGTACAACACTATTTACTTGTCTCCCTTCGTCATCATCTTTCAGCGTCACCTTCGTATTGTTATCAGTAACCTCTCTGATCTGACTTGACGATATCACACCGATAATATTTTTTTCCCAGACATCCATACTTTCAGTGTTTGAATCGTCTTCCAGAAAATCTTTTCCAGTTTTATCAGCTGGTTGTCCGAAATTCTCATCAAAGTCAGATTCCGACATAACTCTTCCAAACCGTTTCGATTTCGCGGTTGGCTGTACATCAGAAGTATGTGATATCTCCCTATTTCTAGAATCTTCTGTTCCTTGTTTTTGCTTTAACTCGCTCAAAACAGACTCATACATACTAATAGCTTTATTATTAGTGTGAGACTCATCAGTGGTTGGTCGCAGTGTCTTCTTATTCTGTTGCTCTAGCTGTGTCTTCACATCATCCTTATTATCACTGCACACCTTATCTTCATCATCACCCATGCTCTTCTTTTCTTTTTCCTCTTCATTATCTATTTCCATAGGGTTACATTTTAACCCTGTCGGTACCGGTTGCTTACTTGTTGATTCTTCTAGCAGCTCTTCCCGGCTACCGGCAAAATTTCTGTTCAATTCATGCTCATTTACTTTCAAATCTTGAATAATTTTAACATATGCTCTTGTCGATTTCTCAGACTGAACTTTTGCAGCTGCGCTATCTGCGCCATTTTCCAGCCCTTCGCGGTAACTTGTGCTCACTTTCATTGGAAACATCTTCTCTTCCTCAGTCATTGCACATCGTTTATCTTTAATAACAACTGCCGAGGGCCGTCTCTCGGGTTTTTTCACCATTGCTGTACAATTCAGATGAATTTTAAAATTGCCTCCACAGCATAACGAAAACGATCCATCATCTTCTACGTTTTTCATATCAGGCGATTCTGGAAAATTAACAGTCAAACTATGAGCATCTGGTCCATCAGATGATTCCGAAAAAAGTCTATGATACTCCGGTGGACGCACATCTAAAGTATCACTAGAAGTTCTGCAACTTCCTTGCTGGAAACCTGCTGCTTCTAATGCCGATATTTCCTTAGCAATTTCATCAAGTTTACCGTTCGTCTTTTCTCTTTGATCATTATTGATTTCCACATCCTTATCAACTTTTCTCTCACTTAAATCCAAATCTGATTTCCTTATTGATTTTGTTTCTTCATAACCCGTGCTCAGAATTAGATCACAGGTCAGCTCATTTAACGCTCCCAGTGTGATTGGAGAAGTTGTCTCCACCTCTGAGTCAGATCGAACACTTTCTAATGTAAACTCACTCTCCCTATCGTCCTCCACCGCTTTCTCAGAGGCGTCAACATCACTAACACCCCCCTTATCCTTATCTGTGCTAGTTTGCAACAGATCTGTAGTGTCTTTCACTAGCGCCACTGTCGTGTGTTCTGGTTCACTAGTGTTTAATAGCTGGTTTGGATTGTCTGTTTCCAATTTTCTTTCTCCTTGAGAAAACGATTTTGATGTCAGTATATTTTCCAAAAGTTCCAGTGGCTGCTCTACCTTCTTAATAAAGATTGCACCCGCTTCAGATGAATCCTGATCTCCGCGATAAATTTCATTACTTACAGGTTCCGCAAGTGATAATTCCGCTTGATAACTGGCAACACTGATTTCTTCAGTCACATCTGTGTCTAAAGATTCTGTAACATCCGATCTTATTAACAACTCACTCACTTGTTTACTGACAGATTCGAACCCTGAATCATCCATCTTACTTGTCTCGCTATCCACATGATCTTCGCTTCTGCTCATGACGTCTGTCTGAAGTATTTCCGGCGGATTCGTCACTGAAGATGGAGATACCACATCATCTCCAGCATCTGATGATTTACTGCTGTATCCAATCTCCCGCGCTAAATTGTTGTATTGGCACACTTCAGTGTTGCCACTATCTTGTATCTTTCCTTCGTGAAATTGACACAAATAATTGGAATCGGTATCAAGACGTGTTACTATATTTATCTGAGATGTAGACGGCTCGATGGCGTGTGATATTTCAGACTTAGATTTAGCGCTTTCTGATTTTATCACATCCTCAGTTTCACCAGGTTTTTTACTTTTGAATCCCCTGAAGAGAATTGCCGCTCGTGTAACCAGATCACATTCGCTGTCAGCATCAATATTTTCCATATCTTCTGTGCGTTTTTTACGCCAGATAGCTGTAGGGTTTGTTTTCTTCTTTATTGTCTGTTCCTTGAAAACTTCTGCTGCTTTGCTGAGGATGTCCACAGCGTCGTCATTTTCAACTTTAACCTTATGTGATTCCGTTCTGACTTTTTCAGCATCTTCATCATAAGAAGAGCTGCTTTTTCTTTGTCTTCCTCCTAGACCGAATATGGAAGATCTGGGTTTTTCATCCTGTTCTTTAGTGGCGCTAGTTTCCGCTTTTTTCTTTGACATATATTTTGTTACAGATTGCATTTTGTTTAAGACTCGACCTAATTTATTGAAACCAGCACTGTATTGTTTGTTCTCTTCAAATTCTCCTTCTTGTACAGGATTGTCTTTCTTGAATTCCTTAACAATATCGTCTATATCACCCTCATCGCTGTTGTCACCTTCAAGCTTATATTCCTTAACAATCGAGTCAATGTCACCATCACTCTCGCTGCTGTCTTGTTTATATTCTTTGACAATTGAGTCTATGTCACCTCCGTCACTGTCGCTACTACTTTCGATACTCAAACCTCTTTCAGTGATCGTGTCTGATGCGGTATGAACTAACTCGGAGTCACTCGGCTTAGAAAAGGCAAGTGTCCCGTTAGCACTCGCTTGCAGCTCGTTCTCTACAAAGTTTGGTTCAAGAGGATAACGGTGTGGCTGATTCACGACATCAGATGCGGATTCAACAATTTCATCAGCTGCTGAATCAGATTGTTTCGAAACATCGTTTACGAGTGTCTCACCGTTTATAGAAGGAGTCACTGGAGAGTTTCCATATCCGACATTTGGAAGACTTCGAAGAGAATCCGTAAAAGCATCTTCAAATGGCACCAGGTCAGGTGGAATATTTGTGCTCAAACTTTGATCAGTGTTCCCATTTGAATATTTTGTGCTCAAACTTTTATCAGTGTTTCCATTTCGTTCTGACAATCCTGTACAACCATTTAATTCAGAAGGGCTCATCTTTACCGATATCTTAGTCATCATCTCATCTCTGAGTAAATTAACGCTCTCTATTTTTGTTTCATGATCTTTACCAGTGTGACACATGTCTGAACCAGAAGTGTTGACATTCCGAACATTATTCTGTGGCAGAAGTTTAAAGTGTTCTTCAATATGAATTGGAGGTGGTGATGTACTAGTTGTGGAATCTGATGCCTTTACTGAAAACATCGCAACCGCATGAAGCGGTTTCTGTAATCTACTGCGTACAAATTCTGCAAATGCAGCCGACTCTGTAGGGGATTCAACTTCATCAGTTCTGACTATTTTTGTTGAAGAAATGTCGCATTTTCCATTGCCTTTAGCTTCAGTCGATGCCTCTGATATTTCTGATGGACGTCTTGAAGGATGTGTATTTGATGAAGCTGTCGATGTATACGACGCCTGGATACTGAAACCACTAGTGGATATTGGACAAGGGATAGATTCTGTTAAGTAATATTCCTTTTCTGTATTCGGAGCAATTTCTGAATTTGTGTTTTTTTCCGTTGGCATGTTTTTATTATCCAAATATTTTGTGTTTTGTTTATCCCAAAATTCTGATTTCAAGTGGAGAAGAGGTGCATTATGTTCAAAACTCTTTATTTTATCAGATTCTGCATACTTTTTGGTGGCCTCAATTTTGGCATCGTTTAATGGACACGATGAGCGCCTGCGACTATGTTCCTTCACAAGATCAGCAGATTGTGAGAGTGTTAAATTGGGCACGTCCTCCTGTTCAATATCTCGAACCAATAATGGTAACGAATGACGTCGTGTTTTTCTTAGAATTTCAAGCATCCTTAAGTCATTGGAGAATTGGTCTCGATACGATTTCTCCTGTCGCGTGATGGACCCTTCAAATTTAACCTTTTCAATAACGTTAAGACTGTCATTAGAAACGTGGACCAGAATCGAATCTGTGGATGTACATTCTGTTAAAGGATCGAGGAGGTTTACTACATCAAAGTGGCGATGTACAATATTTTCTGGTAGAGATTGTGCTGTAGACGTAGAGATTTGCAAATCTTCAAACTGGTCTAATGTTGAGCTATCCTGGGACAGATTAACTTTCATAGATTCCCGTGAAACGCTTCCACGGGAAGACTCTGCGCTATCATCGGAAAGTTGAAATTTCTTTTGCAGTAAAATATCTTTGGAGATGCAAGGAGAGTGTTCACCACATTCCGAAAACGTATTAATCTCCATGTCATATGACTCAACATCGGTGGTATGAAATGCATCCCATACCCCGTCATCTTTCTCAACATCAACGCCATCTTTCTCAACAGTTACCTCTAAACCAAATACGCTGTCGGTTTCATCTGTCCCGCTTGACTTGTGATCTTCGAACTTGTTTCCATCAGTAGCTGTCGAGAATGCTTTATCTTCTGAACTCGACGCTTCTTCTGTGCCATCCACGTCTTCTAAAGAAGATACGGTCGTGCTGAAGACCGCGTAGAATGATGAATTAAATGTATCATTCTCCATTCTCAGTGTATTTTCCAGTTGCTTATCCATTTGCAGCTTCTTATTACTACTACCCTTTCCATTGGCCGAAACTTCGTCAAAGATAGGTGATTCGATCTTTTCATTTAAGCTGCAAATATTTTCAAAAACATCCTTGAACAATGGAGACGCGACACCTTTTTGCATACAATCCTTCCCGTTTCCATCGGTTTTCTGCACACGAACGGTTTTGTGAATCTCCGCGAAGAGATTGTCAGCGACATATCCACTATCATTTATGGCCACAGCGTTTGAAGCACCTTCCTCAGAGGTTTCATAAAATATTTCCAAATATTTATCTCTTTCTGAAGCGTTTTCCCTATCATTGTTCACAAATGTATTCTGTTGTAGAATCTGGACTTTCTTTGCAGGTTCATATACATTCAGATGGTCGTTAGTGTAATCAGAGAAATCATCGTCAAACTTAACATCTTCTGCATTACTTGCAACTATAGGTGCCGAACGTACTGGGTTCAAATCTTGCTCATTATAAAGAAATGACTGAACAACATCTAGACTTTTAGTATTCTTGTCAATCTCCACATTTTCGAATAAAGTTTCTAGACTTTTCTCAGTGCTGTCATAACTGTTGTATAGCTTTCTACTGACGGAACCGGATGGTTCTGGGTCAAAGCTGGGGGAACATTGCTGATTATCATCAAACGACTCGTCTTGTGAGCGTGATGCCGACTCTCCTGAGAAAGACCTGCTAATATCACGTTTCCGTATTGTGTCTTCTTCCCTAATTGCTGAATACGGATCTTTCTGATCATCGACATCACATGTCGCAGCTTTCACCGCATCTTTACTCCTGTCAGATACAGAACTTTCTGGACTCCAGTTCGATGTTCTATTCCCCTGTTCAATAACGAATGTGTCTGACCTCAAGTGAGGTTTAGCAAAAGATAGGGCTTCCAAGAAGTTTCCAGGATTTGAACCATTTTTTAAGTCAACGTTTGAATTTTCTGCATCGTTTCTATCACAAGTAAAAAGTCCACCCGAATTTTCCGAAACGTCTGTGTTCTCAAGTTCGTCACCAGCTGTATATGAACATCCAACAATGAGTTCTGAGAATGTATCAGATCCTTTAGCCAAGGATGACAGATACTCATCATTTTCATCCAATTTTTGAATACTTCTATCAACTGACTGTCTGTTTCTTAACAGAAACTGACCAAGAAGAACAAAGATGCTTCTATTATCTTCTTTCTGTACTTTTATAGCATCGCCATCTTTATTTGAATCCACATCGTATCCACTCGTATATTTTCCACTAAAATCTTCACTAGTTCCAATCTCATTTGTTTGGGATACGCCTCTGACTGTATTTAAAACATCCCGGCTATGAGAACGCGTTGTTATTCCAGGATACGCTAACCCGTACTTTTCCGCAATGTCTTGCTTAAAAGGGTTTGAATTGGATAAAAGATCAAATTCTTGTGGCGTCAGAGGCGTACTCCTTCTGCCAACAGACTCTTGTGAATTCCTTCTAGAAGTGGAAGTTACCGACTCTATAGAAGATTGATCCCATTTAGGGTCGACGCAAGACCCAACGCGTCTTCCTTGACTTCCTTTATCCATAGGCAGCGCCTACAGCTCTCTGAATCAACCTACATTGTTGCTTTTATTGATAGCATTTAACGAGCAGAAATCGAGTTAACTTGCCTTCTGTTCTTTGAAATTAGGATCCATAGCTTCCATTCTGTTCTTTGAAATAAAGTTCGTAGTTTCCATTCTGTTTTGTGAAACTAAAGTCCATACTTTTACTTATAATAGTTATTATTATTGATTGCTTAAACTGTAATAAATTTATTAACATTTTGAACGTTTCCGAGAATTTAACAAAAGAAGTTTTTGTTGAAATCTTGAAATAATCAGAATCACAGTGAATTACTAAACACACAGCAATATTCACATTTATCACATATATAAATAATTTATCGCACAGCTATAATAGTATAGATAGAAATGTATTAATATATTACTTTTAATATGTCTGAAACTATATTTAATATATATCTTTGAAGTATATATATATATATATATCACTAGAGCATATAGGATAAGCAGAAATAAATTAAGCGGTACGGATTGGGAATATGTAGAACTGCGGCAAGAACTGCTATCCGAGAGGCGAAATTTTAAAAACACTATACTAGAATTTCTGAAGGCCCATAGATCGATGTTTCGACAAAAAAGTTTTTTATCAAGAACACAACATAATATAAGATATCTTATTGTGCTCTGTGAAAGTTCCTTTATTTTGTTTTGTTTCGTCTTTCTCCTTCGGTATTCAGTATTACCATATATTATCCATTTCGTTCTTTCAGTTAGTATTGCGATACGATAATAGGTTGTACCGTCCTTTACGCGTCGCATTGTATCTTGTGTTCTGGATAAAGAACTTTTGTTCGAAACGTCGATTTGTGTGTGATTTAATTTTCCGTATGTAAAGTTGCTTTATATTCCTACACATGACACATCAAGCAACAAGATATCTTTTTTCAAATTTTATAAATTATAGTGATTGATATACAATATTTACGATTATCAGGTTTCCATTACTATCTGAGCGACCTAATAGTTTTAACATTACGTTTTGTGAAAATTTGAACCTGGTACCTATCTGAGATGAACTCTAAATCTCCGTGCACAGAAGAATAAGTTTAACAAATTGTGATCTCGTAATGTATTAGTGTTACCGTGCAATATGTAGAGCTGTCTTAAGCTGTCTTTACTCTAAAATTGGGAGAGAAACGTCACGAGATGAACAGGTTACAGTCTAGCAGATTGCACCATAAAAGAAAGTATATTAGGAGGTCCATTGCAGCCAGCCTTCGTTGTGGAGACGGCACGGTTCTTTCATAGGACGCGGGTCCATTAATTTAACTAAACTAGGTGATATTTATGGAAAACGTAACGAAAAATAAGTTACGGTAATGGATCGATATGCACGCTAATCACTGAGATGCCACTCTACCTCCCCCGGTTAGTAGCGCGCAGATCGATTATTATACATTATTAATCTTTATTTGTTGCTAGCAGGCTCAGTAAACAGGCATCTCCGATTAAATTGTGACAAAGCGGTTTTCTAGTGGCGCAATTTCCGTGACAACACGAAAGCTGCGAATACTCTGAATGAAACTGTTCTGGTGCATTAAAAACTATTCTGTTTAAGTAAAAAGAAATGCAACATTATTGCAACATTATTGCAACATTATTGCAACATTATTGCAACATTATTGCAGTGCTAATGAACAACAAATTTCACACGCGTACCAAAATTGTATTTTACGGAATCAAGTTTTCAACCTTGGCATGGAGAATCTTTCAGACATTAACAATGAAATGATGTTCATTAAATTTAGTTTGGACTTTATTCCTATCGATCGAGGCCTTCATTTCAGTAAGGTGTCTGGACTTTATCAGAGAACATCATCTCCGTTGCATGGATCCTATTAGCCGTTGGGCCTGTTGTTGTGGGATGGCTGCCAATTCTTCCCGCAGTGTACGAGAGAACTGTCGGAGAATGACTGCAGCCATTTCTCACTGGCGGAGTCGTCTGTCAAGTTCATCCCATATGTGTTCCATTGGATTTATGTCTGACGAAACAATTCTAGACTTTTTTTTTGTTGTTGCTCATTCCGTTCTCCAGAATGTATTCTACAAATCTAGAAATTCTTCTTCTTAAGCATTTGTTCTCAAACTCCCGCTGGATTTCTCTTATTGCAAGACAATGGTCCTACTAGATTTCCTGCAGGATGTAGTCCAGAGAATGGAAATGCGCTGTGTTGCACTTTTATGTGCTCCACTAGCCGGACACATCCAACTTCATGAGTGAAATGAGTTTGAAAACGAACACAGAAGAATATATTATTTATATCCCCAGATTATTTTTCGGATAGACGGCATGAAGAAATAATATTCCAACTGTTTGGCATCGAGAAGGGAGTTTACTGTTAGGCAATCCGCTTGCGTGGTCCACAGAATTGCGTCCCCTCATGAATGCTCAAATTATTCCTATCTCTATATATTCCTTCTATAAATTCTTAAATATTCGATAATGGTAAAAGAAAAAGAAAGATTGAGCACGAATACAACAGATTGGGCCATAAACTAAATCAATATGGCTCTCACTTTAAATTCATGTTTTTGATCAATATCGAGAAGATGGCCGCTTGACAACAAGGGGAGACTACTAATAAAATGTCGTTTGAACACAATTTGCAGTGAGAGTGCTCTTGGCAAAATGATTTTGGAGTTTAAGATGCATGGATACGTCTTACGGAAAAGGGGGTAGATGGGGATAGATAAGGAATAGAAGATAGATGGGTTCTATGAGAGAAGGAGAGGACATCGAGCGAGGAGATTTAGACCTCGGAGCCGATAAAAATGATTTGAAGAGAGGTTATTAAATAGAGTGTGTATAGTGTAAGAGTATAGAGTGCATAGATAGAGTATAGAGTGCATAGATAGAGTATAGAGTGCATAGATAGAGTATAGAGTGCATAGATAGAGTATAGAGTTCATAGATAGAGTATAGAGTGCTTAGATAGAGTATAGAGTGCATAGAATATAAGGTATAGATAGTTTATGAAGTGTTTAAAGTGTATATATATAGTCCGATATAATGTATAGAATATATAATGTGTACAGAGTATAGTGTTTTCTGGAGATACAGTTATATTTAAGAAAGGGAAAACTCCGCTTACTCGAATTGCAAGGCGATTCGGTGCCGTTAGAACAGACCTGGTTCAATTGCCGTTACTCTCAATTTTTAATTAATCCTCTTGTTTCCTACTTGAATTTATTTGTATAAGTTATTATTTGAAGCAACACTGATCTATTTCTATGTTATTTATGTTTACAAGAAGACCTCTTGGCCCCTGTAGTACAAATACGGATGTTATACGTTTGTGTTACTGAGGATACCTCAATACTTTTACAGGATGTTCGTTGTTGTTGTAATAGTCATTGTCTCGATTGGTCCGTTCTCAGTGACTTGAGTACACAGTTTGAATGTCTTGACAAAATCGCATCTTTTTTTTGGAGAAGCGGTTAGACATATACGAAAAACCCCGTTTACTCGAGTTGCAAGGGGGTTCGGTGTCGCAAGAACGGACTTGGTTCAATTCCCGCTAGTGTCAAGAAATTTAAATTAATCCTCTTGCTTCTTACTTGAATTTTCTTGTATAGTGTGTGCAGAGTGTATATTGTGTAAAGTGTGTAAAGAGTGTAAAGTGTGTACAAAGTGTATATTATGTACAGAGTGTAGAGTGTGTAAAGTGTGTACAGAGTGTAAAGAGTGTAAAGTGTGTACAAAGTGTATATTATGTACAGAGTGTAAAGAGTGTAAAGTGTGTATAGATATAGTAGTTCTTTCAACTATTCTCTGCACAACTTGGGCGTGAAATCAACACATCCAAAACACAAATATTTGACTTTACCAACAAACCAACGGACATCAAACTAAACGGTAACACTCTTGAAAAAGTCAACAACTTCACATACCTTGGCAGCAAGATATCAACAACAGGAGATTCATCAACAGAAATATTAAACCGTATTGTACTGGCTGCAAACTCATTCAATAAACTATCAAATATCTGGCATTCAAAAACGCTAAGAAACAACATAAAACTCGAAATCTTCAACTTCTGCGTGATTCTAACATTAACACATGGATGTGAAAGTTGGAAAGCAACATCAAACTTAGAACAAAGACTAAACACCTTCGAAAACAAATGTCTTAGATGACTACTGCACATTAATTGGTAAGACTAAATCAAACACAGTTGTCAGGCAAGAAGCAAAACTAGAATATGTATCCACCGATATTAGAAGGTGTCACTGGAATTACATCGGACACGCGCTACGAATGGATAACACAAGACTCCCCTGTCAAGCTTTGATGTGGTCACCAAGGGGCAAGAGAAAACGAGAAAGACCAAGAGAGACCTTACGTAGAACTATTACAAGAGAACGTTTCACCATCGGTATCAGAAGCAATGAAGATCTAAAGCAAATTGCAATGAAACGAGAGACATGGAAATCTGTGACGTCCGCCCTATGTGCCGTCTTTGGCCCTAGAGGAATAACTAATAGTGTGTATAGATTGTACGAGTATTGTAAAATTGTAAAAGTATTGTAGATTGTAGATTGTAGGATTGTAGATTGTAAAAGTATTGAGGTATCCTCAGTAACACAAACGTATAAGATACACTCGTACAGTGTATAGAGTGTATAGTGTATAGAGTGTATAGTGTATAGAGTGTATAGTGTATAGATTGTACAGTGTATAGAGTGTATAGTGTATAGAGTGTATAGTGTATAGAGTGTATAGTGTATAGATTGTACAGTGTATAGAGTGTATAGTGTATAGAGTGTATAGTGTATAGATTGTATAGTGTATAGAGTGTATAGTGTATAGAGTGTATAGTGTATAGAGTGTATAGAGTGTATAGTGTATAGAGTGTATAGTGTATAGAGTGTATAGTGTATAGATTGTACAGTGTATAGAGTGTATAGTGTATAGAGTGTATAGTGTATAGAGTGTATAGTGTATAGAGTGTATAGTGTATAGAGTTTATAGTGTATAGAGTGTATAGTGTATAGAGTGTATAGTGTATAGAGTGTATAGTGTATAGATTGTACAGTGTATAGAGTGTATAGTGTATAGAGTGTATAGTGTATAGAGTGTATAGTGTATATAGTGTATAGTGTATAGATTGTACAGTGTATAGAGTGTATAGTGTATAGATTGTATAGTGTATAGAGTGTATAGTGTATAGAGTGTATAGTGTATAGAGTGTATAGTGTATAGAGTGTATAGTGTATAGAGTGTACAGTGTATAGAGTGTATAGTGTATAGAGTGTATAGTGTATAGAGTGTATAGTGTATAGAGTGTATAGTGTATAGAGTGTATAGTGTATAGAGTGTATAGTGTATAGAGTGTATAGTGTATAGAGTGTATAGTGTATAGAGTGTATCGTGTATAGAGTGTATAGTGTATAGAGTGTATAGTGTATAGAGTGTATAGTGTATATAGTGTATAGAGTGTATAGTGTATAGAGTGTATAGTGTATAGAGTGTATAGTGTATAGAGTGTATAGTGTATAGAGTGTATAGTGTATAGAGTGTATAGTGTATAGAGTGTATAGTGTATAGAGTGTATAGTATATAGAGTGTTTAATGTATAGAGTGTTTATTATGTATAGAATTATATTGTGTATATAGTGTGTATAGTGTATAGAGTGTATTGTGTGCATAGAGTGTAAGCTTCGTATATTGTATAAAGTGTTTATATAGTGTAAAGTGTATATAGTATGTGTAGAGTGTATAGAGTGTATAGAGTGTATAGAGTGTATAGAGTGTATAGAGTGTATAGTCTGTATAGAGTGTATAGAGTGTATAGAGTGTACAGTGTGTAGAGTGTATAGAGTGTATAGAGTGTATAGATTGTATAGAGTGTATAGAGTGTATAGAGTGTATAGTGTGTATAGAGTGTATAGAGTGTATAGTGTTTATAGTGTGTATAGAGTGTATAGAGTGTATAGAGTGTATAGAGTGTACAGTGTGTACAGTGTGTAGAGTGTATGCTGTTTATAGAGTGTATAGTGTGTATAGAGTGTATAGTGTGTATATTGAGTAGTGCTGCAGGAGCGTATATACGAGTGTAGTAAAGTGTGGTCTGGGGTTACCTAAAACACAAAAAATCAATTCGTCTCGCTTTTGTGGAAAGTGGAAAAGTAGTTCTTGTTAAAACTGCACAAACATAAAAAAGGAGTGGGGGCTTGCCCCACTTTTAATAAGTTTTTAGTTCAGCATATAGTCGAAAGAATGGAATACATTTTACTATGGTTTACAGCTCAGTTGCGATATGATTGTGTATCGGACTTAGACATCCAATTTCAGCATGGCTTCTGTGTAACTGTGACTATCTACGAGATGGAAGCTAAATACAACACAATACTTCTTTAGTTACCACATAAGACATGCATGGCAGGTAACAGTGTTGCCATTCTGTTTTCCCTGTCGTGCCTCGGCATCACACGAGTATTTTTTTAGTACAGCAAATAATCATGCTTAATTTGGGTGCAAGATAGGGTTGTGATTTGAATCCCTAAAACATACAACCCAAATTTGCAACCTTCGATGAAAGGAAGGGGATAAAAGAGAGAGAGAGAGAGAGAGAGAGAGAGAGAGAGAGAGAGAGTTATACGCGAAATGTACAAAGAAATACAGGACGAAAATAGTTAATAGAAGAGGCAAACTAAATGAGAGAATAGAGGGAGCAAATTAGAACATAGTTAATAGAAGAGGCAAACTAAATGAGAGAATAGAGGGAGCAAATTAGAAAAAAGAGGGATTAAATGAGAGCAATGAGAGACATGGTTGAGAAATGTCGCTCAAATGTCGCAGAAGATTGACTACACTGCAGCCTAGATTTTCCATATGTGTAAACGAATAGAGGGAGTGGATTTTCCATGTCTGAAGAAGAATAGAGGGAGTAAATTATAGAAAAGAGGGAGTAAATGAAAACAGAGAGGAACGTCGTTGAGAAAAGTCGCTCAAATGTCGCAGAGGATTGACCACACTACACTCTGGAATTTCCATATGTATTCTCCCATTTCATCGAAGCGGTACCTGCCTGGCACGTGTACCACAGATAGAACATAACTGTGTAGCTTCAAACTATAATCTCTATTCAAACTATAATCTCTATTCAAACTATAATCTCTATTCAAACTATAATCTCTATTCAAACTATAATCTCTATTCAAACTATAATCTCTATTCAAACTATAATCTCTATTCAAACTATAATCTCTATTCAAACTATAATCTCTATTCAAACTATAATCTCTATTCAAACTATAATCTCTATTCAAACTATAATCTCTATTCAAACTATAATCTCTATTCAAACTATAATCTCTATTCAAACTATAATCTCTATTCAAACTATAATCTCTATTCAAACTATAATCTCTATTCAAACTATAATCTCTATTCAAACTATAATCTCTATTCAAACTATAATCTCTATTCAAACTATAATCTCTATTCAAACTATAATCTCTATTCAAACTATAATCTCTATTCAAACTATAATCTCTATTCAAACTATAATCTCTATTCAAACTATAATCTCTATTCAAACTATAATCTCTATTCAAACTATAATCTCTATTCAAACTATAATCTCTATTCAAACTATATACAGAAATAACTGTCTGCAGTAACATCTTCATTGCACGCAGTTGAAAGAGATTAGTCCCCTGGATATGAAATAACGGTCTGGAGAAACCCCCACATTTCACACAATGATACCCGAGCTATATTGCTCCTAGTTCTTGTGGGATAAAAATCAACCAACCAACAAAGCAATAAACATACCGACCAGCCAACAAACCAAGAAACAAATAAAAAAATCAACAAACAATCCAACATAATAATTAACCAACAAAACAACCACCATGGCAGCAAGCTAATTAACACGTAAATAAACCAACAAAACAACCACCATGGCAGCAAGCTAATTAACACGTAAATAAACCAACAAAACAACCACCATGGCAGCAAGCTAATTAACACGTAAATAAACCAACAAAACAACCACCATGGCAGCAAGCTAATTAACACGTAAATAAACCAACAAAACAACCACCATGGCAGCAAGCTAATTAACACGTATATAAACCAACAAACAAACAAACCTACCAACAGACCAAACAAACAACCAACAAATCAACAAACAAACTAACCAATAAACAAACAAACAAACAAACCAACAAACAAACAAACCAACCAACCAACAAACCAAACAAACAACTAACAAATCAACAAACAAACCACACAATAAACCAACACACCAACAGACAAAACAACCAAAAAACCAAAAAACCAAACAAACAACCAATAAACCAAACAAACAACCAACAAATCAACAAACAAACCAACAACCAACAAACCACACAAACAACCAACATACCAAACAAACAACCAACAAATCAACAAACAAACCAAAAAACTAACCAACAAACAAAAAAAACCTACAAAAAAGCAATAAACAAACAAACAACCAACCAGCAAATAAGAAATAAACCAACACGCTAATCGACATAGAAAGCAACAAACAACCAACCAACACAAAAATGGAAAGAACATACTAATAAACAGAGCAACAACAATCTATATCTATTCCATGTGTGCGCGTATCCCTACAGCTATCTCATCACTAAAGTTTACTATAAATTTACAAAATAGACACACACATGTGTTTCAACAACTCACATAATATGCAAATATACATCTGGGCAGGTAACACATATACTTGAGAACCGCTGATAAAGCTAACGTATAGATTAACGCTGGCTTGTTGTATGACTAAATCTCCATATTCAACAACATTAGATAATAATTTAAAGATGTTTCTAAGCTCAGCACTTTGTTAATAACTGTACACACTTCCACAGTTAATTCGATTTTCATTCCATAACACTGGACCTTCAGTGACCCCCCTCTCTAACTCTTGCATTCTAGATTATCAATGATTTCTCTAATTGTGAAATTCACATTTTTTTCTTAACATTTCTCCAATAATTACGCAGACAAGTGGTTCTTAAAATGTGGTATAAGAACTCCTACTTCTGTATTCAGGATTCTTTTCGTCTTGATAGATCTTTAAGCCAGTTATCAGGAAGAAGCTCCGAGGCTTCTCCAGGACAGAGCGGCTGATCTAAGGTTTCTGCCTCAGTTCAGTCCATTATGTCCATGTTTTGTCTCGCGGTTAATTGTAATCTGGACAGTATTGGAGTATGTGTTCTGGGGTTGGTATGCCTGTTCCGCATGGACATTCATTTGTATGGGCCACCCTGAACGGTACATGTGGCCATGTAGTCTGCAGTGACCAGTTCTAAGTCGAAAAATGATGGTCTGTTGTCGTCTATGAAGTTGTCGTATGGTGTCTAGTTCCTGATTAACGAAAAGAGACAATAATAACAAGTAAGAGACAAGTAGAACAATTATCAGGACAAGAAGAACAACAAGGGACAATAATAACAACTGTTAGGGGACAAGAAGAATAAGGGTCTAGGACAGGAGCAAGGGCAATAGGACAAGAGGAACAACTACAAGGGAAAGAAGACCAAAGATACGGGATTTAAAAAAAACAACGACAAGGGACAAGAGGAACAACTACAAGGGACATAGGTTGGTGGAAAGAAATTGTAAATATTCCTTCTTGGCCCGAAAACAATGCGTAGGAAAGACATAAGATTCAAAAAGTATAATTAATTGACTTCACTGTACTTGGATTTCCCATAAGTGCTCCATCAACGATTTCCAACAACGATTCACACAGCTGCTGAAATAGCGAGCCCATAGCACGTAATTCCGTAACTTCAAACAATAATCCCCAGGAATACGAAAAAAAAACCACAAAAGTGAGGAATACTATCAGTGTTATCAAAGAAATGATAATTTACAAATGTGACTATTGAAACAGAAAATGAACAGCCATTACAAAATCATATTAACGCAATCATGACCAACTTGCTCAACATGCACAAAGTATAACATGAAAATAGATACACAGAATTCTGAAGCAATGAACATCAACAAGTCATCAAATCAAGTGAATAGATCAACAAACAAGACTAAAGTGAAGAAATTTTTTTTATTTAAATACATGGGATAGTATTCACAGAAAAAAGGAAAATTAGACAGAGAGGTTGAGACAAGATGCCAGAAACATTGTGACTTACAAGTTATCATCGTTACTGCTTAATCCAAAGAACAAGGAGGGAGTTAAGAGACAAATGATAAAAAGTATTTTATGTCAACACTCTGCTATCAGGGAGCCGCGTTAGCGCAGTGGTTAGCATCGCATATGAGTGTCTTGGGTTCATTCCCCAGTTGAGGCGGAAATGTTTTTCCGATCGCAACGGCTCCCGGGTCGACCCAGCCTTAAGTGGGTACCGGATTAATCCGGGAAGTAAAGACTGCGAGTGAGAGGAGATGGCTACCGCCCTCATTTCAGAGCCTCTGAAATGTGAGATCGCTAACATCTCACACCCCTACGGCATTAATAAATTATATGGGTTACTTTACTTTTATTCTGCTATCAATGCCAGACATGGGCGCCGACAGCAGCCAAGCAGAGAAAACTTACATGTGAGATGAGATGTTTGAAAAAGCCGCAAGACTGACCATACTAGACAAAATAAGACCTGACGACATCAAGAGAAGAATTAGTATTAGAGACAATGCACGGTATACATCGAGAAACAACAAATAAAATGATTCGGATACCTTGTGAGAATGAACCGTAACCAACTACCAATAAGAGCATACAACATGAGAAGATCCGGATACAAGGCCAGAGTAAGACCAAGAAAAAGTTGCATAGATAATATCAAGACAACCCTGAATAAATATTGATTAAACACAACCAAGTCGACATAGCATATATAGAAAGTCCATATATATATATATATATATATATATATATATATATAGCAAGTCCACCTCCGTAATAGTCCTGCTTGCGAATGTCACACAACGTCACTTATCCTAACCTTTGTGACTTTTTCGAATGTTTTTTTTATTGGCAAGGGATATAAAATATACACAAATCGACCAATGATCTATCACATCTGTTAAGATGAGTGACAGCGTGCCGACACTGAAGGAAAGAGAGAACAAGGACAACAGCGTCAAAAAATATTGGATTTTGGAAGGCAAAATGGGATCATGGGAAATAGATAATTGTGTGGATTCATGATCGCCTAAGCCAGTCGCTCAGCACACGATGATGATGATAAGTCAGCATAATCAAGTGCCCTCTCTGCCCGTGTGTTAGTGAAGCCCGAATGGGAGCACACAATAGCAGCATTGTTGACATTCCTTGCATATCGTAAGATGCGACTAAGGAAGTTATAGGATGGAGTTTAAAGTTCCATCCAATATGGAGTCACAGTGATGTATGATGTGCCAGTCCAAAAGAAGTAGATATCGCTGCAAAGCTGCAAACTATGACACAACTGATTCTATTCTATGTACGGAATACGGCTAGCTTGCAGGAATTTGTCAGCAAATGCAGAAGATATAGTGCCGTCTCCGAAACCAATGCTGTCTGCAGCGGACCTCCGACATTCCATGTTTCTTGCATTGGTAATGCACTTTGCTAGATCATATCCTGCCCATCTCGAGATGTCTCCCTCCTCCCCCCTCAATATGTATCTTTGCCTACCATCAGTTATTGTAAAGAAAAATCATGCAGCATACAGAAATTGAAAGAGACCCACACAGATGACACCCAATCGCCTCGGAACTTAAGTCAACAGATTTTCCGTCTTCGACCAAGGATGCTGTATTGTCAAAGACGGAATACGTGTTGACTCAAATTGGGAGGCGATTGGCTGCCATCTGAGCGGAACTGATGCAAATCTCGTTTGCTGCAGGATTTCTCTGTATTAATAAATCCCCCATGCTTCTATATTATTTTAGCAATTACAGTAACTGAAAAACCTTTTATATAGAACTGACTATTTTTGTGACGTTGTAGTAATCCCTGTGTATCTAGATGTGCGTGTATCACATACATTCTCACAGAAAAAGCTAGACATTGATACCCGTATTTTGTTATAACTTTAAACTTAAGATTTCTTTAGTCGGTCAGCTTTAATTATTTTTTTTATTCCCTCTTCATCTTCTTCATTTGTGCACACATTTCTTGGGATATCACATATCCCGGATCTCGTAACTTGGTTACCCAGCCCAGACTACACGTCAATGGTAGCCATTTTAAATTGCTAGGGGAATTAACTAACCAAGAAAACTGACTTTCTTCTAGAAGTCAGTACAGAGTGTCTGATTTTGTTTGCGGTGTTGAATTACATCAGGTTGCCTTCCTATCTGTCAGTTTGTCTGTATGGTCATTCTTTAAAATGGCTGAGCAATCCATAATCTGTCTAGCCATAAGTATACTTTACATGTAACACTGCTTATATATATATATATATATATATATATATATATATATATATATATATATATATATATATATATATATATATATATATATATATATATATATATATATATAGAGAGAGAGAGAGAGAGAGAGAGAGAGAGAGAGAGAGAGCCTACATAATAATATTCAGAGTAACATAGACAACTTCAACAAATAATCAATCATGGACAGTGGAGGTGCGGACAGTGTCAAACTTTGAGTTTCCTGTATTGGACCACGCATCAAATAATCACCCATGACCTAATGGTCAATGTGTCCTCTTTGCTCTCAGACGTCGCAAGTTTGAATCTCGTCCCTAACGGCTTGTTTCCACAGTGGATTATTTTAGACCTACCTAGAGACTATCTTTTGGATCTACGGAGTAACGTGGTTGTGAGTTGTACTCTCTGCAGGCGGAGTGTCTCTTCGTTGAGAGGGGCGTAGCATAAATAGCGTACAGAACCCTAGCACAGCGATGCCAATATCTACGTCTTTTATACCTTTTCAATCAACGTATCAAGACCTTTGTGGAAGGATTACCTGAAACGTAACCTCCTTTTTGATGACCATAAGTTCTGAAACAATCATACTGGACTCACGCCCACATTTGAAAGAAGTCTACATTGCCACAAACAGTACAAACTGAAATACCAAAAGACATACAGGGGACGCAATAATTGCTTAAATCTCACTAAATTATCTCCCATATCACCGAACATAAAAAAACCACAAAATTAATTTAAAATCATGCAGAATAAAAAAACCCACAACAACAAAACAACAACCGAACGTTCATAACAGGAAATTACCTTGCCCTAACCTAGTGACAGTCCTCACGTAACCAAGAAATCAATATTATGAATAGTAAGCCATATTAACTGATAACATAAGTTGGAACACACACGTATTCACAGGAATCATTGACAGAGTCAAGGAAAAAAAATGGCCTGATTGATGTTGTGTTAAAGATAAATTTATTTTTTATGTAATGAGATACGTTGCTTTCAACCGTTGACGTTAGCACAATTTAGTTATATTAGAGCTTTTAACCACAACATATAGGGAGGGTCACGGCTCAGGTAATCCGTTATCACGACCTCGGTGATAGTTTTAAATGCAGTAGTGGCTTAGCATAAAGACATTATTGAAGCATGGACATCTAGATAGTAAAAGGTAGAGCACTGACGTCATAGAAAGGGTAATTGTTGGCATATATAGTCGTATTTTCTAGTACTGCGTAAGAATAATCTTGTGTGCTGGTCCACTAATATATATATATATATCACATACGAGGTAGCTTGAAAAGTTCCAGGAATTAGTGGTTTTGAACGAAATGTAACAATATAATTATCTACTTTACATTTCCTTCAAAGTAGTTCCCTGCGGCAACTACACTTTCGCCAAGGTGCATACCCTCATACAGCTGCTGAAAATTTCGTGTAACCCGTTCCTTGACGCCCCTTTCGTCTGTCTTATTGCATTAGTGATAATGTTATCTGCTTCCTTGAATCGCTGTCCTTTCAGTGATGATTTCTGTCTTTAAAAAAAATAGCCAGCCGGTTCAAGGTAGGGGGAATATTGAGGCTGTTCCAATATAATCACATTATGATTTGTATCATATCATAAAAGGCTGTACTTTTATGGATTGTTGTGTTTGCGCATTGTCATGCAGCATAACCCAATTGTTTGTTTTCAAATTTTCTGGTAGTTTTCTTTTGATCACATATTCTGTTTACATTCTGATATGCTTTATTTATTAGTTGGGTGAGCCGCGTAGCACAGTGGTTAGCGCACTGGCTTCGCATATGAGTGGTCCTGGGTTCATTCCCCAGTTGAGGCAGAAATGTTTCTCAGATCGCAACGGCTCCCAGGTCGACCCAGCCTTAAATGGGTACCGGGTTAATCCTGGAAGTAAAGACTACGAGGGAGAGGAGATGGCTACCGCCTTCATTTGCAGAGCCTACGGCATTAATAAATGCTATGGGTTACTTTACTGACTTTTTTTAAATGCTTTATTTAGCAATGCTATTGTCTCCGATGAGGATTTCTCAAGCAAAACACAGAGTTTGAGATTTATACCTTGTTCACTCACGGATTATTTGAACTTTAACAATGCAACTAGCACAGCGCGCAAACACATTTGTATTTTCTCTTTGAGAGTATTGGTAAAGATCACATCTGCCATGTCCTTTCGGTAAGATCCTATATATATATGTGCGTGCGTGCGTTCGTTCGTTTGTTCGTCCATCACAAGTGATGATGACCATTTGTACATCCACTTTTGAAAATTCAGTTAGAATTCTGACCACGCATAATAGTTCATAGATGGCTAATGAGCCATATTCGAGCTGTAAATGTTCTTGGCTAGCTCGTACATAGAATGTTTGTAACCATAGGCGTATTTTGGTCTATCTGTGACTTTCTAACTATTCTCCGCTGTTGGGATGCAGCATTTCTCCTCTTTTCACAAGATGATGCGATCTTTTTTATTTTAGAGCGCCATGTACATCTATTTGTATATATGTATATATGTATAATATAAAACTCGTTAAAGGACTTACTGAAAGCCTTTGAAATAGACCACGATACATGGGAAGAACTTGCACAAAATAGATCTACATGGCGTTCTAAAATAAAAAAGAGCGCGTCATCTTGTGAAAAGAAGAGAAATGCAGCAGCTCAACAGCGGAGAGTAGCTAGAAAGTCACGGATAGACCAAGATCCGTCTACAGTCGTTATTCCATGTCCGAACTGTCCAAGGACATTTACAGCTCGAATAGGGCTCATTAGCCATCTACGAACTCATAATCAAGGACATAACTAAATTGAATTTTCAAAAGTGGATGTAACAAATGGTCATCATCATCATGTGATGGACGAACAACATTAACAACAACATGTATTATATATATATATCTATCTATCTAATATATATATATATATTAGAGAGAGATCGGAAGAGACAGGAAGTCATAGACTTAAAGAGTGTTTAAAAATGTCTCTTAGCTGAGTCTCTGAAACGGCCAATTAGAACCTCCACCTTGACGGTAACCTGAAAATACATCCATTCATCCTACAGAGGTTGCGTTGCACAGACTAGTCGTGACTCTCATTAGAACATGTCTAAGTGTTGTGTGACTTTGAAATGCTACTCCAACTTCACCCTTGTTTTTTAAGTGCCATCTTTTCTATACGTTGTATCGCCAACCAATGCATCATCATCATCATCATCAAGTGCTCTTTTCTATACGTTGTATCGCCAACTAATTCATCATCATCATCATCATCAAGTGCCATCTTTTCTATACGTTATATCGCCAACCAATGCATCATCATCATCATCAAGTGCCATCTTTTCTATACGTTATATCGCCAACCAATGCATCATCATCATCATCATCAAGTGCTCTTTTCTATACGTTGTATCGCCAACTAATGCATCATCATCATCATCAAGTGCTCTTTTCTATACGTTGTATCGCCAACTAATGCATCATCATCATCATCATCAAGTGCCATCTTTTCTATACGTTATATCGCCAACCAATTCATCATCATCATCATCAAGTGCCATCTTTTCTATACGTTATATCGCCAACCAATTCATCATCATCATCAAGTGCCATCTTTTCTATACGTTACATCGCCAACCAATTCACCATCATCATCAAGTGCTCTTTTTTATACATTGTATCGCCAACCAATTAAAATAATGGATAATGTCGAATTAGCCGTATGAAGCAACCTTTCGATCTCGATTTGAACCATTTAACTTGAGAACACAAAGTAAACGGTTTGATCTTTTCACCACAAAGGTCAGTGACCCAAAAAAACTGTCCATGTCTAGTATCACTTGAAATTCAACCGTCTCATAAAGAAATCCTATATAGCAACCGGCTACTGTGATATTGAAATCCTCTTCTATCAGGTATGGTTATTGTGCCCCAGAAAGAGATTTAAAAAGAAAAAATATATGGCGATCATAAAAAATCAATTACATAAAATCGAAGGCATTGAAAACTCAGTTTCGAGGGGAAGTAATCAATCAATGTCTCTTAGAAATGGATGCAAATCATTCAAAAATTCAATTTGGGATACAAAACGTTTTATAGATCAGATTTACTGATAGAAGGAAAGATGGAACAGCGAAGGGAGATGAGTCTTTAAAAAAATTAAATTGAAAAAAAGGCAACGTAATCACTTTAAATACATTCAGTCCCCTTTCTTTTGACACTCTCTTTTCTGTATATACATTGAAAATGTGTAATATTATTTTTACATACATTCTTCTTCTTTCTGTTCTCATGTACCCTTCTATGTTGAGAGGAGAGTGAGTGAGTGTACGGTCCTTTGCTCTTCTATTTGCCTCTTCTGCTGTTATATTTCCGAGTGTCTATAATACACTATCTATCCACTTTTTATGAGGGCGTCCAATAGGTCGACTGTTTTCGCATCGTTTGTTAAATGGTTCTTGGATAATACTTTGCTCTTTCTGTCTGGCTATGTATAGGAACTATTTAACTTGTTGTTTATGGGTGTATTCTAATGTTGACCTGATCCCTAATTGTTTTGTGGTGTTAATTTTATGTATTGTTCTAAAATCCAATGTCTAAGTTTGACACTGATAGCACAACGGTGATAGAAAAATGGTGTTGAATATCGCTTGTAAAAAAAAGTAAAGTAACCCATAGCATAAATAATGCCGTAGGGGTGTGAGATGTTAGCGATCTCACATTTCAAAGGCTCTCACGGGTCGACCCGGGAGCCGTTGCGATCTGAAAAAACATTTGTGCCTCAACTGGGGAATGAACCCAGGACTACTCATATGCGAAGCCAGTGCGCTAACCACTGCGCTAACGCGGCTCCCTGACTATCGCTTGAAAATATACATTGAAAATCTGTATTCATGTAATAGTTATTTATTTGTTGTATTTTAGACCAAAAACTAGCTGCTCCGTTATCAGCAACCTATAGGGGCAGAAATATTGTGTCTGTTCTTGGTTGGTTCTCGTATCTACTAGCTTATTTTAACGATAACTAATCTATATAATATAGCAACAATTAATTAATGATTAATTTATATGTAATGTATTTTAGGGTTAGGGTTAGGAGAGTTGTGTTTTACATATCTAGCCCTAACCAGAACTCTAAACAAATTTATATTTATATAACTTTTTTTTTCTGCGTTCAGCATCTGTGGTCATGTTATATTGTCAGGCCTATCGTCAGGTCAAATTCCACTGTCTTCTTCAGGTCAGAGCGGCTGCCCCATAGCTTGTGCCTCAAGTCTGTATCCTCTGACCAGGTCTGCTGTCTCTGCTCTTTGTATGTTAGGCAGTCCTGAAGTATATGTTCTGGAGTCTGGGTTCCGGATCCACATGGACATTCATCTGTGTATGAGATCCTCAATCGGTAAAGGTGACCCAACAGTCTTCAGTGGCCTGTTCTAAGGCGAAATATTGTGGTCTGTTGATATCTTTGGAGGAGATGTATTTCATCATGTTTGTATTCCACGTCCATTTGTTTCTTCCACTTAATTAAATAACTAAATGATTTATATAAACTGCTAAATATAGCTAAGGAGAAATAATTTAAAAAATTAGACACTCGTTCAAAACAAGAACCTATGTAACATAATGAAAGAAACCACGGCTTTCATTAATTTTTAAATGATCATACGCTATAATATAATCAAACATGATTCATGTCTACGGTTGAAAGGGACATGTCTCAAAACACGGACTACCAACCGAGGTGCGTACAATGCTACAAAATTTTTTTTATTAATAATACCATCATCATCATGAGTGCATAGATAACTGTGAATTTTGAATGTGCTATTCCTCTTCGTTGTTAACTTTAATGTGTTCGTTCTCAAACTCCCGCTGGATCTCTCTTATAGCAGGACACGTTCTCAAACTCCCGCTGGATCTCTCTTATAGCAGGACACATTCTCAAACTCCCGCTGGATCTATCTTAGAGCAGGACACATTCTCAAACTCCCGCTGTATCTCTCTTATAGCAGGACACATTCTCAAACTCCAGCTTGATCTCTCTTATAGCAGGACACATTCTCAAACTCCCGCTGGATCTCTCTTGTAGCAGGACACATTCTCAAACTCCCGCTGTATCTCTCTTATAGCAGGACACATTCTCAAACTCCCGCTGGATCTCTCTTGTAGCAGGACACATTCTCAAACTCCCGCTGGATCTCTCTTATAGCAGGACACATTCTCAAACTCCCGCTGTATCTCTCTTATAGCAGGACACATTCTCAAACTCCCGCTGGATCTCTCTTGTAGCAGGACACATTCTCAAACTCCCGCTGTATCTCTCTTATAGCAGGACACATGTTCATACTAGATTTCCAGCAAGATGTAGTTCAGATAAAGGTAATGCTTTGTTTCTCTGTGCTGTTTTCAGCAATAGCCCGACAAATCCGACTTGGCGTTAGTATGTAATACGTTCAGTGTTTCTACCACTTCCATTGCGCTGTGGACGTCTGTATATTTTTCGCAAGATGTAGATAAACTTCAGGAGAGAACTGCTTCTTGTACTTGTACGTTGGTTATATGCTCAAAGCTAACCGCCGTTATAGCTGATGGGAATTGAACCATGTCCGTTCTAGCGGCCCCGAATCGCCTTGCAACTCAAGTAAATAGGTTATCCGTACTTGACTATCCACATCCTCCCTCCAAAAACATGTGATCTCGTCAAGACATTCAACATGTGCACGCTTGTAAGAATTATTTTCATTTATTCTTATGCTTTCTACTTGAATTTATACGCATGTGGTTGCGTCTGTGGGTCTCACCAATGGCCCACTAGACATACCACCCATGCAACAGAAAACCTTAGTGGATGACATGCCGTTATATTGAGGTTATCTTCTTAGAGAAGCTTCATGGCACGTCAACTATACAATTATGCTTTTATTTTGTTGTTGAAATGTGTTTCATGTTTACGTGAATATATATGTATGCACTCTCTGTGGTTGGGAGGGAGCCAGAGATGTACTGTGCAGCACTGGGGAGGAGGAAACTGACAGCACTGTTTTTTCCTATGGCTGAAACCCATCATAGAGGCAGTGATTCAGGGCATTAAATCCCTTTGACTTGAACATTTGGTTGCATGCCTGGAGCAATAGAGAAGTTCGGCATAACCAGTAGTCAATTGGTGGCGGGGAATGAGCACAGTGAACCCTATCTTGGCTACAGTGGTTAGGAGCAGTGCATAGGTTGAAAACTACCTTCCTGGAGGTGTGATAGTTATTCTGTCTTTGTCCCGGGGTGGGCTGAAATTCCAGACTTCCCAGCAATATAATACCGTTTGATGGCATTGTGTCAAAGGGCATGAGCCCATGGACCGCTGGATCAGTAACCAACCAACCAACCAATTTGAATTTATTTGTATAACCACGGTCACGCATGCTTGACCTTTTTGCCACTGTCTTGCGTTTTTATTCACATAGCCAAAAGTTCCAAGGAACGGAAAGTTAAATTGTGTGTATTTTGATGCATTCCTTTCTTAAATTCCCCATTGTTAGGTTTGTCTGATTCGGTGAGCTTCGCAGACGGAATGTATGCTCATAGCAAGGCTGTTCAAACAGGAGTGGTCACAGCAAAATATGTTAGCATAGTCATCCAGCTTAAAGTCCCAGTCACCGCCGAAGACGGATGTTTCGGGCTTTTTACGCAAATAAAACGCCACAAATTGCATTTTCATTATTTTGACTATATCCTATTAAAAATTTAGTAGGAACATTGTCCTGCTACAAGAGAGATTCAGAGGGAGTTTGAGAATGTGTCCTGCTACAAGAGAGATTCAGAGGGAGTTTGAGAATGTGTCCTGCTACAAGAGAGATTCAGAGGGAGTTTGAGGATGTGTCCTGCTACAAGAGAGATTCAGAGGGAGTTTGAGTATGTGTCCTGCTATAAGAGAGATTCAGAGGGAGTTTGAGAATGTTCCTGCTATAAGAGAGATTCAGAGGGAGTTTGAGAATGTGTCCTGCTACAAGAGAGATTCAGAGGGAGTTTGAGAATGTGTCCTGCTACAAGAGAGATTCAGAGGGAGTTTGAGAATGTGTCCTGCTACAAGAGAGATTCAGAGGGAGTTTGAGAATGTGTCCTGCTACAAGAGAGATTCAGAGGGAGTTTGAGAATGTGTCCTGCTACAAGAGAGATTCAGAGGGAGTTTGGGAATGTGTCCTGCTATAAGAGAGATTCAGAGGGAGTTTGAGAATGTGTCCTGCTACAAGAGAGATTCAGAGGGAGCTTGAGAATGTGTCCTGCTACAAGAGAGATTCAGAGGGAGTTTGAGAATGAATGCTTAGGAAGAAGAAACGCCCAGCCAAACTGTATTGTCGGAAATCATTCGGGAGAAAAGTATATGAAGACTGTTACCTATCATGTATATCATAAGAGGCGACTAGGGAGATTTCAGTGATGGTATTGGCAGTTTAATCCAATAAGGGATCAAAGTGACCTAGAACGAATGATATCAGATGTTTCCGGCCGAGTAGCGCAAATATCGCACTCAAGCTGTAAACCATGTCACAAGTGATATCTTTCTCTTGGCTAAAATCTGCAAATTAGCAAGAATTTGATGGCCATGAGCTATAGAAAAAAATTCATAAATGTAGGATCTTTTTTTTTTTTTAAACTAACTGTCGTGAATTTTTTTCGATCGAACAGTAATGACAACGACAGTCACATTGGTTTGTCTGACCGTCTCTACCAATGTGACAGTCTATGTCACATTGGTTTGTCTGACCGTCTCTACCAATGTGACAGTCGATGTCATTACTGTTGGTTTTTTGTTATATGTTTTAATGTTGTTACAATTGTTGTCTTGGTGAAGGTTTTTGGTCGAAACGTCGATGATGATATGTGTCTCTAGTTATTAGCAAAACTGTATTACCCTATTTCTGGATCTACCTGTTGGATTTCAGTTTTGCGCAGTAAATACATATTAACGATTTACAGCAAATAACAAAATACTATGAAGAAAAATTAACGTCGTGTCTACCAAAAGTTTAACGTCGTGTCTACCAACAGTTTAACGTCGTGTCTGCCAACAGTTTAACGTCGTGTCTACCAAAGGTTTAGCGTCGTGTCTACCGACAGTTTAACGTCGTGTCTACCGACAGTTTAACGTCGTGTCTACCAACAGTTTAACGTCGTGTCTACCGACAGTTTAACGTCGTGTCTACCGACAGTTTAACGTCGTGTCTACCGACAGTTTAACGTCGTGTCTACCAACAGTTTAGCGTCGTGTCTACCGACAGTTTAACGTCGTGTCTGCCAACAGTTTAACGTCGTGTCTACCAACAGTTTAGCGTCGTGTCTACCGACAGTTTAACGTCGTGTCTACCTACAGTTTAACGTCGTGTCTACCTACAGTTTAACGTCGTGTCTACCTACAGTTTAACGTCGTGTCTACCTACAGTTTAACGTCGTGTCTACCAACAGTTTAGCGTCGTGTCTACCGACAGTTTAGCGTCGTGTCTACCAACAGTTTAACGTCGTGTCTACCAACAGTTTAACGTCGTGTCTACCTACAGTTTAACGTCGTGTCTACCGACAGTTTTCAACAAGCATTGTACTCATAACGTTTAGCATCTTCACAAAACAGAACCGAAATATCTTCTATATTTGATCTAACATTTGTAGACAATGCGGCTGCCTGGCATAATCGATATCTTTACACAAAGCTATGAAACTTGCTGAGGGTCGGTAAAATTCAGTCGACTCTGAAGCCAATAGAATATTATCCACTCTTTGTAAGAATGTATCGCATTTCTTTTTTTTTTTTTTAAATCTTTTCTCACTTTTATAGAATATTAACAATTCTTTATACATTTTCCGGCCAACTTTTGTGGACATTTTTGTCGCGAAGATTATTAGGCAATCTGCCTGTAAATGTTGCATGTTTCCCTTTGGGGATTTGAGGGGAGGTGTTACATTTAGCTGTGGGATAAAGGCCGTATGGTCTTGCTGTCGCCACGTTGTGTACAGGGTGAGATGTTTAATTTATCCTCCGACAGAAAATAAAAACTCACTAAGTATCTTCTTCTTCTTCTTCAATCTTCATTCTCAAACTCCCGCTGGATCTCTCTTGTAGCAGGACCATGGTCATAATAGTTTTCCAGCAAAATGTAGTTCAGAGAATGGAAATGCGTTGTATCACAATTTTATTTCCATCAATGGTCTGACACATTCGTCTTCGGCGGAGAGTATCATCTTATTCTCTTTATCCTCCTCCTACGACATGCATGGAAAGGCGACAATGACCATATTCTTTGCGATACTAAACTAGAAGTCCATGCCTTAGTTGAGAAACTGGTGGACTGGTTTCAAGAGAAGATCTCTTGTGTGAAGATGATATACTCAACATCTTGTAACTACACGTGATTACAACCATTATAATAATAGGACCCGTGGGCATAATAGGACCCGTGGGCATAATAGGATCCGTGGGCATAATAGGACCCGTGGGCATAATAGGACCCGTGGGCATAATAGGACCTGTGGGCATAATAGGACCCGTGGGCATAATAGGACCCGTGGGCATAATAGGACACGTGGGCATAATAGGACCTGTGGGCATAATAGGACCCGTGGGCATAATAGGACCCGTGGGCATAATAGGATCCGTGGGCATAATAGGACCCGTGGGCATAATAGGACCCGTGGGCATAATAGGACCTGTGGGCATAATAGGACCCGTGGGCATAATAGGACCCGTGGGCATAATAGGACACGTGGGCATAATAGGACCTGTGGGCATAATAGGACCCGTGGGCATAATAGGACCCGTGGGCATAATAGGACCCGTGGGCTAAATTCGGCCCACCAAGATACTCTTTCTGGTCCGATAGGTTGAATTGAAAGTATTATAGACGCTGGTTCCAGAGTTCAGAGAACACTAATGGGATGTTCAAAGATGTTAATTTGTAAATAATGATAACTGCATTCCGTTATCCGGACTACATCTTAACAGTATGCAGGAGTTTGAGAACGAACGAAGACGAAAATGAGAGTCGACGTGCTCATAAAAAAATAATATAATGATAATAAATAATTGTGTGATTTATTGGTGAGCGCCTGTTGAATGTAGACACCACTGTGAACGTAGACACCACTGTGAACGTAGACACCACTGTGAACGTAGACACCACTGTGAACGTAGACACCACTGTGAACGTAGACACCACTGTGAACGTAGACACCACTGTGAATGTAGACACCACTGTGAACGTAGACACCACTGTGAACGTAGACACCACTGTGAACGTAGACACCACTGTGAATGTAGACACCACTGTGAATGTAGACACCACTGTGAATGTAGACACCACTGTGAACGTAGACACCACTGTGAATGTAGACACCACTGTGAATGTAGACACCACTGTGAATGCTGTACCTATTATATGGTCGGTGGACTATGACATTTATGGTGGCACACGTAGGGCTGGGCAGCTCAGGGTAAGAATGAGAAATCTGTTGAACAAACGAGCTACCGGAGCCATCAGTTTTTATACTCTTTGATATTTGCTTTGTGGGGGACAGAGCTAATATGTGCTTGTTGATTATCATGGTTTCTGTTGCTTGGATGTTTATATTCAGTCCATATTCTTTACTTCATCTATCGAAGTAATCATTCTTATGTCTTGATTCTTGATTCTTGATTCTTGATTAGAAACTGGCCTCACAGCACGTGGGGAATTCTCATAAGTGTTCCGCCCTCTGTTCCAGCAGCCATCAGACTCGATTGTGTTTCGAGTCGAATGTTGCTGAAACAGACGTCAACATCAGGGTAAAACTCTGGCCTTTGCGACAGGTTTCTTTGTTGTTCCGCCCACCCACACCGTGCCCGTAACTAGTTCAAGCACAACGTCGGTCTGTCGGAACAATATGGTAACTTTTATCGAAGGTTACGACTACGGGATTGTATAGATGGCGTGCCAGGAAGTTTCTATAAGAAGATAACCTCAATATAAAGGCATGTCATCTACTAAGGTTTTCTGTTGCATGGTTGGTTTGTCTAGTGAACCATTATGAGACCCACAGACGCAGCTACATGCGCAAAATCATTATAATATTTATATAATCAACCGCTTTATTTTATAGTTGTTATACAGGGTGTCTATCCAGTCGCTGTACACAGACGTCACACAGATATGCAATAACTACTCACAATTCATATGACGTTTTGTCACCACCCGTGTAAATGAGTGCACGTTGACTTTGTTGACACCCTATATTTGTACAAGCCGTTGGCTCTAATCGAAAAATATGTGACTGCAAACAAAATAATAGGCGGCAGGAAAAGGACCAGCCAGGGGTGAGGGGAGAGTAGAAAATAGTGGAAATGTCTAGAATGAATAATGTATTTTTGTAATCTGATACAGACAACAGTAATTACAGGGATGTTCGAGTTTGGAATATCTATCATGGGAGGAGATCCTGTTAGAATACTGAAGAAACAAGGAGAGACAGATGGGGGGAAAATGCTCTAGTGGGGACTGCTATGGGAAAATATATTTTGATGGAGCAAATGAAGAAGTGGACTGGGGTAACCTTTTAGGAATGGACATTAGAGAGAGGTTTATGGGAGTTAGGTTTAGTCTTCTAGGGGACAGTATTGATCTATTGGGAAGTAGACTAACCGGGCCATTTAGGGAGCCTCATTAATAGGGATGTATGTGAGAATTAGACAGAACGCTATTTAGTGGGACCGCATTGATAAGGAATTTACAAAAAAGGAAACTGAGAGGGGTCGTGTATGGGAACACATTTGGAGAGATTCATTGGGAAATAGACTGAGAGAGAGATCATAAACAGCTAAAATTATAGCAATAAACAACACTAATTATAGCGATATACATGAATTATAGTGATAAACAACAAGAATTATAGTGATAAATAACAAGAATTATAGTGATAAACAACAAGAATTATAGCGATAAACAACAAGAATTATAGCGATAAACAACAAGAATTATAGCGATAAACAACAAGAATTATAGCGATAAACAGCAATAATTATAGCGATAAACAATAAGAATTATAGCGATAATATATAGAATTTACCATAATTAGGTAGCATATCCGGCAATGGGTGTAGCTGTCGTCTATAGCAGCCAAATCGAGGACACGGACAAATTAAGGTTGAGAAGCACTGATTTATGCGATCTCATTGATAGGGGTCAATAGAGTAGAGGGGGAGTTGCCATTTAGAGGATCGCACTATTTTGGGGTCTATGGAGAAGTAGAGTGGGGTTCCCAATTAAGGATCTCCTTGATATAGGTCTATGGAGAAGTAGAGGGAGAGCTGCCATTTAGGGGATCTCCGTGATGTCAGAGAATCGATAAGAAAGAACAGACCTCAGTATCATCATCTCCGTCGTCGTGTTCACTGCAGTCGTCATATTTGTTACCATTATCATTGTCATCTATACATTTCAGGGGTGACCAGAAAAACACGCAATGCGCAAGACATTCCTCAATAACGCAAGAGAAGCAAGCCAAATACACCAACTACCAATAAATAGAGGACTAAAGGAAAAGAAAGAGATATCCGGGACAACATTGAAATACATCTGTCCAGACAAACAACAAATACATCTACCCGGAGATACAACAAACATATCTACCCGGAGAAACAGCAAAAAAATATACCCGGAGAAACAGCAAACATATCTACCCGTAGAAACAACAAATATATCTACCCGGAGAAACAACAAACATTTCTATCCGGAGAAACAACAAACATATATACCCGTACATACAACAAACATATCTACCCGGAGAAACAACAAATATATCTACCCGGAGAAACAACAAACATTTCTATCCGGAGAAACAACAAACATATCTACCCGGAGAAAAAACAAACATATCTATTCGGAGAAACAACAAACATATCTACCCGGAGAAGCAACAAACATATCTACCCAGAGAAACAACAAACATATCTACCCGGAGAAACAACAAACATATCTACCCGGAGAAACAACAAACATATCTACCCGGAGAAACAACAAACATATCACATATCAAGTCAATAAATCAAGTAATGAATATGGAATGGATATAAATCTCCAAAACACAAAAACCATGATAATCAGCAAAGACACAGAAGAACAGGAGGTAAACATAAACATACATGGAGAGAAACTACAACAAGTAAAACATTATCAATATCTTGGACACATAGACACAAATGATGGCAGATGTGAAACAGAAGTTAAAAGGAGAATAGGAATTGCTAAAAATGAGTTAAAAAAGGTTAAAAATGAGAATTATAAAATGCTACATCTATTCTATATTAATGTATGGATCAGAAACATGGACACTAAATATACAATTAGAAGACAAAATTGATGCCTTTGAGATGTGGGTATATAGGAGAATAGGGAGAACATCATGGAAGGAGAAAAAAAACAATAAAGAGGTGCTAAAAACACTTAATATGAAGAAAGAACTACTAAGAGAAATAAAGATCAGGAAAATAAAATATTTTGGACACATTAAGACATGAAACCTTATTGAAGACCTTACTTGAGGGTAAAGTCGAATGGAAGCTCGCAAGAGGTAGTTAGAGCTACAAGTAGGAGAGTAATATCACAAGATGGACAGGGTACAGTCTAGCAGAGTGCATCTCCAAAACAAGAGACAGGGGATGTTGGAGGTCAGTTGCAGCCAACCTTCATTACGGAGACGGCACTTGATGATGAAAGAAAGAAAACAAGGCCTCAAGATGCACAGAAAATGTCAGAAGGGAGTCAATGAACCATATCTCCAAAAACATAAATGTAGATATTATTTGTTGTGTATTGTTCAGACAAAATAAATACTTTATTATGTGATTTTGATGTGTTTTGTCAAATATAAATCACAGGTTGGAAATCAAACAAAAATTAGTTACAATATTCAATCTAGATTATCTATAATAACCGTAATAAATGTGTTTTTTCAACCTTCAGAAGCTCATAGCAATGTACTTCAATATATACTCTCCAAAAATATTTATACTTTTATTATGTTTAACCTAACTGGCGGGGTATCACCCTATTATCAGTCATAGGCAAGGTCTTCCTAAGCATCATATTGGAAAGATTAAAGAATGCTGTTGATAAACTACTCAGAGAAGAACAAGCAGGCTTTAGATCAGCTCGCTCCTGCACAGACAACATATTTTCTCTTCGCATCATCATTGAAGAATCACTCGAATTTCAATCCCCGCTCATAATCAACTTTGTTGACTTTGAAAAAGCATTTGATAGTCTTCATCGGCCTACGTTATGGAATATTCTACAGCAATACGGTTTTCCTACTAAAATAATCAATGTTATAAAGGCATTCTACACCAACTCACATTGCTGTGTTCAAACAAACACTGAGAAGTCAGAATGGTTCCAAGTTGTTACGGGCGTTAAACAGGGATGCATCATGTCCCCATTACTTTTCTGCGTCGCTATTGATTGGGTCATGAGAAAGAGCACTGAAAATGAGCTGACAGGAATAAAATGGATTAATAATACCGTTCTCGAAGATCTTGACTACGCAGATGACCTAGCCCTTTTGAGCGCAAACCACACAGATGCTCAATCTAAGCTTGACAATCTCCAACACTACTCAAATCAGATAGGGTTGAAAATCAACACATCAAAAACTCATATACTAGATTTTACGAGATCCAACGACAACATAGAAATTCAAAATGTTCCATTATTAAAAGTCAACAATTTTACATATTTAGGCGCCAATCTAGCATTGGATGGAGACTCATCAAAAGAAATTTTACACCGTATTGCCCTTGCAGCGGGTGCTTTCAATAAACTACGCAACATATGGACGTCAAACACACTAAGAAACACCACAAAACTCAAGTTATTTAACTCCAACATCATCCCTATTCTATCATATGGGTGCGAAAGTTGGAAAGCCACAAAAGCCACAGATAAAAGACTCGACTCCTTAGAAAACAAATGCCTACGTACCATTCTGAACGTTAAGTGGAGTGACTTTAAATCTAACACTACTATAAGAGAGGAAAGCAAACAAACCTATATATCTTCCTTCATTAGACAAAGGCGTTGGACTTACATCGGTCATGTTCTCAGAATGAACAGCCTAAGAATTCCCCAGCAATCACTATATTGGGTGCCACCTGGAGTAAGAAGAAGAGGGAGACCTAGAGAAACTCTACGAAGAACCATTAATAGAAAAGGCATGTCAATGAACCTAAACAACACGCAACAATTGAAAGACCTGGCAACACAAAGACAGAAATGTAAAGCTATGGTTTCTGCCCTATGCGCCGCCTATGGCCCTGGAGGAACATAACATATGTTTAACCTAGTTTTGATGTTTTAAAAGAATTTTCACAAATGGATTCAAGTCCCCATGGAAATGGCTTCGTCGTTTTGGCAGGAGAAGCCTTTTTAAGCTCCATCCCCTATCTTCTATATGATGTTATTAATGTACTTAAATATTAGAATATGTTGACTTGCTTCAGACTGATGACACGCCCGTGTGTTGCCGGGGCCCGAAAGGGGAGTAAAGAATAGCAACACTGTTCACCTTCCACGCATGTCGTAAAAGGCGACTAAGGAGGTTATGGGATGGAGTTGGCTGTCCCATCCCATATAGTATCAGTGACCCAAAGCCATGCTGAACTCGGATGTGTCAGGCCGAAAGGCGCAGATATCACAGCAATGCTGGAAACCATGACACAACGTATTCCGTTCTCCGGACTACATTCTGCTAATCTGCAGGAGTTTGAGAATGAACGCAGAAGAAGAGGAAGAAGACTGATGCCATCTACTTTGTTGTTTCATTTTGTGTATATTTCAGAACTACACAAGTAAAATTATATTCTTATATATATATCTATATATATTACATTTAAAAACTGGAAAGTGAGAAATTAGAGGCAATAGAGATGTGGTTCTACAGAAGAATGCTGAGAATACCATGGACTGTCATAAAAACTAATGTGGAGGTGTTGAAAGAGTTAAATGTGAAACGGACCTAAATCAATAATATAAGAAAAAGACAATCTTCATTATTTTGTCACTTCATGAGATAGGTTTGGAGAACATAGCCACAACAGGTAAAATTGAAGGCAACAGAGACAGAGGGCAACAACGTGAGAAAATATTAGACAGTATGGCAATCTGGCACGACAGAGAAACAACAACGACTTTGATACATAATACTGGAGACAGACAGTTGTGGACAGTCATGATCGCCTACGCAGCCGGCATGGCACATGATGGTGATGATGATATATTACATTACAAATAATCTTCTATTATATAATCATACGTATAAATTACATAAAAAGAACCATCTATCACAAACGGCACAATAATCACAGAGCGCAGCTCTCGTGAACAAACTGATATGTTGATCGAGTTGAACACGAGGGCCTGAGAACACACAAGGACGATCTCTCAAACAGTTGATTCATTGATCAATGTTTTGGGAACTCGTCTGCGTGTTCTGGGGCTCGAATTCGGGTGTTTTGTTTATTTATATCGTTGTCTGTGATTACATTATTCTTTGCGTGCGCGTGCTTGTGTTTGTTCATGAGTGTATGGTTGTTGTGTGTTGCTTAACGACTGACTTTCGTGTTGATTTTCTAAATGTATTTGCGTGTCTTCCTGCGAGGTCATTATTAATAACATTGACTCATCCGGCTGATTCCAGTGCCCGATATGGAAGCAAAGATTAGCACCACTATTATTAGAAATGCGTGTCGCAAAAAAGTACTAAAGCGAATTTTAGGGATGGAAGTGTCTGCCCCTTTCCCAAAGAAATCAAAAGTGACACAGAAGCCATGCTGCAGTCAGATGTGTTAGTTCGAACGGCGCATAAATCGCAGCTAAGCTGTAAAGGTGGGCGCAACGCATTCCGTTCTCCGAATGCCTTCCTCTACATCTGCAAGAGTATGAGAACCAACGCAGTAGATGAAGAATACCAACACAATGTGGATAGTGACGTTTTACTAAAGCACCCACACCTCTTACCCTTTACTGTAAACGTATTAACTTTCCACATTTCAGTACCGTTACCAGAATTCGTGTAACCTCACGAATAAACATATCACGACCAATTGTACGCGAGTTGGAACCATCAATTTACCTCACTATTTCATATGCTACACTTGCCGGCGTTTAGTCTATATATATATTAACACTGTTCGTGTTAATATTTGTGTTACTGTTTATGTTAATATTTGTGTTACTGTTTATGTTAATATTTGTGTTACTGTTTATGTTAATATTTGTGTTACTGTTTATGTTAATATTTGTGTTACTGTTTATGTTAATATTTGTGTTACTGTTTATGTTAATATTTGTGTTACTGTTTATGTTAATATTTCTATCAATGTTCTTGCTAATACCTGTAATATCGGCTCTGCATTTTTATAACAAATACTCTATGGAGACGGCACATTCTCTGATCTAAAATCTTCTCTTGGATGGATGGGTGAATGGATGGATGGAAGGATGGACGGATAGATGGATGGATGGATGAGCGGACGGATAGATATATATATATATAAAGCTATACTAACCCCTTAGCTGCGGAGGTATTCTTGGGGATATGATGAAAAGCCACCGTCATTTTTCTGAGATCCTCCTCTTCTTAGCTTCCCAGGGAAAAAATCAGTCGGAACACTTATAATAAAGCATCCAAATGAATTGTTTCTTTGAGAAACTAAGAATATCTCAGCAAAAAGGCGGCAACTCCTCATCGTATCCTTAAGGATACCTCCGCAAAACCTTATGGTGGTCACACTCGCAATTCCCAACACGCATCTACAACTTTGTGAAATCATTATCATCAAATCCATATTCCCACAGGGCCGTATGGGGTACCACTCTGGAAACAACACAAAAATGAAGCCATGCCTCTCTGTTATCAATTTTTTTAAATTTACGTGTGGAGAATCTTAACATTGTGACAGCCTAGTCATCAATTCTATTGATAACTTCATTACTGGAAGCCAAACTAGAGTAGTACACTTCCAACAAACAAGTAGAAACACAATCAGAAAGGGAAGATGCGTTCGAGATAGGGTCTTGTGCATGAATAAGTAATTACTACTTCTAGCGCACTTATTGGAAAGAAACCATCAGATTGGTACGCCCTCTCAAACGTAAATAGAGACAGTTCCATCAAACTGGTCTAAATATTAAATTATAAGAAGGCCTCAGATCAGATGATGTGCCGTTTCCATGGTGTATTTATCGTAATAATTACAAAGACAATGTCAAAAACATTTGTAAGAACAGCAATACAAATATTAATACAAACAGAAACAGTATCACGAACATTAACACAAACATTGACAGAAATATTAATACAAACATGAACACAAACATTAACACATGCATTAGTACTTATATTAACACAAACGTTAGCACATAAATTAATAAAAAGAGTAACAAAATCATTAATACAAACATTTGCACATACATTAATACATATTTTACTACAAACATAAATACAATCATTAATACAGACATTAATACACACCGTAACACAAACGTTAACTTAAACATTGACGCAAATAGTAACTCAAGCATAAACACATACAATAACGCAAATATTAATACAAACAGTAACACATTCAGCAATACAAACACTAACATGGGCATATTATAGGAATAGTATCATAAACATTAACACAAACACTAATACAAATATTAATATTTACGTTAAAACTAACAATATCAACCGACATAGTATCACAAATACTAGTGCAAACATTAACATAAACAATAGTACAAACATTAACCCAAACACTAGTACAAAAAGTAACACAAACACTAGTACAAACATAACAAAAACACTAGTACAAACATTAACACAAACACTAGTACAAACATTAACACAACCACTAGTACAAACATTAACACAAACACTAGTATAAACATTAACACAAACACTAGAACAAACATTAACACAAACACTAGTACAAACATTAACACAAAAACTAGTACAAAAAGTAACACAAACACAAGTACAAAAAGTAACACAAACGCTAGTACAAAAATTAACACAAACACTAGTATAAACATTAACACAAACACTAGTACAAATAGTAATGCCTCAACCGCCAGTGTGTTGCTGAGCCCGAAAGGAGAGCAAGGAATAGCAACACTATTTGTTTTCCATGCAAGTCGTAAGAAGCGACTAAGGAGGTCATCGAATGAAATTGGCTGTCCCATCCCATTTTGTCATGTCCATGTCTGTCGTTATACGTCATAGGGGTCGTTATACGTCATAGGGGTCGTTATACGTCATAGGGAACAGATATCTTTTTAACTATCTGTGAAGCTGCTGCTGTATAGTACAGCCTTGGTGCTCAAGTATTTCTTTGGTGCCATCTATCCATCGTCGTCTGGGTCTTCCCCTGCTTCTCTGTTCAGATGATATTCTTTTGAAGGCTATCGATGGAATGCGATCTGGTATACATAGGGTCATCGCATATATGGTCAAATTGACACAGAAGCCATTTTAAAGTCGGATGTCTCAGGCCTAGAGGCGCATATATCGCAGAAATGTTGTAAAACTTTACACAGTGTATTCCGTTCTCTGGACTACATCCTGCTAATTTGCAGGAGTTTGAGAACCATCGTACAAGAAAAAGACGAAGAGGAACACAAACAACAGTATTATACTCAATATCACAAACATGAATACAAACATTACTACAAACATTAATACACACAGTAATACACATGAGTGCAATAATACATAATAAAATTTCACAAAGTATGATATACTTGAGTACAAACATTAATACAAACAATAAAACAGTAATATTTAATGCAGTATCACAAACGTTATTACAAACATTATTACAAACAATAATATATAATCATATTTAACACAGTATCACAAACATTATCACAAACAGTATTACAAACAATAATACATAATTCTTCTTCTTCTGTGTTCGTTTTCAAACTCCTGCAGATTAGCAGGATGTAGACATGATAACGGAATGCGCTGTGTCATGATTTACAGCAATGCTGCGATACCTGCGCCTTTCGGCCTGACACATCCGACTTTAGCATGGCTTTGGATCACTGACCCTATATGGGATAGGACAGCCAACTCCATCCCATAACCTCCTTAGTCGTCATTTACGACATGCGTGGAAGGTAAACAGTGTTGCTATTCTTTGCTTCCCTTTCGGTCCCCGGCTACACACGGGCGATATAATACATAATAATATTTAACACAATATCACAAACATTATTACAAACAATAATATTTAACACAGTGTCTCAAACATTATTACAAACAATAATATTTAACACAGTGTCTCAAACATTATTACAAACAATAATATTTAACACAGTGTCTCAAACATTATTACAAACAATAATATTTAACACAGTGTCTCAAACATTATTACAAACAATAGTACATAATAATATTTAACATAATGTCTCAAACATTATTACAAACAATAATATTTAACACAGTGTCTCAAACATTATTACAAACAATAATATTTAACACAGTGTCTCAAACATTATTACAAACAATAGTACATAATAATATTTAACATAATGTCTCAAACATTATTACAAACAATAATATTTAACACAGTGTCTCAAACATTATTACAAACAATAATATTTAACACAGTGTCTCAAACATTATTACAAACAATAGTACATAATAATATTTAACATAGTGTCTCAAACATTATTACAAACAATAATATTTAACACAGTGTCTCAAACATTATTACAAACAATAATATTTAACACAGTGTCTCAAACATTATTACAAACAATAGTACATAATAATATTTAACATAGTGTCTCAAACATTATTACAAACAATAATATTTAACATATATAACTTGAAGTCATTGTTCTAAACTTACTGAATCATTTGCATTTCTCCATTAAAGGTGGTCGTGGTCACTATGTGGAAGCCTATGTGTTATTGCGGGTGGGGAGGAATTTCTAGTGTACAGCCCCACCCCCTTTCTAGGAAATAGACATGTGACTTTTAGCACTAGGAATGTAGCCAAAAGATGAGCCAAAAAAGTCTCCCCTAGAGATTTTTTCAGGAAAAGGTCATCAAATTTCTCAGGAAAAACAAAACAATGCTCAGTAACATAGCGAAATACCTTTTTTTTTTACGTAAGCCTCATCACTGAAAACATATAAACGGTCGTGACAATTAGTATGCTTTGCAGCGAAAACCAATGAAAATTACGGGAAAGCCAAATGAGTCACTTTAAAGGGCTGCTTTCCTACTAGCCAACAGGTCTAATAATATGATAGTCACGCCAAATCCCTGAATGTGGATTAATAGTTGTATTTTAATTTGGTCCATGCACGCCAGTCTCCTATAAGTCCTTCCAACATAATTAATTAGGACTCCAATCTTTACTATTTTACTATTGTAGGGTTTTCCGTTGGTCACTATTTATATACCTGGAATTATATGCCAGAAATAACCAAGGGGACTCCATGTATATAAATAGGGACCAACTGATTGCCCAACAATAATGAAATACGTAACGAATGGGGTCCTAATGAGTACTGTTAGAAGGTCTTCTTTACAGACGAAGGTCTCATGTAATGTATGACGTGTCATTGCAACAATTAATACTTGAATCATGGCCATTGACTATATAATACCTTTAGGCTAATTGCAAAACATCCTTTCAAAATTGCTCATTTTACTATTCCTGAGATTTTCATTGGCTGTCAACACATAGTATAATCATAGGAACCATTCAAAATCATGGGAAAATTCAAATGAGTCAGTTCAGAATGATATTTTTTAAGGCGTTGTGACCACTGGGCAATCATAATGTCCCGCTGGGTAGATTGCATCTATAAGCATATTATCAATAACTAGATCTTACACGTGAACGAAAACTGACACGACCAAGCTATTTTCATCTTGCAGAAAACAAAACAATATATATTCGTATGTATGTTTGTCTATCTGTTTATTTGTTTGCGTTTGCTGTCACATAATTAGCGCGTATATTTTTGTGATTTCCGAATTGGACGTGTTAAAATATGTTGTCATATGGCTTAAATTATAGGGCGCCATGAAGGCCTAGCACATTAAATATCGGCGTAAATTCGTACCGCAAATCATCACTAACACATAGCACAGCCCGCAGAAATTATACAGGGTGTCTATAAAGTCAAAGTGCACTGAGTATATACTTAATGTGACGCCATTGACAAATGTATGTTCATGACCGACTGCAGTGGTTCTCAACATGAATCATGTCCATGGGGGCCACGGAGAATTGCAGGGGACTCATTGATGATTTTTTTTTTAAACTGACGGCCAAAAAATCGCGCCCAGGGTTTCCACAGAAAGGTACATACTTCAATGATGAATAACAAGAATCATACCTCAAAAGATTTTGGTGACTTCTGAAGACAGATTATGATATTTGTGGGTTTTTTTTTAAGGCACAATGGAAACCATCCAAGAATCTCTTTTCCAAAAGTGGACATATGACCAAAAGAGGTTGAAAACCAGCTGGTCTAGGGTGGAGCTCTACTCAGCAGATTATGGTCTAGTGTACAGCTCTACTCAGCAGATTACTTGTCTAGTGTACATCTCTACTCAGCAGATTACTTGTCTAGTGTACATCTCTACTCAGCAGATTACTTGTCTAGTGTACATCTCTACTCAGCAGATTACTTGTCTAGTGTACAACTCTACTCAGAAGATTACTTGTCTAGTGTACATCTCTACTCAGTAGATTACTTGTCTAGTGTACATCTCTACTCAGTAGATTACTTGTCTAGTGTACATCTCTACTCAGCAGATTACTTGTCTAGTGTACATCTCTACTCAGCAGATTACTTGTCCAGTGTACATCTCTACTCAGTAGATTACTTGTCTAGTGTACATCTCTTCAGCAGATTGCTTGTCTAGTGTACAACTCTACTCAGTAGATTGCTTGTCTAGTGTACATCTCTATTCAGTAGATTGCTTGTCTAGTGTACATCTCTACTCAGCAGATTACTTGTCTAGTGTACATCTCTACTCAGTAGATTACTTGTCTAGTGTACATCTCTACTCAGCAGATTACTTGTCTGGTGTACATCTCTACTCAGCAAATTACTTGTCTAGTGTACATCTCTACTCAGTAGATTACTTGTCTAGTGTACATCTCTACTCAGCAGATTACTTGTCTAGTGTACATCTCTACTCAGCAGATTACTTGTCTAGTGTACATCTCTACTCAGCAGATTACTTGTCTAGTGTACATCTCTACTCAGCAGATTACTTGTCTAGTGTACAACTCTACTCAGAAGATTACTTGTCTAGTGTACATCTCTACTCAGTAGATTACTTGTCTAGTGTACATCTCTACTCAGTAGATTACTTGTCTAGTGTACATCTCTACTCAGCAGATTACTTGTCTAGTGTACATCTCTACTCAGCAGATTACTTGTCCAGTGTACATCTCTACTCAGTAGATTACTTGTCTAGTGTACATCTCTACTCAGCAGATTACTTGTCTAGTGTACATCTCTACTCAGCAGATTACTGTTTTCAGCAGAGCTAACTTGTACTTGCTGAACAAACATCATCTTCTTCTAGGCCTCATTCAGGCACAGCCAAAAGTTCACGGTCTCCGTCACAGAGGCTGTGGATGATTAAAATCACATAAAAATGGCTCACACACATCACTTTGGGGATTACGATGTCATTGAGTTCACTGATGGATCTGTGGGTCGGACGGAGAAGACTGGATGGGGTTTTCCTGTTAGTGTAAGTATGAGAATCAGTATTGAACACAGTGAATCACATCGAGCATGCAGATAGAAGTAGCTGCAGTTACCACCTACTCTAGTGGCTCTCTGGAACTTTATTTATTAGGGCAGTTATTGTATCACATTATCAGTTCATTATTGGAAAGATACTTCTTCTTCTTCGTCAGCGTTCATTCTCAAACTCCCGCTGGATCTAGCAGGAACATGGTCCTACTAGATTTCCAGCAGGATGTAGTCCAGAAAATGGAAATGCGTTGTGTCGCCGTTTTATTTGCGCCAATGGCCCGACACATCTGTCTTCGGTGGAGGAAAGATACAAACTGGTATATGTCAATATGAGTGGTTGGCATATATAGCTGCTTCCAACCTTCGTATTTTATTAAAGTCTTTATGCGGACACCTGATGGGGAAAGAAAACAGGGAAGACCAAAAACAACGCTCAGAAGAATTGTTATGAATGAATTAAAATCAACAGGCATAAATGCACAAGACCTGCAATCCCTAGCACGTGAGCGACAAGCATGGAGAACTATGACATCCGCCCTATGTGCCAAACTTGGCAAAAGAGGAACTGACTGACTGAACCTTCGTGCAGTAGAATCACATGGATTTATTGCCTGGGGCATGCAGGTGTTTGTGGTAATGAGAGATCAGAAAGAATTGTGTCCAATCTATCAATAGAAGTTAGTTTATAATGGACATGGGGGTCTTACTGAAACTGAATCAGTTCCCCTACTGGATGCACACACAATAAACTGAGGAGACATCAAGGTAGAGATTCATAGAATTTGATATTACACATGGAAGTATTACAGCTGGGCGCCTACAGGTAGAATGAAGAGTTTATTCAACCAGTGAGACACATGAACAATCATGTATATTACTCAGAATTTGCTTGGAGGTGGGGGGGGGGTTGAGCTTCAATGGGTCTGCTTGAAGTGGAATCATATCGGTTCATAACACATATCTCGCTAAGAAATAACTCTGTTGCGCAACTTGCCATTTTACCCAATATGAAACTTGTGGCAGGGTAATGAAGTTTTGCTAAGCACATTTCCCCCCAGTAATTAGCAAAATTCATTTCCCTGTTACAAGTTTCCCCTGTAGTATATTAGTTTTTCTGCATTGAGTACTTATCATCGATCTTTACCCAATTCGCGATTCACATGAGCAGTACTATTTTGTTAATAAATGCTGAAGCTTTAATGATATTACTCGAATACAAAATTCAAGTGACGTAGTATTGCCATCAATACTAATGAGCGCGCTACGACTTTATAGACACCCTGTATATGCAATGTAGCAAACGTACATAAAAATCAATAAATAGAAGTTCAAAGAAGTAAATACTACAAGCAGATTATGAGATGCAACACCGGAGGTATACCATTCGAATTAGCAGATCTAATATATAACTAGGAGATTTAAAAAAAAAAAGATAAAAATATATTTTACGAATACACATTTTATTTTAGAGATACATTACTACAAAGTTATGTTCATCCCTAATGGCAGGTTACTGTCATGTGACTTACCTTTACTTTATTACTTAATAAGTATTTCTTCAGCGTTCATTCTCTCAAACTCCCGCTGGATCTCTCTTGTAGCATGGCAATGGTCCTACTAGATTCCCAGCAGGATGTTGTCCAGAGAATGGAAATGTGTTGTGTTGCCGTTTTATTTTCACCAATGGAGCGAAACATACGTCTTTGGCGAGATTGCTTGAGTAGAACTTCAGACTTTAGTATCGAAAGTAAATGCGCAAATCATAATTAATGTGGGGGGGGGGGTCGGGAAAAGGATGACAGTTATTAACAGAGGTGGGAAGTAGAGGGGTTGTGTTTGACAGAAGATCACATAAACAATGATGTTTTCATACACCAATTAATTTTTTTTGAATTTGAGTCATTTCCCCAAAACATCTGCAAGAAATGATATCGTTTTTTTTGGTATTTTTATATGCTAAAATTTTTTTAATGGATACGGGGTTAATAATTTTCTGACCAAATTAAGCATGGAGGGAGGATTTAAGCAGTGGGTGGGGTCTAAGCAGTGGGTGGGGTCTCTGAATTATTTACAGCTTGTTGATAAAAGAACTGGAAGGGCTAACAATGGACACAAAACTATACATTTAGTTTGTGGACATCCTTCTTCACAAATATATGAGCTATTTTTTGTCTACGTATTTCACTATGTGAAACTAATTTAATCAATTTATACACATGTACGTATATCCATTAATCCATAATATTCATCCATACATGTGCTTATATCCATCATCTACCTACCTATCTACCAATCTACCTACCTATCTACCTACCTATCAATCTATTCATCCATCCGTCCCTTCGTCCGTCCGTCCCTTCGCCCGTCCGTCCCTTCGCCCGTCCGTCCATCCATCCATCCATCTATATATCTATCTATCTATATATGTTTACACACCAATCTTATCTATATATCCGTGTAGCATGTATGTTTATACACCCATCTTAACGATATATCCTACATATTTTATCCTGTCCAACTATCCTGATATTCATATATCTATACCTTCATCCATCCGCATTAATTATCTATCCGTTTTATCCATCCATCCATGATATCCATCAATCCACGACACCCATTCATCCATGCTATTCATCCTCTCAGAATATTCATCCATCAATGATATCCATGTTATCAATGCACCAATGATGTTCATCCATTCATGATATCGATTCAACCATAGTATCCATGTTATCAGGACCAGATGTACGTATAAGCTAAACAAGCTATAGCTTAGGGCCCCCTGTTTTGGGGCCCCCAAAATTATATTTGACACTGATATATAATATCTGGACTTATAAAGGGCCCCCATATCTCAAATAGCTTAGGGCCTTATCAAGTATAAATACGGCATTGCTTGATATAAATACATCCATCTATCGAACATTTCATCTGTCTATACCTTTCTCTAACTATAATTAACTATCTTACATTTTTCGCATGGAATCGATTTGAAATCCATCCCTCCTAGAATCCTATCTATAGTTACAACCAACTCATCCACTCACCATAAACACATATTGTCCTTACTAATCCATGAAAATAAATCAGAAATCAATCAATAACTGGCGATATATGCATAAGCGTGTAGAATCCATTATTCACTAAACCGTTGCAGAATAGTTAAATCACAAAAACCGCAGAGTACGCTATAACTGGCTAGTACTCCGTGTAGATATTCGCATGGCAAACCTGTATGATTCTACCCGCTTGCTCCTCCAGAACGCACGCGTGTGGACACTTATTCCAATGTGTCCTCTTAGAGGGAATGAGTATGGAACAGGAGAGAGAGAGAGAGAGAGAGAGAGAGAGAGAGAGAGAGAGAGAGAAGAGGACAGTGACGCCCTGGATAATCGAAGATTGAACAAAGCTTGAATATTTCAGTCGTGGCGATGTGAATATTTTAGTTTTCTATGAGATGTTCTCAAGAATATACGTGTACAAATATGAAAGTACTTTCATAACGTATATTATATCAATTATATAGTACAAATATGAAAGTACTTTCATACCGTATATTATATCAATTATATAGTAAAAATATGAAAGTACTGTCATACCGTATATTATATCAATTATATAGTAAAAATATGAATTTTACGTGCACGATTTTAATAATGTCCACTTCCACCAACCGCTAGCAGTGTGACGAAAACCATATATTTTTACTAACACGGTAAGGGACATCCCCTGGTGGTAGGAAGTGTTTAAGAATGAATAGCATAGACTGGGTTTGAAATGGTGCGATGCGACAAAGTCGAACTTATGGAAACAAATAAAAAGACATCAGCAAATATGAAAGTAAAGAAACATCGGTGGAGGTAGATGTCACTGACATTGAGAAGATCAAAGAAAAGTATTGTAAGACAGGCATTATTCTGGAATTCACCAGAAAAGTCGCCCGTGTGTTGCCAGGGCCCGAACGGGGAGCAAAGAATAGCAACACTGTTTACCTTCCAACATGTCCTAAAAGGCGAATAGGGAGGTTATGGGATGGAGTTGGCTGTCCCATCCCATATAGGGTCAGTGACCCAAAACCATGCTGAAGTCGGATTTGTCAGGCCGAAAGGCGCAGATATCGCAGCAATGCTGTAAACCATGACACAATGCATTCCGTTCTCCGGACTACATCCTGCTAATCTGCAGGAGTTTGAGAACGAACGTAGAATAAGAAGACCAGAAAAGTGAAAAAAAGGACTAGCAAAAAAATTACTCGAAGATAAGAATTAGATACAGGTACACATAGATTGATTAGGGCAACGCTTCTTTTGACGTAGGCTATATTCCAACCCCCCCCCCCCCTACCCTGGGGGGAACCGTAGTCTTGACGTGGAGACACAGACAGAAGAATTGTGAAATTGGAGACCACAAACCCATCCAGTAAAATCACAGGAAGGAAGCTATTTTATCGAAATCATTATTATCTAGATTCATTATCTTAACTCATTATTCTAACTGATTAACTAACTCATTATCTTCACCCATTATTATAACTCATTATTTAACTCATTACCTTAACCCATTATCTAAATTCATTATCTTAACTCACTACTTCAATTCATTGTCTAAACTCATTATTTTAACTCATTATCTAAATTCGTTATCTACACTTATCAAAACTCATTATCTAAATTAATTATCAAAACTCATTATCCTTATTCATTATCTAAACACATTATCTAAACTCATTATCTTATTTCATTGTCTTAATTAAAACTCCTTATATCCGGAAGGCCGTTTAAACGGTTATATTAGTAGGCCCATAAAACCATAAGGTCCATTGTTATAGTTACTTCTAAATACATTACAATGATACAACCAAAGTCTGCAGAGACATCCTAACGTACTGAAGGTGTAAGGGCTGGTGCAATAAATTGTAATAAGGGGAAAGAACAGAAACAAGTAGGGAGAATTGCAATAATTAACCCAAACTACACTAATAACATTAATGAAAGCTAGCTAAACAGAAGCACACAACATAAATAAACAACGTTTCGACTGTGAACTGCAGAAGGGTATACGCTCTCAAGTAACTTTCTTCCTGTGTGATGTGTTAGGGTGAAGTAACTTTCCTTATTTGTGATGTGTTAGGGTGAAGTAACTTCCTTCCTGTGTGATGTGTTAGGGTGAAGTAACTTTCGTTATTTGTGATGTGTTAGGGTGAAGTAACTTTCTTTATTTGTGATGTGTTAGGGTGAAGTAACCACGTACATGTGTAATATGTTAGCTAAAGGTAACGGTAATTTAATTTGTAAACCAGTGTTATAGCATAGGGCATTCCATACGTTCTCAGCTGCCTAGCCAGTAGTTGACCAGAAACATAAGTGCTCAGCTACTTAGTCAGTGGCTGACCAGTAACCGCCTGACTAACCTAACCTATCGCAGTTGCTCAGTAGCGCTGGCACCGTCCCTCACGTTCCCAGAGCATAAGTTCTGTGTCCTACTACTTCGTGGTTGGGTGAACCACGGGCTATTTTTTAAATTTCAAAACAAGAATAAGGTGTACACTCTAAACCCAGGTCTGCTGGTTAGGGAACTAATGACTTAACATTACACTAACTATCGCACCTGTGCTGAATATGTAACACGCGAATCATAATTAATTCTCTGCCGAAGACGGATGTGTCGGACAATAGGCGCAAATAAAACGGCGACACAACGCATTTCCATTCTCTGGACTATATCCTGCTGGAAATTTAGTAGGATCATGGTCCTGCTACAAGGGAGATCCACTGGTAGTTTGAAAATGAACGCCGAAGAAGAAGAATCAATTCAATTTCAGCTAACATACCCCCCACACATATGAAATGTTACTACTATAGCTAGAACGCCAAGACAACGGACAACATAAACAAGGTTTTAAATGCATTAATTGCATTTCTCGCGAAACACTGGCCAACCATTTGTTGCCAGTAAGAAAAATGAACTCTGAATTATTGATTGTAGAAATGAACACAGTTCAACACGGGGGTTCGAAGGAGAAAAGCGCAGGGATTGTATGGATGCCAAAAAAGACGGTTGTAAAGTCTTGTTTAAATTTCACATTGACAGGATAATCTGCATAATTGTTTACCGCAGAAATTTATGAATTCGAGACTGTCTCTACAGCTACCATTCATTTTACGAAGTCATAACAAGCCAAAGAATTTAAATATCTAGGCAGCATTTTTTTTCAGAAGATGGAAGACTAGACAGAGAAATAGAAACAAGGTGCCAGAAAGCAAACACAGCAAACTTACTAACTTTCACCATTACTTCTTCATCCAAAGATCAAGATGGGAATTAAAAAACAAATGATATCTACAATTTTTATATCAACACTGTGCTACCAATGTCAAACATGGTCTTTGACAGCTTCGCAGCAGAGAAAAATCGTCACATGTGAAATGAAGTGTCTGAGAAAAGCTGCAATGGTTACCAAACTAGATAAAATAAGAAATGAAGAAATTAGGAAAAGAGTTGGTATAATATCATGTATCGAACATATTGAGAGACAGCAAGTAAAATGGTTCGGTCACCTTATGAGAATGAAGCCAAACCAAATACCAATAAGAGCATATAATACAAGAATATCCGGGTGTAAAGCCAAAGGTAAGCCAAGAAAACGGTGGATAGAAAACATCAAGATAACCTTGAACAAACATGGACTAAATGCAACCTCGGCGACACATCTGGCCTTGGAACAACAGCTTAAGCTACCACCCATAGTGTGAATGCGATCAAAAATCATTCACCTGGGGAAAGACAATAGACAATAGGAAGAATATACCAGAAGTTAAAAATGATACGATTACTTGGAAATCTCATGAAAGCCCGACTCCAGAACAGTTCTGCGTGCAGATCAGAAATAGTGTCATTTTTCTTGGCTGTTCCAATCTTTTCACACTTGTCATTATTTGTGGTATAAAGGATAAGCAAATCGACTAATGATCAGTTCCATTAGTTAAAATACGCAACCCTGTTTGAAATATTGCGCAGGGTTATTACGAAGAAGGGTTTGCTTCACGAAATAACATTGGAACACACCACCTGTGTTTTTACGTGTGTGCGGTATCTGTAATTGTTTCCATTACCAGAATTACGAGCAGTGGTGCTCTTGTACCCTTTTATGAAATAAGGAGGTTTCTTTTATATACAGAAGACTCCAAGTGTCCACAGTGTTTTTTTTTGCTTGGTTAGCCTTCCATTGATAATTAAAACCAAACTCTCAGATGAGAAAGGGTTAAGTATCCAAGGTAAAATGGAGAATTGCTTGTCTATTCATACAATATAAGTTTTTCAACTGCGGAATGATCAGTACAAGATAGACGTAATCGACATAAGTCCAACTCCATTTACACAATATTTCCACCCGGAAAACTATTACACAGGGACACGTTTTATCCTGTAACGTTCAATGAAACAGTTGGTTATAAATTGTTACTGCCGATAGCTGATACACACACGTCGCATGGTGACAGGTATATATGAGCCGTCATGTGCAATCATAGCCCGCCCGTAATACAAAGTACATCGAAATTGGTTGAGACGGGCCTGTATCGTGCGTCAATTCGTAGAACACTGCCAAAGACGGATGTGTCAGTCAATTGGCGCAGATTAAACAACAACGCAACGCATTTACATTTACTGGATAATATCCGGCTGAAAATCTAGTAGGAAAATTGTCCTGCTACAAGAGTGAGCTAGTGGGAATTTGAGAATATAACACGAAAGAAGAACTAGTTGCTCAAACTGTTTCTCTGTGTCGGGCTGAAAACCATGAAAATTATTGACCTTTATTTATTAGTGAACCCTAATAAACTAAACCCCATGAAAATTAGTGGCATCTATTTGTTCGCGAACCCTAATAAACTAAAATCCATGAAAATTAGTGACATCTATTTGTTCGCGAACCCTAATAAACTAAAATCCGTGAAAATTAGTGGCATCTATTTGTTCGCGAACCCTAATAAACTAAAATCCGTGAAAATTAGTGGCATCTATTTGTTCGCGAACCCTAATAAACTAAAACCCGCTAAGATTTGTGACGCTTATTTGTTAGCGAACCTATTTTGGTTGGCATCTATGCAAATATTTGACGCTTATTTATTGAGCAAAACCTGGAAAGTAGACAAGAGAGGTTAAACGTAATGAGTGACGTTTATTAGTTCCCGAACTCTAATAAACAGACGAGAGGTTAAACGTAATTATACAGATTTTATGGTTACGTAAACTGCACATCTCATGGCCATTTGTATTTTATTATCTCCAATCCACTCCACTCATTCACCTTTCATTTCCTATCCACTCAACTCATTCACCACTCACTTCTTATCCACTCCACTCATTCACCATATATTTATTACCTGCTTCACTAATTTACCTTACATTTCTTATCCACTTCACGCATTCATTTTCATTTCTTATCCAATCCACTCATTCGTCTTATATTTCGCATTCACTCCAAATATTCTCTTCACTCATTCACCATACATTTATTACCTTCTTCAATCATTCACCCAATATTTCTTATTCACTTCACTCATTTACCTTACATTTCTTATCCATTTCACTCATTCGCCTTTCGTTTCTTATCCACTTCACTCAT